>OY987293.1:3945420-4346898 GCA_963920785.1 Sphagnum contortum | reverse complement strand
TAAGAGTTACATAGAGATACCTAAAAACTACCTAGGGTTTACCTAAAGCTACCTAGGCCAACCTTAAAGCTTATTAAGGCTTACCTAAGTTACACACAACTTATCAATAAGGATATTTCAACCTTTATGAATGAAAAATGATCAATGAATTAAAATTTTGTCATTTAAAAAAAAAACATAATCATGTATCTAAAGTTATATGAAAAACTTTAAAACTAATAAATTTTACACATGAGATAAATAGTTGTATTTTTTAACTATGGTTATTCAAAAAATCATTGAGGACCTTTAGTCATTTTATTTTTTAATTGCAAGGTGAAAGCATGGTCAAGTGGGACAAAAGTGGCATTTGAAAGTCCATAATCTAACATTAACAAAAAAAATTTATAGTTTTAACATGATTACACTATTTTTATTATATATATATTTTTAAAAGTATTATTTAATGCCATGTGTACATGTCATGGATAATTTTTATCCCAATGGTGGACATATTTTCACTATGTGTATGTATCTTAGTTTTTTATAAATCATATGCGATTACACATTTTAGTCACAAGTTGCCATACCACATAGGCATATGCAACTACACATTTTAGTTGTAAAAACCAATTGTAGATGATTGCGTCATGTTGGTTGGACGTTGGTTGCATGAAAAAGTTTATGTTGATCACACATTTATGTGATTATCATTGTGACTATGTGCCATGTCAAGTCTTTTGTGACTTAAATTTTATGCAACTTGTTTAAGGCAACTAGACATTATAACAAGTCACATATGACATTTATGATTGAAAATAATCATATACAACCAAAAATACCAATTGTTAATATGCAAATTTCTCATAGTGTAAAAATGCTTCAAGTATGAAGCATTGTTCTACTAGGATTATATTGTGTTTGTGATTATATCATTGGTCGAACAAAGAGATTTTAGGCACATAGCATAACTCCACCAAAATTCTTTGTGGGAAGAAACTAAAGTCGAATTTTTATTTATTTATTTACTTCCATGGCATACATTGTTGGAGATCATTTTTCATTAGAGCCAAAGAAACTTGTTGGCCAATCAAATTATAATATATGGTAGTTCAAAGTAATTTTTTTTTGTTCAAAGAAGACTATTTGCATTGGATTTTGTTGGGTCAATTATAGTTGTTAGTTTTAATTAAATAAATGAAGTAAAAAAACATTGCATTCACAATCATTAATTTTTGTTTCAAATAAAATTATTCCATATTATTTAGCATCTAATAAAACCCAAAGTTTGGGACACTCTTACAAATATTTTTGAAGTCAAAATTTCGTTTCAAAACTTTTCATTAAATGCAGCAAGCTTGCAAATCTCAAATGCACTTGAAGATACTCCCATGGAAAACTTCCTTGAAACTTTCATAAATTTGTTCAACCAATTATCTTATCTAAAAATAAAATAAAACGACAAGATCATGGTTCAAATGGCACTAAACTTTCTATTAGAAACCTATGAACATTACATTGTTTAAGCAATTTTAAACCAAAAGGATCTTCCAGCTATGGAGATACTTACAACCAAAAGTCTCTTTCATGAAAAGAATCGAAAAGAATTACAAAAGCAAATTGAAAAAAATGAAGCTTGTTGATTACTCTTGGAATTTTTACCATTCATACAAATGATTAGATGGAAAGAATCATGCATTCACAAGATAATTATAAACAAAAAAAAGTCTTTTAATTGTAATTGTTGTGGTAGGTTTGGACATTGGTCCAAAATTTGTCCAGGACCTTATGAGGAGGTGCTCAATATTCATGCCCAACAACAAACAAACTTAGTTGAAGAAAGAAATGACCAAGAGATCAAGGAGGCCAAGGATTATTTTGAAGACACATAAGAACTTTTCATGGTTGTAGTGGACAACTTGGATATTGATGGAGAAACCTTGGTTGTAGAAGACACAAAAGATGACTAGTATGTAGATTTGGGAACCAATAAACATGTTACCAACAACCCAAACCTTTCCATGATGTTCAAAACACCTTTAATTTGTCTAGCATTAGAACAATAGGAGGAATAGGCTTTCACAATGTGGTTGGAAAAGGTCATGCAAAACTTAAAACCTACAATGGTGTAATAAAAAAATCATAGATGTTTTGTATGTTTTTGGCTTTAGGAAAAATCTTCTTTTTGTAGTTGTTATAGTTGACAAAGGTCACTTTTCTGGTTTAAGATTGCTTGATAATGGACAAGAAGGCACCAAATATAGTTGTTGCCAAAGGGGTCAAAGATGGTTCAAATGGCCTTTGGGTAAAGGCACACTACAGCCCCCAAAAATTATAGTCACAAGTATTGCATTTTGCATTTGGTTTTTTTGTGTAAGTATAAACATCACATCTTGGATTATTTTTGTTTGTTTGAAGTATATTGGATTAAATTTAGACTTAAGACAATCAATTAAAAAGAAAACTCCAACAAACATCGATGAATTTCAACATAGATGAAGTATATTTGTGATGAAATAATACTCATCACGGAGTATGAAAAATTGCATACATATTTCAAAACTAGGGTTATGGGTGGAAATTTTTGGTGAAATTTTTGTGGTCAATATTTTTGATATACATCAATTGAATGTAAGGCCATTTGGAAGTTTAAAATTTTTGGTTGAAATTTCATTAAATTTTTTTTAAAAACAATTTTAGCAATAAAAGAAAAATATTTTATATATTAAAAGAGAAAACCAATACCATATGAAAGAGAAAGAGATTTTATAATTGGACATTGCATTATTTTTTCAGATTTCTTTTGTTTAGTAATGTCTTATGAACCACAAACATGAAGCCCTATGGCCAATGAAAATTTGCACATTATATACATTGATTTTATTCAATCCCCTTCATCTATTGGATTGAAATTAATTTTGATTTAAAATGAAATTTGAATTCCAAAATGTTTGTTATGCATATTCTAGCTTGGTTTAAATTTTCTTATGTATAGGATTGTCAAATGATGCTATCAAAATTTAAACTTATTGCATACTATGATTCTAGTTATACATCATTTTTTTGGGTGAAAATTGGTTCACCTATAATGTGCTTTCACTTTTTTATAAGTTGCAAACTTGTTCTGTTGCATCTAACCCATGTGCAATTGTTAATATAATAAAGATCATGAATCAAGCCTAATCTTAATCAAATTCGCATCTTTGGCTGTAACATTCATGCATGCACATGTTGCTAAAAAGGATAAAAAATGAAAATTTGAGCCCAATCATTTCCTTGTATTCTTGTTGGTGTATTCATAGTATTCAATGAGGAATAAGGAAAATACCATACAAAAATCAACAAATCAATCATTATGCCATTTGATCATTGAATGATTTACTTGAAACTTTTATAGGGCACTAATACAAATCATTTTGAATAGATAGAGAAGTGACAAAATGTCATAGACTACAAAAACAAAATGATTTGAAAGGTGGACAATTTTTTCAATTTATAAGTCAAGTTGCAAACATCTTAATGGGTTGTTAATCCCATTGGCTTGGCCAATGCCATATATATTACCTATTCATGGCCTAATTTATTGCAAAAAATGTTTTATATAACATAGTAATTTCATGTAAGGTAATGAAGGCGTGTTATTTTGGATGTTAAACATAATATACCCATAAAATACCATGCAAATTTATGAATTGCATTTAATTCACTGTTTGAAATGATCATGATTTTCTTATTGTGCAAGTAAGAATATTTTCCATTTAAAACAATGTTATAATCATTTTGAAATGGTTATCTATGGTATCTTCCACCCAAAAATTTGCAAAATGTTAATAATTAGGAGAATATTCTTGGGTCACCCTAAAAGTCTAGCACCCATTATAATTTTTTTTCTCCTATGCAAGGTGAAATCATGAATAGGTGGATAGTTTGGACTTTCACACTTGTAATTTTTTTGCATTACATACAAAAGTAAAATCTAAAGCCATATTCAAAATTAACATTGTCAGTTTTTTAATAATTCATGTTTTCGTAGACTTTAATGGGAATCATCGTAATGTTTTTGGATGAATTCTAAGAAGGTTATGGACTTGTGATGGAATTTTGAAATGATAAAATTACGTTTATCACATAGAAAAAATGAAAAATGTGAATTCAAAAAATATGTCATAGTAATGTCAAAATAGAAAATAAAAAATAAAGCATTATCGAATGAACAATTTATTCATGTAGTGCATTGAAAATTTCTTTATATACATATGTTTTATTTTAAAAGGTTTTAAATGACATGATTATTATAAATTTTTAAAAAAAAGTCCATTTCACATTGAAAATTTTAATCTTTTGCATGGATTTTTTGATCAATCACATGTTTAGGGATATTCATAGGTTGGTTTATCAATATTTATGATTAAAAACATGAGGGATAATTATAGAATTTATGGTTTGATATTGTTTAGGTAGGTAAGTAGGTAGGTAGGAGATTCCTAGATTTGTTTTGTTCATGATCATAGGCTTTTATTTTTGGCTTATCCAAAATGGCATACACATTTTGTATATCTATAGCACATACCATGAATAATTCATTTTTCAACTAGTTATATAAATGAACTAAATGTAAACAAAGGATATCGGATAAATTCTAATACAAAGGAAACATTACAACACTATGTAGCACTATTACATCTTTCATCTTGACCACAAAAACACTCTCACATATTCACACAATAAAATACCTATTATTTCGCCCACCTAAATACTACCTATTACATAACTTACTTAATTAATGTAATACCCTTCTACCTTATGTTATTCTCAACTATTTTAAATTATTCCAACTTAAATTATTATAAGCTATTGTAAATTATTCCATCATAATCTAAATTTTTAAGTTATTTTACCACATGTTATTTTCAACTATCATAAAATATTGTAGGATATTTTCAACTATTCCACCTCAAGTTACTTTTAATTTTTTAGGGTATTCCATTGTAGGTTATTTTAGGTTGTTTTAAGTTATTATACCTTACTAGGTTATTTTTGTTTATTTTAAATTTTTTTACCATAGAATCTTTTCAGTTATTTTCAGTTAATCCATTTGAAGCTATCCTAAATTATTCAACCTTAATTTATTCTTAATTATTTTGCGTTAAATTTTATATTAAGTTATTTTTGGCTATTTTAATTATTTTAAGTTATTCTCAACTATGTTAAGCTATTTTGAATTTTTTTGATTATTCTAGGATATTCCATCCTAACCTACTAAAGCTATTTTAAGCTATTCGACACTTAAATATGTTATTTCAAATTATTACAACCTATGTTTTTTGCTATGTTATTTTAAACTATTTTACATTATCCCACTTTAAGCTATTTTCAATTACTCTAGAATATTTTACCTCAAAATATTTTAAATTAATTAAAATACATTATGTTAGTTTATTATGGTATAGCCTATTATAAGCGATTATGTACCTTAGATCATTCTATGTTTATAATTAACATTATGTTATTTTAGGTTATTCCACCTTAAGTTATTTTCAAATGTTTTGATTTATTTTACCATTGAACTAGGTTGTTTTATTTTAGTTGTAACATACAATTAACCAAAAAAAATTCACAAACAATAGTGTGCAAGAACCTTACTTATAAATAAGTATTACATTGAAATGGTGCTTCACTTTAAATAATTTTGAAAAAAAAATTGAACCACCAAATTCAATAATCCCATTTGTTTAAAAAAAGTCAAATTCACACTTACACAACCTTATGATACTGAAAATTGAAAACGATGATTCATTTCTACCTTTTTTAGTAGTCCTTTAAAATTTTCACAAACCTATGAACTTCATTACACATTTGATTGTCTTTTCACTTAAGATAATTAATTAAGAAAAACAATTCAAACCATCAAATCTAGTAATTTCATTAGCCATAACATATTTTTATCACATTTAAACACAATGTGTATATTTCCAACTATGATCTATACTAACAATTCAAATTGAATAAAATGCCACATGTTGTGTAATCGCTTATAAATTACATAACCAACAATAAAAACAATTAAATTTTCTGGGTTCATTGGATGCCATTAATGTTGAATGATATGATTTTTAATTTTTTTTCATTTTCATCCAAACTAATAGTAGTTGCAAATCACATATGCAACTTAAAACCATTTTGTAACTACATAGGCAATTACAAATCATTTTACCATGTGCTACAAAGGATAATGATGTTGATACTTGCAAAAATGATTGATTTGGACACATTTAATCGCAAACACATGGGTTGGTTTACTTGTAATGTTACTAATTTCTAACATTGTAAACAAATTTGGTTTTACTAGCTTTAATACCATGAAAAAAAAAAAAAAATCATTGAAAAAAATTGTCATGCTACAAAAAGATAGAACAAGAAAGGGTAACTATTATAAAACTAACTCTAGAGAAACAAAATCAAATAGAATATCTCTTCCCTTAAATAAACTTACATAGCAAATTAGAGATTAGTAAGATAGACTAAAAGTTTAGGTTCCCAAATTAATGAATCATTTGATGATCCAAAAGTTTAGATCTGTAATAATTTTAACACAAACAACTTTTCAAAACTTGAATCAAAGGTTATTCCTAAAACCTAAAAACCACACAACATTGATATGAACCCTTATATGATGCTTGTAAGTCATTGTTTTTGGACGTAACATGAGAATTATGTGTCTTGAATCTCCACTTTCAACAACTACATTGAATGGGCAATCAATAAATGTCGCACCCCTACTTTGGTCAAGTGTGGGGGTGAAGCCCAACACTTGGAAAAGTTGGGAATTTGGAGTCCTCCGGGACTCCCGAATGTTCAGAGCTCGACAGCAAGGGGCAAAACACCTCGCATTGGGGTGTTCTTGGTGTCATTGGAAAGCTTTTGAAACGTAGATATCGAAAATGCCCTTGCATTGGAAATTCGGACATCTGCAGCCTAAGTTATGGGCAAAAGAAGGGTCGGGAGTCAAATTGCCAGTTTGACTCCCGACCACTAAAAGTCGGGAATCGACCTCTTCCCAAAATCCGATTCGAGAGTGCAACATGGCGTTGGAAAGATCTCAATGAGGGCTACAACTTCGGTTCAGACCTTATCGCGATCAAACTCTGCAGTCGGGAGTTATGGCGGTTCAAAGTTTCGGGAGTCCCGCTGGGACAATTTCGGGACTCCATTTCGGGAGTCCCGGGAATTTGTGCCATTTGGATGTAGTCTCCACGGCGAGCTGCAGAAAATACTATAGGGAGTAAGGTGGTGGCTTACTCCTGAGTCCGGGCCGTGATGAGTCTTGTGTGTCCAAGTGCCCGTGGCAAGTCCCAACACCCAAGGGTGTCCCGAATGCTAAACTAACCTCCCGTGGTTGGCTTTGGATGTAGATTCAAGCTTGATCTTCTAGTCCCTCTTCCTAATTTAATCCCGGGGCTCCCAACTCAACCCTCTACCCCTTTCTAGAGTTGGAAGCCGGGAGCGTGCCCTCGGTCCCAACTTTCCGCAACTTGACATTTGGTGAACCCTCAAGTGGGTTCACCCCGGGACCAAGGAGCGCGTCACGTGGTATCAGAGCTCAAGGTGAAGCTCACTTCTTGGGTTGGGATGGCTCCCAAGAAGAACCGCAAAACACTATGTTGGAGGAACCCGCTGAGGACCAAGTAGCCCCGCCGGAATCCATAGGTGAGGAGGAACCAAGGCTCCGAAAGGATTGAGATGAACTTGAAAGTGAGGAAGAACAAAGGAGCTCGGTCCTATTCACTCAAGAGCAACTTGAAGTACTTCTCAAGATGGGGAGGCCCGACTTTGGTGAGTTGGTGGCGGCTCTCAAAACGGGAGCCGCCAAGGGTGAAAGGTTTTAACCGGCTAAACCCGGGAGCTTCGATGGTGCCCGCGACCGCAAGGTTGTGGATGCTTGGCTTGCAGAAATGGACGACTACATTCATGCCGCCAAGGTTGGACGGAATTCCGCTGTGTAGCTTGCCCAATCTTACTTGAAGGGCTATGCCGCCACATGGTGGTGGACGGTGAGACAAGAGGAGGGGAAGAACCATGGCTATACGTGGGAGTTTTTCAAGGACCACATTGAGGCGGAATTCATTCCGAAGAACTTCGATTACATCTCGAGGTGCAAACTCCGTGACCTTGTGAATGCCATGAATGAAAATTTGAGGCAATATGTGAGGGCTTATTCCGAACTCATGCTCGAGGTGAGGCACATGCATGAGATGGACTGTGTGTGCCAATTCGTGATGGGGCTTCCAACTTGGGCCAAACGAAAGCTTGAGGAGAGTTGGCCCGCCTCATTATCCGAGGCCATCACGAAAGTGGAGAACTTCTCGGATGTGGGGCGGAGTGATAAATCCGGGTTCAAAAAAGATTACAAGTTCCTTCACAAAAAGCCAAGGCATGAGGGGGAATGGAACCGGGGGCAAAGTAGCCCAACCAAGGATAAGCCCAAACAATTTCAAGGCTCGGGGTTCAAACCAAAAGGGAATTTTGTGAAGAAGGGGGCTCCTTCCAAAGGGAGCCAACCCAAGGGAGATTTTGGAGCAAAACCCAAGGGAGCGTGTTTCAATTACAACGAAGTGGGGCACTACTCCAAAGATTGTCCCAAGTCCAAATCGGGAGTGGGGAGCTCTAAGGTACTTGCCCTCAATGCCCACTCTAGCCCAATCAACTTATCTTCTTGAAGGGTAAGATTGCTAAGCGGGAAATCTTATGTCTTTTGGACACAGGGGCTTCTCACAACTTCATAACTCAAGAGAGCGTCGAAAGGATGGAGCTCCACTTAGAGGAGCTCAAGGCACCCATTGAGGTGCACTTCGCGGATGGGGTTCCCCATCCAACTACATTGCAAGCAAAGGGAGTGCCTCTCCAATTGGGGAATTGGAGAGGAAAAGTGGATTTGTTAGTTTCCACCTTGGGTGGAATGGAGTGTGTTTTGGGAATGGAATTCATTACCCAAAACAATGTGCTCATTGAAGGGCACAATAGGTTAGTTAAAATCCCATCTAAAAGTGGGATTGTGCGAGTCAAGGCACACGAATTGCCTTGTGTGGGTGGTCCAACCATCCACTTTATGTTAGGAAAAGCTTGGGAAAGAGAATGCGTGGGAGGTTTTGGCATGATGTGTGTCATGCGGGTGTTGGATGAGTATGAGCCCAAGGAAGCCACCAAGTTGGTGACTTCCGCCAAGTGCATAAGGCGAGTTTTGGAAGAGTTCCCGGATGTGATGCCCGATGAGTTGCCCAAAGACTTACCCCCGAGAAGACGTGTTAATCATGCGATTGAAGTGATGCCGGGAGTGGAACCTCCCGCCAAGGCCCCATATCGAATGAGCCATGAGGAGTTGAAAGAGTTAAAGGTTTAACTCGAAGAACTCCTCACAAAAGGGTATATCAAACCAAGTAAATTGCCATATGGGGCACCCGTCCTTTTTGTTCACAAGAAGGATGGGACCTTGCGGATGTGTGTTGATTATAGAGCACTCAACAAGGCAACGGTGAAAAATCAATATCCTTTACCTCGCATCGATGATCTATTTGATCGTCTCTCGAAAGCTAAGGTTTTTAGTAGAATTGATCTACGTTCGGGGTATTACCAAATAAGGATCAAAGAAGGGGATGAAGAAAAGACCGCTTGCCGCACAAGGTATAGCTCATACGAGTTCTTGGTGATGCCCTTTAGGCTCACCAATGCACCCGCAACATTTTGCACTCTCATGAATGACATTTTCTGCGAATGGCTTGATGATTTTGTGGTCGTCTACATAGACGACATTTTGATCTATAGTAGCTCCATGGAGGAGCATGCGAAGCACCTTCGCAAGGTGTTCCAAAGGCTTAGGGAAAACAAGTTGTATGCGAAGCTCGAGAAGTGTGAGTTTGGGGTGACGGAAGTGGACTTTCTTGGGCATAGGATAACTCAAGATGGTTTGGTGATGGATGATCACAAGGTCAAGGTAATTTTGGATTGGGAGCCGCCTAAGTCGATTCCCGCCTTGAGATCCTTTTTGGGATTGGCCTCCTATTATCGCAAGTTCATAAAGAACTTTGCAAAAGTAGGGGCCCCTTTGACAAACCTTTTGAAGAAGTCTGCCGTCATTTATGATTGGGATGAAGCATGCGACGAAGCCTTTGAAACATTGAAGGGCATTTTGGTGAAGGCGCCGGTGTTGAAGTTGCCCGACTTTGACAAGGACTTTGAAATCCATTCCGATGCCTCCGACTTTGCAATTGGGGGTGTCATAGTGCAAGATGGAAGACCAATGGCCTTTGAAAGCAAGAAGTTGAGTGAAACGGAAAGAAGGTGGCCAACACACGAGAAGGAAATGTGGGCGGTCATACATTGTCTCAAGACTTGGGTCCAAGTGCCCGTGGCAAGTCCCAACACCCAAGGGTGTCCCAAATGCTAAACTAACCTCCCGTGGTTGGCTTTTGGATGCAGATTCAAGCTTGATCTTCTAGTCTCTCTTCCTAGTCTAATCCCGGGGCTCCCAACTCGACCCTCTACCCCTTTCTAGAGTTGGAAGCCGGGAGCGTGCCCTCGGTCCTAACTTTCCGCAACTTGACATTTGGTGAACCCTCAAGTGGGTTCACCCCGGGACCAAGGAGCGCGTCAATAAATGCACATAGTGTAATCTTATTCTAATTAGGATATGAACAATCATCCATAGATTGTTCCTTGTTATCAATTTTTTATAATTAAGAATTTTACAAAGCTTGCAACTTACAAAATTTCAAAGCTTCTCTTTTTTGGGTAACAAAGTTTTTGCAAAGTGTTTTTCAGAAAAATTGAAATTATTTTTTCAACGTATGTAATAGTTCTAAATAAAGGGCTCAGTAGTTATCCTCAATTTTTTGATAATTTTTGAGTATGTGAATGTAACAAAAGAAAAATAAAATAATACAACTCTACTACAACTACTCAAAAACACACCTAAAAAATGATAATAATAGACACTTTTATTTGCATTAATTATGTTTTATAGAAGAACACCTTGTAAGGTGAAGGAGAATACCACCATCACTAGAAAAAAAGGAAAAAAATAAAATGGGAATGCAAATGAAAACAACACCAATAGCAAAATTTTGCCATACAACAAAATTACCACCTAAATTTTATCACACTAAAACACATCCACAAAGAGAAGGAGAAAATCTAAGGGTACCTTATGTCCATTACCATATCTTCTCCTCCTCCTCATGACCATACCCATGGAGGTAGGTCATATTCTCCCTTTCCTTGATACCACCACTTAGACATTTTCTACCCTAATAACTTACACAAACATGTAGAGAGTCCTAGTTTCCTTATAAAACAATCCTTTCTTTTATTATGCCTCCATGACCCACGTATAAAATGAAGGCCAACTGTTAGGGCGTGCATTGCATGGTCATGTAATCTACAGATCATAGGTTACCACAAGTAGTAGAATGTCACTTTTAACTAATTGACCAACCAATTTTATTAGAAATGCACTTTTCTGGTCATTTTGACTATATGTCCCATTTGACATAATTGTCAAATAGGTTATTCTAGTCAAGTTGAATAGTCAAAAGTTACATCAGTCATTCATGCATGAGACATCTAATCAAAATGACCATGTCTTTTAGTCAAAATGTATAAGCTAGTCAACTTGGACAACTTAAAAAACCATGATTTATTATATTGGTTATTCTTGGTTATCTTAAGCTATTTTAAATGATTTCACATTAGGTTATTTTAAGTTTACTTCACTAGGCTATTTTTTACTATTTTAAGCTATTTCACCCTAAGTTGTCAAAAAGTTAAAGTAGAAAAAAAAGGTATTTTTCCCAAATCCAATTTGAAAATGAATTTAAAAATATAAACACAAGAAAATAGATTCAATAATCTTCAAATAAAAATATGAAAAAAAATATCATTGCATTTAGTTTATGATAAGTTACATACAAAATTTGAACAATTTTTTAATATCATAAAAGTAGATTAAAAGTACGTTAGAAAATGATTGGTCAAATGGTGTTCAAACCTACTTCACAATGAAAATTTGATACGTTATGATTATACCATGCGTGATTTAACAATACATAAGTATATTTTAAGTTTTCATTAACTTGATTTTTTTTTTAATCAATATTTCATCTACTTGAAACCCGTTTTGTAAGATTGGACATTTCGTAAAAGTAGATGCATTTAAAACAAATCTATTTAAATTTATTTTCAAAACGGGGTTATTTTAGACTTTTTTCAACTATTCCACCTTAGTTCATTGTAGGATATTGTTTTTAGGATTTTGCTTTAAACTATTTTCAACTATTTTAGACTCCTCCACCCTAGGTTATTTTAAGCCATTTCTTATTGTATTAAATTATCCCACCCCAAGTTATTTGAAATTATTTTTGGTTATTTAAAATTATTCCACCCTAAATTATTTTGGGCTATTAAGGTAGATGTAGGGTTGAGTGGCTCATTTTTCGCATATAAAAAATCGCTAAAAGTCCAATTTTTGGTGTTGAATTAACATAAATGGGGCAATATGGGTTGATTAATGAGCTAATTAAATTCATATGAAAATACCCACTTAGACATCTTTTTGACATACACTTTACAAGGAAAAAATATCATCAATCCAACAAAAAATGGCCCATGTAAAAACTTTTGAAAATAAAGTTTAGATTTTGGTCATTTCAAAAGTCCATAACTATATTTTGGTTAAAGCTTTTGTAATGATGTTTTCAAATCCAAGTTTGTTTTTCTTTCATCTATCAAATATTAAGTCCATGTAAGTTATATTTTGAAAAAATGAATAAATTTCATGTGTATGGGAAGTGCAGATGGTCAAAATAGTCCATATGTTTTCACTTCAGAAGTCCATTACTACATAATGGGTTCACATTTATTGTGCACAAATTATATAGATATTTTTTTTTTATTAAAGTTGAGAATCTTAAACCAAATCCCAATTGTGCATATAAATGGTTTTATGGCATGTTAATTCGTTACACCATGCAGAAAATTACAATGGCACACGAAAAGTGAGCCATTATAGCTTACATTCACCCATTATTCCTTAATGTATTTCAACTTTTCCACCTTGTGCTATTCTAAGTTATTTTATTTTAAGCTATTTTTCACTATTTCAACTTAAGATATTTTGGATTATTTTATGTTATTTTTTTTCCTTAAAAAGAAATATTTTAGCATGGATTTCTACAATTACTTGCTTCAATTTTATGTATTGATTATTTCAAACCAAAAAACACGCTTAGTGGTGGAACATTTAAATTATATATTTCGTTCTTGCTCTTGATACTGACAGATAAATCATTGTAACATATCCAAGCAAGATGCCCATGACGCATATGCGTAAGATAAACCAAATCTATAATAAATTTAATAATTCCATTAAAAGTAGTTCGCATGTGTTTCACAATGTCACTTGTAAATACTCCGCCAGTATGAAAAGTTCTTAATGTTAGCTGAGTCTTAGGTTCTTTGATGGATTGGCCTGCAATAATACCTATTGTTTCTCCCAATTCTATTAAATCACCATGGGTAAGACTCCATCCATAGCAAAATTGATAGATCCAACTCATACTTTTGTAGGTTAAAGGAGAACGTATATAAATATAACACAAAATTAACAAAAAAATTAAATGCATAAATTGTAATGTGCAAGAATTTTATTTGTACATAATTATTACATTGAAGTGGTGTTCATTTTAGATAATTAAAAAAAAATCAAACCATTAAATCCAACAATCCCATTTGTTTAGGAAAGTATTTTTTGCCAACACATGACCTTGTCATGTTGAAAATTGAAAATTGTAGTTCCTTTTTACCTTTTCGATTAGTCCTCTAAAATTTTCACAAATCTATCAAAATTTATTATACATTTAGCTATTTTTTCACTCAAGATAATCGAAAAAATAAATTTAGGCCACCAAATCTAGTAATTTCATTAGCCAAAACATTATTTTTTCACATTTAGACACATGTACATTTGCACATATAATTTAGTCATAATTTAAGTTGAATGAAACACCATGTGATGTCTAATCACCTACATGAACCACATTATTAGTCACAAAAACAACAAAATTTTCATCTATTATTAGATGCCATTATTGACTACATTTTTCATTTTGCTTTTCATCCAAATTAGTAGTAGTCACAATTCATTGTCACATGCGTGACCTCAAGTCATCTTTACATGGTGCTACAAAGGATAATCACATCAACAATTGCAAAAATGGTTGATTTGGATGCAAGTCACAAACACATGGGTCAGTATGGACATGATTCCTTGTAGTATTAAAAATTGGTTCAATTCCATTTACATTGCACCAAACAAAAGTTAATAACATACATAAATATGTATCCACATTCATGAGGAATGAGGTACTAATGTAAGAAAAAAATGGGGAGGTATGCAATCAAGATTAAAAATTCAAAATATTGGCAGCCAATGAAACAACTTGGCATTAAACTCATTATTTTTTACTAATTTAGAAAGGAGTTGGTGGCTTGTTCCTATGAAAAAGGGGAATGCACTTTAAAAAAACCTTGATGTTTATACTTTTAGAAAACCTAAACCTATTTTACAATTACAATAACCTTGGTTCAAATTTTAATTCTAGTTTTCAAAAGACACAATTTCAAGGTTTGATTCAAATTTAATTTTTTCAATTTTCTAAACCTCCAGTTTGGATACTTCAAAACCTAACCTTGAACCTAAACCCTAACTTGCAAATAACTTAAACATGTTGACATTTGTTTAAATTAATACTATATAGTATATTTTTTCATTATTAACTTCAATTGAAAACCTTAATATAGTATTAGTAGTGAGTGTTTGATGCCAATTTATTAACATTAGATTGATATGCTATGAATTAAAGCTATCATATGTTGATGCATGTGGCACATCTTGATTGAAAAAAGTAAAGCAAATATTTTTTGCAAAAGTTGTAAACTTTTGCATGAAATAGTGGCTAACTATACATAATATACAATCCAACCCCCAGTTTTATGTTGAAATTATCAACATGGCAATGAAATCACCATTGAAAGATCCTCTTCACATTCATTATTTCAAGGTCATTCCTAATCTTGGAACAAGAAAGGTGAATAATAGAAGCTTGTAGTTTTGCACAAATCTAAAGAGATGAATTTATTTTTTTATTTTTTCACAAATGGTGAGAAAATGAGAAGGTCAAAGCTTTGGAGTTGAGTAAGTTTGAACTATATTAAAGTAAGCAATTGTATCACAAGGGAATATAAGAAAGTAAAGAAAAAAAATGCATAACATTGTCACAACATGATTTCAAGTTATAAAACATAAGAAATAGTAATATTGGTAGGCATTTTATGTGTCTGGCCCATACATTAAGTGAATGCATTTGAAGATTATGCATATATGTTTTATGTGGTTTAGTTGCATTCCCCTTACTCAATAAACATTATTCAAAAGCATAGTTATAAAAGAAAATAGATAGGAAGATGAACAAAGGTGGTTAAGTTCAAAGGGTCAACCCCAACTTTCAAAGTTATTATATGAGGCAAGGAAGGTGGAGGCAAATGAAAATCTAGGACAATTAAAAAAGAAAAACAAGAGGACTAAGAAATAAAAATATTAGTTGGGTGAACTTTGAAGGGTGAATAATTGCGTATGTGTACATGCTTGTACATGCATATTTGCGGTGGAAGGGCTTTATATGTGTGTGTGGAGTGAATGATGATGAGAAGAGGAAATGTAATTGAACAAGGAGACCTACATAGGAGGTTGGAGCATGACAACAATGACGATAGTTGGGTAGAGCCCCCACTCGAAGCATGATTTATCCTTTTTTGTCCTTCATTTTATTGCTATTGTTCACAAGCTTGTTGAACTTGGTATTAGGAGAGAGGATAGGTGAATATAGACAATCACAAGGTAAGTATTGTGTGGATGAGTTAGAGGGTAAAGGATGAGGAAACTTGTTAAGGATCATCAAGTGAATCTATTGACTTGGTATGATCCATCATTTGGAAGGGGATCTTATGAAACCAAACCCAAATGGCAATTGAATGGAATGGTGATCAAAGAGAGGAGAATCAAAGACATGGACAAATCCTAATTTGCATCTTGAGCACATGATGGATTGGATTGAATGCTAAAGTGACATAACTTACAATTGTGATGGTTGAGAAAGGTCTAAAAAAGTACTTTGATGTGCACTATTGTGCATGACCAAAATTGTGTCACACAAAATAGACTTTTCTAGAATGATGTGTTGAAAATCAAAACTTGTTATGAACCACCAAAAAAAAATCAATCAATTTTTGTTAGTTAATAAAAAGTTAGATTGAGGGTTCACAAATTCCATCAAATAAACTTCCTGCTAAAATCCCTGTTTTCTGTTACATTCCATGCCAAAAATATCCTTTGCCGATCCATATTGTTAAGATCAATCTTGCATAAGGACACCCAAATAAGTGCATCAAATGTAAGTCCTTATCAAGTGGCAATCTTAAAATGCTTTGAATCTCTTGCTCTCTCTATCTCTCACAAATGGCACTACTCCCAGGAATGACAAATTCTTTTGCCAAAGGGTCATGTAAGACTTGGACATGGGGAAAATATTTTGCATTTTCTCCACATATGTTGTAAGCCTCATGCAAAGGGAGCAAGGTTAGGGTTTAGTGGAAGAAGGGGAGCTGGTCAATAATTTTTCCCATTCACAATCAAGTGAAATTTTGAGGAAAAAAAAAACATGTTTTCAAAAAGATTGAACTTAATGGATTAAATCATAAATGTCACACCATCTCTTGTGCACAAAGGATAGAGAGGAAGAGCTGGAGAGATAGAGTCATAACAAAAGGTTTGGAATCATGAAATTCAGCTTGTATTGGACCTTACATGCATAGAGTGGAACCAAGTGTGAAAACTGCATTCTCACACACCAGTCTCATATTCCAAAACTGAGTACTCATTCATTACTATTAGGCTAACTTTTTTGTTGCCTGCATCCAGGAAAAAATAGGCGAAGTCTTCCAACCCAAAAATGTGCAGCTTGTGAGTGTTAGGAAACTGATAACGGTGTACACCTGCATCCAAGTGGATATGAAAATGTAGTATAATACGAAAAGCCAGGGTACGGTGAAGAGCAAACAGTTGAAAATGCACATGGTGGTGCTCAAGTTCCCCTCTATTTCTCCACTATTGGGGAAGTGTCCATTTCTGCTGAATTCAGCCAACATCTGGTCTTTCTCAAGGAAAAGTTTGTACACCCACTCTGACAATCTCTCTTCGGATTCAGGGATGTCTGCTAACTGTATACGGTTGATATGAATGTGCACTTCTGCTGGATCAGTTCCAAATAAATTATCTGAAAATGAGGGACACCGATCTTTGTACCCTATAGTAAGGTCATAAACTGCACAGACACAAAAAGCAAAAACCAGATCAATGTAGCATATTCACTAAGGATGTACTTTTGAGCTTTGCCTCAAGATGGCATGTCCAATTCCACTCACATACAATCTACCTGATTTCCTGGATTGTATATTTTGTCAAAGATTTGCAATTTTTGCTGGTCTACTTCTGATAGATTTCAAGGGCGTGTACTTTTCAGTCCATCAAAAGTGTCATTTATTTGTTAGAGAATGAATTCAGGATCCACTACTGCATAATTTTCCAAAGTAAGGTATACCGTTTACAAAATCTTGGTCACATTGCTTTGGATATCAATAGATAGTGATAACAGTAAAGCAATAAAAGAATGGGTTTCAGTGTGAAAGTCAGAGTACCTGCATCAAGGGAAGGACGCAAGCGAGAGAGGCAAGTCACAAAGCCACGGGTGCGTGGTTGAAGAACATTAGTGAGCTCAGGAAGACCTTTCTCCTTGGCAAACAGATTTCCTCTATCCCTTTTTTTCTCCCTGATAACAGTGTTTTTTGCACAAAGGAAAGAAAGAATGCATATACAATCAGATTCAATGGAATCCGTGCTGCAGGTATGATGGAAATCCACAAAGAACCTGGCAAGCACACTGGGTGGGAAGGAAAAACAACCACTTACGTGAAATCTGTGCCTTCTGGAAAAATCACAAGCCAGAGAGGGTCAGCTGGATCCATGAAAGTTTTCAAATAAGATTCAATCACTGGTTTGTCTACATCCCATTTCCGCTCCAGCATAAGAAACTCAAAAACCCAAAACGCCCAGCCAAAGATAGGAACATTGCGCACTGAGCTTTTCACTGCATACTTGCAGAAACCAATCTTGCCCTTGCGAATTGCTAAATCCCATATGTACATCCAGTCCACCTCAGTGCGGTGGTTGCACGATATTAATACACGATTGTCATGAGGCACTTTGTCCCCTGAAAACACTACCTGTAAATTCACTGGGTCTGTGTCATTCTCTCTTTCTCTCAAGAGGTTGAGAGAACAGGTGCAAAATTGATGGGATATTAAAAAAAAATTCATTGCAATGGCAATCCTGTTGAATTTTGTACCTTGGTTTGGTTGATCTTCTCAAAGAAAAATGGCCACAAGGAGAGCCAACCCGCTAAGAAAAAAGAAGTGGCCTGACGGCTGAAATGCACACTTATCAGGCGTAAGGTAAGAAATGATGGAGGTGCCATAATGAGGAGTGGCATGAGCGATGAGAACAAAAGCACTATCAAACAGAAAACCCCTCTCACTATCCTGAATGGTGTGAGAGGCCGATATGACATTTTTTTCTGTACCTGCAAAGTGCAAGACACAGCATAATATTATGCCATCCTTCAGCATGTACAATCATCACTGAAAGTTGCTCTAGTACATCCACAGAACAAACAAGCAGAACATGGAGCTTCCTTTCACCTTGTTGCAAAGAAGAATTGCCCACCAAGACAAAAAAAACAGCCTGCAGTTCTGTAGCTTAGAGTTTTGCAACTAAGGCTTATTTGCTTTGAGAACCAACATGGTGATGGGTCCCTTCAATTGAGCCCAAAAAAGAGTTGGGAAACTAGAGATTTGTAAGGAGAGAGTGAGAGATTGGTGAGCTTGATTCCTCCATGCAATTATGATCTTTGGTTCAGAAAAAACCCTTTGCTACTCTTCCCTCCCTATGGATGTTGCCAATCTATTTTCAGAAAAATAAAATGATGATGACGACGATGATGGTGATTTTATTTTTTCTTTTCGAAATTGGAAAAGATGATATAATCTTACATCTGATGCTTGTGAGTAAAGAACAGAGCTCTTCTTGTTGTGATCCAACAGTGATTCAGAGGGAGGAGGAGAAGGATCTTGTGAAGAAGGATCCTCCTGCTGGGCAATTTTATTCACTGCTTCCACATTCTCCGGGGATATAAAAGCTCCGTCCATTGGTGAATCTTCTACTACCCAAAAGGACCTTGTGACCACCGCTTTCGTCTCCTCTCCTCGAGCACACCACCACCCACCAGCCTCTTTTTCTTTCTTTACCAACCTGCTGCTCCAAGCTTTCCAGCCAAACCTCTGAGAAGAAGATTCTCCACAGAAATGATCTCTCTCAAACACAGCAGCAGCAGCAGCAGCAGCTTCTTCACAAATCCTCGTATGGAACCCACAAAAAAAAAGAAGCCATCTTTAATCACAATTTTGCTAACAAAGTTGGTACCGCTACCATCCTCAAATTATAAGGCTTTCTTTGCACCTCCTCGTGAGCTTTTTGAGCCTTCTGCTATCAAAATCCAATACCAAAGCCTTCTTCTTCTTGTTCTTGAACAGATTCTTGTTGTTCCGAAGACAATTGCTTTCCAAAATAAACCACCAGCACCTCCAGGCTACTTACTACTGCGATTCTTGTACCAGAATTTCTTGGTCCCTCAACCAAGCTTTCCAAATCACACAGCTCCCACAAACCAAAATTCAATCTTGGAACCCCAAGAGGAAAAAAAAAAAAAACAACTGATTCCAAATTCCAACCCTATATAGTAAGGAATTCAAGCTGGGATTGTACAAGCTCCAGCCTGCTACCTCCCTCTCTCCCACCCACCTTCCTTTCCTCGCTCCCTCACGGTAAGCTAGCTTTTAGTTAGTGCCAAAAACAGAAATGGGGGTTTGCACAAGGAGCGTGTGACACGGAGACCCAAAATATGTGTAGGAGCACCGAGCTACTACTATAGAGCAATTGGTCACCAAA
Source organism: Sphagnum contortum (assembly GCA_963920785.1). Lineage (NCBI taxonomy): Eukaryota > Viridiplantae > Streptophyta > Sphagnopsida > Sphagnales > Sphagnaceae > Sphagnum > Sphagnum contortum. The sequence goes on along the minus strand of OY987293.1, from coordinate 4,326,752 downwards.
ACCAACCCCAAAAAAACCAGCAAAAAAACCAAAAACCCATCAGAAATGGCAGCAAGAAAGTTTCAACAAAGTCGTCAAAGTCGTCCGTGAATACACTTCTCGAGTGCGATCCATTCGAGGCCCAAAATGTGGGACCTTTGGCGCCGATTTTGGTGCAAAAGAAGTTCACGTGGCGGGCAGCAATCGGCGTGTTTGTGTGTGTGTGTGTGTGTGTGACTGACTGACTGATTGGGTGGGGTCTGAGTGCTGACCTGCATTGGCCTGGTATGTAGGTTTGTGCCTGGTACCTCTGAGCTTACTTAGGCAATACCAACCTTGTACCAAAACTTGTCTCTTAGGTACTTGAGGAAATTAGCTCATTGCAAAACTTAAAAATTGAACTTGAGAGGCACTTACTTCATCTAATGAATAGAAGGGGGGAGGGGGGAAAGGGAGGTTTTTTTGATCTTTTGTCTGTTCCTAATGTGTTCCCTAAGATATTCCTAATAGGGCTTCATTCTTTTTGTCCCATATTGTTTTGCCTGGGTTCAACTTCCATGTATCTAAGTTGTAATAATAAGGTTTCTTATATACCCAATGGCCTTGTCATTCATTTAATATCAACATTGGATATTATATGATAAATTGGTCATAACTAGTGGAAAAATTAAAACATAAATCTATATTTAATTTACATCATCATGTTGTTGTAAAAGAAAAATTGTCATAATTATTTTTTTCATTTTTTAACATCATTTTACTTACAAGGAACCCAAATTGGGTTTTCACATTAAATGCTGCTACATTCTAGAAACATATCTAAACATTTATAAAATTGTTACCAAACCAAAACCAATAGGGAAATGTTACAACATGATTTTCAATTGTTTGAAAACTTAATGATGTTTTTTCTCAAAAATGAATTCAAATTTTTTTTCTTTTCATATTTATTTTTTACATTTGTGCAAAATTTCAAACCAGGAAAAATAATAAAATAATAAAAAATAAAAATAAAAAATAAAAAACTCATCATTATGATGTAGTTGAATGTTTTAAATCACAGTCACATTTTGAAAAAATTACATGAATATTGGTGTATGATGAGTGCCTTAGTAACCTTTTTTGGAGAAAGTAATTTCATATTTAATTTCATGGGTAATGGTTGGTGACAAAGTCATTTGAGGAGGTGATAAAGAAACAAAACGTCAAAGAGACGAATGTGAATCCTTTAACAATGAAATTAGGATGAATCATCTCACCTAATTTCTCGGGACCAAAATTCCTTGGTTTCTAGAGCCTCTCATGAATTAATAAAAAGCATGAATAAGTACCCTACAATAATAATAATAGGTTACCAATGGAAGGGTTGGACATGCACCTTAAAAGGCATTTTTTTTCCCTTCTTTGGCGGGTGGGTGGAAGGGGCGGTGACTCCAAGGGCTAATTCAACACATGTCTGTCGAATAATTAATTAATTTTGAAATTTTTCATGTTGAAAAAAAATAAAAATCTTCAAACATTCTCAAAGATTCTTTAATTTCTTTCACAAATTTTCGTTTCATATGATTTTTTTTCGAAAATAATATAATTAGAGTGGAAGTTGCCAAGGTATGGTTACTATGGTATATATGTATGTGCCTCATAGGTACCAACTTAATTTCAGTCTTGAACCCAATAAATACCATGACAAGAATGGTATGAGAAAAGAAAAAAAAACCCTAACAAAGAAATTGGGATTTTATTTTTTTGGATTTTTCTTTTCCAAGTATGATAAAAAATTCGACTAAATTTTCCAAATAAAATAAATTTTGCGAAATTTTTGATATCAAAAAAATGAAAATGAAAAAGAAAAAAAAAACCCACTGGATCATACCAGACTAACTCTTAGAGACTAGGTAATGTGTTTTGTTTTGGGGTTTAGGGTTTAGGGTGAACTCTTTTTTTCTTAATATAATACAATATATGAAAGTAGAAGCTTTTTGACATCTTTCTATAATTTTTGGCTGGACATCCAACTGGAGTCAAATACAATCATCTGGCATTTTTTGGGCGAATTTTTATCATTAAAAAGATCTTTAAAAAAATACTTCATTGATTTCTGGAACCAGAACTAAACTGAGAAAAGAAAATTAAAATTAAAATTTATAAAAAAGAACTAAAATAAAATTGAAATTGGAATCAGAACGAGAATAATTTCTTGTGGGAAAAATGGTCTGGAACTAAGGGTTAATCCTAAACCCTAAGAACCACCTAACAAGGGTATCTAGCAGTGTTGGGCGGTTCTCACTTCTTTTGTGAGAACCAGCCAGGTTCTCGAGATTTTTTTTTTTTTCCAAATTCCACCAGTTCTCAAATATGGCAGTTCTTGCGAATATGATAACAGTCGGATCTCCTATGCGGTTCTCACAACCTGGTTCTCATTTTTTGGGAAATTAATATTTAATTTAACAATTCTCTAATTCCTTTATTAATTAAATATTTTTGTAACTTAAAAAATTACTTTAAAATACATGCAAATTCGGGAAAAAAATAATCCAAAATTTACTTCACAACTTTGTCCCTTTCAAAAGCTCCTTCTCAAACTCTTCTAACTTTTCTTCTAAATTAAGATCATTCTAAATAAAATCTACCAAACTAGAAGGGGATTTACAACATATCCTAGGTTCATTGGGTCAATTTTTTGTTCACAAAAATCAATTTATTCAAATTTTCTAATTATAAACGACATCTCGTAAGATTAGTAAGAATTCTAATTAATGAAAATATTCTTTTTGTCTCAATTTGAGATCCAACTATTCCTAAGATTTGTCTAGCACAAAAACCAGCTATAAGAAACATGTTCTCATATTTTTCCCACCACTATAGTGGACATGTGATGTCTTTAACATCCACTTAATAACATCTGAAAATTAAAAGCTCTCTATTGACCAATTCCATTGTTGGCTCATTTGTGTTGGTTGTCATTTGAAAGATGTCCAAACTCCTGTCCTCCTCAACCCTTTGATCAACAACACCCTTTGAGATCCAACCAATGAATGCGAATGATAATAACACTTAAGAAGCATAAGAAATTAAAAAAAAATTGTCATTTTCTTCAACAATTGCCTTACCTTATTCACGACCAATAAGTGAAGACACAAGACAAAAAGTTTTTAACCTAGGGTCCAACATTAAAGAAAGCATATTATGGGCCTTTCTTTATTCACATACTTTTAAGAAGGAAAGAAAAGAATCTAAAACTTGAATAACTTTCTTTTTTATGTTGCAACGCAAACATGACAACTCATAAACAACATTTCCATCTTCATCCGTTAAGTTGTCAAAGGTTGTAGAATCAATTTCATCCTTGAATTTTAGACTCATGGATATGGCAAAATTTAATGCATCACTTAATAACCAATGACCCCTAAATTGGTTGAAAACACAAGTAAACACAACAAGGCCAAGAAATTTGACAATGATGTGACAAATGTGTTATGTCAAAAGAGGTGGTACTCTTGCATTCATTCTCACAAAATTCTACTTGTTGTAACATAATATAATTGCTTCTTTGAACTCCAAAGCTTCGTAGAAAATGATAACTTTGTTAACAAATCTACAACAAGTAAAGAAAATGGTAGATTATGCACAATAATAGTTGAAGAAAAATTAAAAAATTGTTATGCAAAGTAAAAATGCACAAAAAATGTGCACATAATTTATTTCTTAAAACTAAAAATGTATTTCATCTTCACTAGAATATTCAATTTCCGAGGAAAAAAAAGTTGAATTTACACATGCCTTTTCCCATTCTTACCTACCCTTTCCAAATTGTTTCGGCCAAGTTATGCATTTTTGCAAATTTCCTTGAATAAATTTGATTGACACATATTGTAAGTCTTTACAAAAAATTTCCTCTATTGTAGCATATTGGCAAGCCTTGGAAAATGCATGCCTAAAACAAACGCCCTAAAAACCTTCCTCTAAACCCAACATATCATAGTTGACAATTGGTTTTATGGTTGTAGTCATAGTGTTCAAATTAGATGTCTCATCTTGACATATGTAATAATTTTTCTCCTTAATGCATAACTGTTCAACAATTTTGTAATTTTTTTAGCCAAAATTTGTTTAGTGTTGTCTGTTGGCTCAAAAAGACCAAGGGTAATGTGCTTTAGTTCCCAATCATCTCTTAAAAAATTAATCACCAATGAAAAAATATCATGTCCAACTTTTGACATCCATAAATAAAAGCTTGCAGTTGAAGAATGACATTCTATTGAAGCTAGTAAAACATATGATTATTTGTTTTTCCCATTAATCCAGGAAATAATTAATTAGAAAATTATTTTCTGGAAAGAAAACGATTATGAGACATAAATACATATTAAGATCTTTTTAACCACTACTTTCTACAAATTGTAAAGGAAGATGGTTTTGGATAATTAAAATAGTCAAATCTTCTACAAATTGTTTTTGTTCACATCATATTTCTAAAAGGTTCTTTTGTAGCAAAAAAATTAAATATGGAATTAGAAGAAACATTTGGTTTCTTTTTGGAAGGTTGTCTTTCATCTTCGCTCAAGGGACAATTAATTTCTTCTTCAAACTTTTCAAAATATTAGAATGATCTAAATTGACATGTTTCCTCAATGCAACTATGCCATTAATTGTATTATATATGATTAATCCTTTCTTAGCTTGCATTTTTGGATTTACATTCAATATTGGATTATTGTGGCAAATAATACAATGTATAGTTTAAGGAGTTGTTACATTAACTTATTATTATCATTAACACAATAAACGCCCAACACAATGCATTTATGCTATTTCTTCTCCAAAATGCTCTTTGTGCATGTAATTTTTTAAAATTATTTTCATTCATTTTTGGATTCTTGTTTCCTTCTATTTGAACATTTCTCATCTCTTTAGGTTCTAGCAAAATTTCATCTTCTATTTTTACTTCATTCATAAATACATTATTTCGATTTGTGATTAAGAATTATTTCCTTGATGAGTAGAGAAAAAAACTAAAATTTACACTTTTATCAAATGCTAAAAACTAACATTTACAAACAATTACAATGCAATATATCACAAACTAGAAACTAACATTTATAACCAATTACAAAATGTAATCTAAGATCCTAATATTTTACAAAAATAAGATATGTATATTTCTAAACTTTTAGAAAAAATTTAGGGATTATAAAGTGGAAAAAGTATGGGGCTTTTAGGTGAAAAACATTTATAGTTCATGTTTAAATTTAAGAAATCTTGCAAAAAAAACAACAAAACACACAAATTAAAAAATTGCTACATAATGAAAAGAAAAAACAAAAAATGAGCAAAAAAAAAAAAAACAAACAAAAATGTGAGTGTAGCAACAACCCAAAAAAAAAAAAAAAAAAACAACAACAACAACAACAACCAATAAATAAATATTAATAATCAGAAAATGGAAAATATGCAAAAGGATTTTATTTTTGGTGCTCGAGTTAATGTTGAAGTTTTGAGCTCTAAGTTGCTCATGACAAGGGCAGGGGAAGTACCATACTAACCAAGAAAAATAGAGTAGCAATGTGAAAGGAACAACAATGCAAGAAGAGTAGTAATGCAAGAAAATCAATAATAGGAAATGACACAACTAGAATTCTTGGTTTTTCAAACAGTCGAAGTTAATTAATTGGTTTTTTTTTATTAGTGAACATGCACATTTTGACTAGAGGCTAGGGCTTGAATGATGTGTATCTTTTGACCAGTCAACTTGGTTGAAATGATTTATTTGATTATTTGTTAACTTGGACATCTAGTCAAATTGGACAAAAACTTGACCACCTTGGTCAAAATGGCTAATGATGTGTAATTAATTGGAACATTTAGTCAAGTTGGACATAAACAAATAACACCTTTGGTCAAAATGGTCAATGGGGTTTTAGTAAGTAGAACATTTAATCGAAATGGCCAATGTTATTATAGTCAAATGGGGCATCCTACCTATCTATTTACCATATTCTACAACCTTCTTACCTACCTACTTACCTACCTACTTACCTACCTACCTACCCAACGACCTACTAACCTACTTATTACAACTTACTTACCTACCGACCTATTTACTTACTTAGAACCTATCAACCTACCTACTTACCTACCTATCGACCTATTTACCTATTTCCTACAACCTGCTTTTGTATTTACCTGCCTATTACAACCTACCAACCTACTTACCTACCTACTTACTTACTTACTTTTGTATTTACCTACCTATTACAACCTATTCACCTACCCATCCACCCACCTACTAACCTACCTACTATAAGCTACTCACCTACCCATCCACCCACCCACCTACCTACCGACTTACCCACTCACCCACAATACCTATTAATTACCTATTTAGCTAGCTACCTACTTACCTAGCTACCCACCCACACCTTACCTCCCTACCTACTTATTTATTACTGGCCACCTACCTATTGACTTACCCACCCACCCATAGTACCTATTAATTACCTATATAGTTAGCTAGCTACTTATTTATTTTCCAACCACCTACCTATTGACTTACCCACCCACCCACCCACCCACAGTATTTATTAATTACCTACTAAACTACCTACCTACTTACCTAGCTACCCACCCACCCACAATACTTATTAATTACCTACCAAACAACTTACCTACTTACTTAACTACCCACCCACCTACCTCCCTACCTACTTATTTATTGACCTACGCATCCACCCACCCACCTCTTATAACATACCTACCTATGTACTTCATAGTTTCATAATGACGTGTTGAAATAAAAACTTAACAAAAGTTGAACACCTTTTGATGGTGTGGTCCATTGGTTAAAAATTTGGTTTATCATTGAAGAGGTCAAGGGTTAAACTCTTAATATTTGTAATCTATGTATATGCTTAGGGGGTTAAGGTATGTAGTTAGGTTAAGCTAAGTAAGTTAAGTAGATTGTATTAAGTTAGGTTAAGGTTGGCAAGCTACCACTTACTTAGCTACATTTTTACGACCTACCTACCTGCTTGCCTACAAATTATTTTTATAATAATATTAGGGTGCCAATTTTTTAAGGTGTACCAAAATCTTATCACAACATTGCCTTTTAAAAAAAATTTAACCTAGTTTTTTTTACCATGTAAAAACACATTTCTGGATGATTATGATGGAATCTAGATTTGAAATGATTTAAAATATAGTCCTTTTGAAAAATTTGACAACTTTTGATTCATTATTTTTTATGGGGATAAAAATATAGGGTAAAGAACGATTGTAGTAAAAGCTAAACCCTTTTTGTCTTGTGTGGTACACCTTTAAGGATTTTCACCTATTAAAATAAATTATGTAAATCATTTGACCAGTCAAATGGTCCTTACTTTTGTTAATTAAAAAAACCATTCGTCACATTGGACATGTTACAAATGACTTGTCCAAAATGACAAAGGGTCTTTTTGCCCCCCCCCCCCCCCCCCAATCTAGTGTTTTTACCAGAATTCAAACTAGGATTTCTAGAAGTGGAAGCTATAGTGCGAGAGGAATATCACAAGAGTTATAGTGCAATAACTGCAACGTGAAAAACAACAACTTGAAGAACAGTAACACGTGAGGAATAGTAATGTGTGAAGAGTGGCAATGTGTGAATAGCGAAAGTGCAAGAGGAGTGGCAATGTAGGAGGAACGACAACACATGAGGAAGGGTAATGCAAGAAGAATAACAATGCAAAAGGAACAACGTGAAAGGAGTGACATAAAAAACTAAAAACCAAAAACTAAGATCTAGCAATGGCAATACAAAACAAGAACATCGACCAACAAACATAAAATGAACATAACAAAAACATTAGAAGACAAAAGAAAAGTCATTGTGACCAAAAATGAAGCTTGGGTTTCATTTTTATACATTTTATTTATCCCTAACCTTAAATAATGCCTTTGCATCCCTAGGTGGCGGTTGTTTAAGAACCATAAACCTTAAATTACTAAAAATTGGTTCTCATAATTGGTTCTTGTTCATTTGAGAATTGAAAATTGGTTTGCCATCCGATTTTCACAATCAACCATGTCAACCGGTTTTCATTATGAAAATTAGTCTAAGAATCATGTCAAGAATCGGATCAAGATTCAAAAAATGCCCAACATTGGTATTTACTTAGACGTAATAGGTACCAAGTGCATTACCCACTTCACCAAGATTCCCTATCTACTTACCCAAAATAATTACCCACTTACATACCTAGTTAGTTGCTTAGTGTGACTTGGAAGTAGGAGTACATGAAAAGTTACCATGATGGAACCTTAGTAATTTAGTTGTGATTACCCACAACTCATAATAAGTTTCCAATGGATGGTGCATTGGTTTAGGTTACCTAGTGTGTTCACCTTTTTATGATTACATTTGGAGTTTACAACATTGGGACTTTCCATATAATCTAATAAAGTGTGTACCTTGGTTTGCACATGATGAAAATTGCCCATATCATTTCCTCCATGCTTTTTCACACCCTACACAAGTTTTTGTATTTTAGGTGCATTAATAGAATTTATACCATTTGTGGAGGCTTTTGTTGCAAAGGCATTTCATGAGGCACTTTAAGAGGATCTCAACACCATCGTTAACCTCCTATGCTTGTAAATTCATGAGTAGCCTTTGTGATCACTACTACAAAATGCAAATGTAGTTATCTAGTTTTTGTGTACTAAACAAGTGAATTCATTGTTTACTCACTAAGTCTTGTTCATTGCGACCATTGAATTCATTCACAATCTATAAAAATCACTTGGCATACAAGGACACCTTTTGTTGTAATGGATGTTTTAATCTGTTATGCTCGACGTTCAAGCTATTTAATGCACATTGTGTTTTCATCTCCAAGTATTTTACATCATTATGATGAATTTGATTTGTGCACCATGGATATGTTGGAGAAGTTATTGGGCACATGATCTTTTAATATTATGGTGGGTCATTTGGTTCATTGTCAGGTCATTTTACTTGTTTTTTAAGGGGCTTGGTCTTCCTTCAATGGTTCAACTTGTTGGCTTAGCTTTCTTGGGATGTTAAGTTTTAATCATTCTTACACTTGTCATTTGTTTCCAACGAGATGATCACATTATTCTTTTCAATGTGATGGCACATGTCGAGATCGACACCTTTTTATTTTTAGTTGGCATTGTGGGATACTTTAACTTTATTACCTTAGGTTGTTCATATTTAGGTCCCCCCTTTTTTAGGATCTTGTGGGATGATTGTATCTTTGCATATTATGTTTTTTTTAATGGATTGCTTACACAAGTAGGAGTTTGCCACACTTCTAGTAGATGCTCCTTCAAATGTCACATGTGTGTATGTGTTCCAATTTTGTGTAAGGTTTAATTGTGAATGTTTGATTATTAGTTTGACCTACCACACTTGCATTTTGTTTGTTCCCAACTCATTTCTTTGTAATGTTATGTACTTGCTTTGACTTGCCACATCCTACAGTTGAATATTTTCATGTTATCAATGTGGACATATTATTGATGCTTTGGGTATCCATTTTTTAAAGTGCTTGTGTGAGAGCGAACATATTGTAACCCATGATAGTCTTGGGATACCATCATAATTATTTCTTTGGAGAATGAAAGACATGTACAAAAAAAGGTTTCACATTTTTTCCCTTGCCACATCTGACGCCAATTAATATACTTATCATTAGAGACGACTTTTGAACCTTAATGAATGTTGTCATAGTTGATTCAACCCACTTGGATGTGGTACAATGTGCATCATCCACAACAATGCATGTAATGACAGTTGTTGCTTAGGATAAAACATGATCATATGTGGAGTGTGCATAAAAAAAATTTCATTCCTCTTGCCATAGAAACTTATGATTGTTTTTATTTTTGTTTTGATTGCATTTTGACCACTTGTGTTCACACGTCTATAACATGTCATCAACGGTCCTCTTCAGTTCCCACAATGCTTATTTCTTATTATCAATAGCGTGTGTCCATAGCCCTCCAACATGCACAAACCATTGACAAATGACACCTTTTTAGTTTACGGTCTTCTATGTAGTTAGTGCATTAGTGATGTCTCGATTGTTGTGTTCTTTTGTGACTTGTGTTCTCGAGCTTTTATTGTCTTGTAGTTCTTGTGGGTGGGTTGCCTGCCTTTTTTTATATGTAGGCTTTTTCTTCTTAACACTATACCCATAACTCCGAAATATAGAAAACTATTCAACACAAAGTCATATTCAGCATCCCTGGAATGTTACATCTTCAACATGAAATCAAACAACTTCTGGATGCAACTTTATGCATATTTGAGCCTTATGTACTATGGAATGGGCCCATTTGAGTCAAAGGTACTGTGGAACAGGCCCAGTTGAGTGAAATGTATGATGGAACAGGCCCAGTTGAGGGTGATGGGCCACAGAAATGTACTATGGACCGGGCCCAGTTGGGTGGTACTGGGTTTGATTGCAAGATGTGAAGATTTTCTCTCTTGTTTTAATTGTTACAGTTCCAGCCATTGTAAAAGCTGACACTGTGGACTATTTTTAGTTAATTAATTAATTAATATTATTTATTTTGTGAGTGATCATTTTTATGTTGAATATTATAAAATACCCTAGAGTTTATGAAAGTATAGGTTACATAAGTGTTGGGGCTACATAAGTGTGCACAAGCCAAACCTAAGCCAATGTTCCTGTAGGACACGGACGGGTTTGGGGATCGAAACTATGTGTTTTGTCACATAGTTATGGAGATCTATGTTATTGGTTGCACATCTACTTTCTCATCCACCTTTTGTCCTCACACAAACAACACCAAAACATGTCTATGCATAAGTGATGGGCTTCATCATTCTCCTACCATAAACCTCACACAATCAACACTAAAACATGAGTCTATGCATAGGTGGTGAGCTTAACATCCTTCTACCACAAACCTCACACACTCAACACCAAAACAATCGAAACCAAAAGCCTTTCTAAACATCAAAACTTCCATAACAACTTTGTATTCAAATTGTAACTCTTTACAATGGGAGGAGGTGTGGGTTAAGGTCACAAACACCTCCTTATATACTAACCCAAAGGAAACAAGTCAAGAACCTTCCAAAGGTTATCCTACACATAATTTAAACATAAGGAAACAAAATCACATGTTTCCCATGAGATTCCATATTTAATTAATCCTAAGGAAATAACTCAAGGAACTTCCAAAAGTTATCCTCCACATAATTTATCATAAGGAAACAAAATCACATGTTTCCCCATGAGATTATACATTTAATTAATCTAAAGGAAACAAAATCACATGGTTCCCCCATGTGATTCCACATTTAATTAAAAGGAATGACATCACATAATTTTCCATGTGATTTCACCTTTAATTACAAGAATGACATCACATGGTGCACATGCACCATGACCATTCATTTACCCCTTTTGTATAATTACATCAAGTTACCTTTAACAAATTACTAAGGTAATTATGAAATTACCCATCAAGTTACATTCCCATACACTCAGCCCTTGCCATTTGTCTAGGTCAAAAATTGGTGAGGATTGATGAGGAACACATTTAGGATTGAAAATTCTGCTCAAGCAATGAATGCAGGTTGGGAGCTCATCTGTGGAAATGTGACAAATCTAATGTGTGGCACCTCAACCACAATCTCATGAGGTGACTTGGTAAGCCCTACCTTGTGATTTTTGCTATGATTTGTTGGCCAATAGAAAAGAATGCTATTTTAGTTTTGGATTGCCTTAAAAATTAGTGCTGCATCTCACCTTAGGGAACACAATGTTGTATATATAGGATTGTGATGTTCCCAATGAGATCCCCAAGATTTTCTCTCAAATTCTTTCCCTATTGGTTGATGTTTCTTTATGTCCCTGATGAGTTTACCACAGAGGTCTCAAAGTTCTTCAGATGGATTTATAATTTGTTTATGGGACCTCACTTATTTTGCTTGATCCATTTACACATCACCATCTTGCTTCTTTGCATGGGATGCTCATCCTTTAGCTCAGTTCACATTGATCTGGGTTATATGTATAGGAGAAGGGCCTGAGTAGGCCCTTTCGTGATTTGAGATCTTTGCCTGAGGCCTGTAGGCCAAGGGAACATGTCAAAAATCGGAGATGGGCCTGTACTCAGGTCCTTTTCCTAGGTAAAGCAGAGCCGGGATTTTTTCATTTTTTAAAAATAGTGACAGGCTGGCTGGTACCTTCCATTGGTCAGAAGATCCCCACCACAGCCTGGCTGGTACCTTAAATCACAGAAGATCCCGCTTGCTGAAAACAGGTTTCTTCAAGCAAGTAAGGGAGCTGAAAATAGGAAGGAAAAATCCAGGCAGTGCTTTACGTTTTTAGAGGGTACTGTGCATTTGTACAATTAGCCATACTTAGTTGTACCAACATTACTAGAAGATGGCCGAAAAATGTCGCATATTTGGGATTGTAAAGGGAAGAATGACCTGAAATTCATACCCACACGTGTTTTCAATATTCTTAATGTTATTTTTAATTTGTCAAACTTTCCACGTTGTGTTCCCAAAGGTAAATCTGAAGTTTCCAATCACAGTCCCAAAGGCCCTAATTTTGTCCCCATGTAAATATAATTAGCAACTTAATATTCACCAACGATATAAGTGTGAGCACTTAGTTCAATTTTCTTTCTTTCGGGTGTTGAATCATGTTGAAAGTGGCTTCAAGAAAAAGAAGTGGACATGGATATATGATGGTATTATGAACTGAAATAAAATACCATTAGAAGTTTTTTCTGATGCTAGCAGTTCACCCAATGTGTAACTTAGAACTAAGTACATTGACTTAAAGCTTTAGAAGTAGGCAAGGGGAGGCAAATGTTCAATTTATTTCAAAGATCTATTCCACTGTACTGCATCTCATGTTATTTCCATCATGTATAATTTTGCAATGTTATTACCTTGAGGAATACCAATTGTTTATAAAGTCTATATGGTTATCTGGTATGGTATGCAATTATGTTTAAAACTATGTAAGTTTGATGAGACAAAACTTGTGTATTTTACACCTTTGTTTTTTCCTCCTTGCATATCATGAACTCCCAGGTTTGTTATTGAATTGTATCAAGATTTCTTAGAATGAAATTCATGCTTAGCACTCTATGCCTGAAAATACAATATGGTACGTGCTAAATGTGAGCCACGGTGAACCAGCACCCACCAGTGCACCATTCAGTGGATGCCCGTTATCACTCAGTTGTGGATGAACCTCAACTGAGTTAATATTTGGTCTCACCTTGGTAACCCATTCTGTAAGAAATAGGCCTAATATGTAGGTAGGTAGGAAAATAGGTAACTACTAGGTAAGTAGATGGGTCTATACATAAGTAAGGGCTGTTTTTACTACCTACCTACTGACAACCCTAGTTGAGTTGGGTCTTGGTTTTGGAACCGGGTGGAATTAGAATTGGCTTAGGAGGGGTTGGTTCTAAACCCAGTTGAGAACTGACCTTCCTTGGTTTTGGCATTGAAAGTAACCACAACCGAACCGAAGGATCAGTTTCAAGTTGAATTGAGATTGAGAATTGAATCAAAAATTTGAAAACAATTCAATTTCAATTCCAAGTGGGTAAGGTTTAGTAAGGACTAAACCTTACTACACATAGTTGAAAGCACCTAGGCAATGAAATTGTCACAATTTTGAGATAAAGTGTTGTCACATTTTAGTATTGTCTTAGATTGTTTTGCTGATTTCTTCCCTCATATGTATTTAGAACAAAGTTCTTTTTTCAATTTTGTGAGGTAGGTGGTTTAGCAACCATTCCAAAGAGGATAATTAGAAAACAATTGGGGGTCTTTCAAAGAATAAAAGTTCAGGTTTTCATATTGTTATTTTTGTTGTCATACATCTTGAAACATTTTGTGTAGTTTAGAATGTGAAAATAGGCTAGTTTGTATTAGTTTGACATTTTCAAAACTTTGTACTAATATTTTCTTTTTGAAAATAAAAGTACAAAATTTTCACATTTAATTTTTTTGTTGTTTTGCATATTGGAATTAGAATCAGAAGTTATCCAAAATTATAGGTTATGGAACCAGGAATTTTAACTGACATTCTTGTGCAAATGTCTTGGGATGTGTAAATATAAATGTATATATTATATAGCTTTAGTGACCATATCTTCTTGCAGATCCATGTTAATTGATTGTTTGTGCATCCCAAAGCTCAATTTTAATTTATTTGCAATGGGCCCATCATCAAAAACTTTATTAAATCCCTCTCTCCTCAAATAAAATCACAGTTTTTATATATAAAATATATTTGTTTTACATTTACACTGTTTTAAATGGGTCATAGAAAAATCATATAAGTGTTTATTTTTACACATCATGAAATAGATTTACATAATTTTATATTTAAAATGTCTCATATTTTTAACATTTACACTTGTATGAACATAGATGAACATTCGACACTGATGCAAAGTGTAACTAAATTTGATTATGAGATTTACCCTTTACACAAAATGTCAGTCCTAAATCATTTACACAAACAACACTAATCAAAATGCATATTACATTGCCTACAATTTGTGAGCAGGAGGAGATGAATGAATGATTCAGACCTTTTACCACTAAAAATCTAAACCCACTAAAACGCCACTAACTACACTAAGTGGTGACCCGAGGTTGTCACCACTAGAGGATGAAAAAAAATAGTTAACTTACAGGTTGTCACAACTCGAAGATGAAAAAAAATAGTTAACTTAGAGGTTGTCACAACCCGAGGATGAAAAAAAATAGTTAACTTAGAGGTTGTCACAACCTGAGGATGAAAAAAAATAGTTAACTTAGAGGTTGTCGCAACTCGAGGATGAAAAAAAATAGTTAACTTAGAGGTTGTCACAACCCGAATATGAAAAAAAATAGTTAAAGTAGTTAACTTTGTAGTGGTAGAAGGTTTGGAATGATTGCAGCATTACAAGGAAAGGAATTAATATTACAAATGAGTGCAATTAATGACAAATGATTGAAAAATATTGACTTCATTAATGTTATTTTATAACCTTTTGTTTTGGTTGTGATGACTCCTAGACTCCCAGCCCAAGGTTTTTTTTTTTTCTTGGCTAAATATGTAGCCTGTTGGTGAATATATTTCTTATGACCTAAAATATGTGTTCTTTTGGTTTTCTAGTTGTTTTTTTTTTTAATTAATTTGTTTTGGAAAATTTTCCAGAGTTCTCTATTGGGTTCTAATTTTTAGCAAAAACTGTGAAGGATGCTTCAACTTTTTTACTTTCATCTCCTGTTTATAGCCAAATTTGGCTAAACTGTGTTGCGGATGATCATCATCACTTCAACTACTTCACCAAAATGAAGAATAAAACACTGGGGACGACCTTGCTGCATGCAGTACGGCCTGTTAACTGTGTTAATAGTTATGCTCAATGACCAAAAAAAAACTGGGATCATGATCAATGCAACTAGTCAACAATGGATATGTGGATGGATTTGTTGAACAATTTGTGGTCCATTTACATTTTCAGGTTTGATTGTTGTTATATTATATTTTACTAGTGGGTACCCATGACCTTCGGGCATTATGAAGTCGACTTGTTTCTTGTTTTTTCCTTCGGAATTTTGGGGGAAACAAAACAAAACAAAAGTGCCAAAGTCACCATATTAATAGAATTTGTTGCTGGAGATCGCCCAAAAAAAACAAAGCAGGATTTTATGAAATTTCTATTTTCCTGTCTCGCCTTTAACCAATTTTCACCAAGCTATGATTTTATTTTATTTTCTTTCTTTTTTCTTTTCTCCAAGGATTTTTTTTTGTTTCTCTTTTTTCTTCTTCTTCTTTCTTCGAACAGATTCAAGCCAAAAATCCCAAATAAATAAACTTTAGAAAGGAAAGACATAAACCTCATAATAATGACTCCTCCATTTTTTAGTTTCGAAATACACCAAAAGAAAAAAATCACGAAAAAAAAACTATATATACATATATATATATAGGCTTTTGAATATTTCTCTATTATTAAATAATAATATTATTTATTAGTAGTAATAATTATACATGTTTTACAAACTACAACTTCTTCCGGTGTCGTGGTAGAATATTCATTTATTTATCATTTATTTTCATAATTACTCAAACGATATTATTATTATTATTAAATTGGTTTGCTGATTTCTTATGATTTCTTTTGGAAAATTATAAAAAATTGTCAATAAAAAAAGCTAATTATTTTATCAGTATAAATACAAATATCTTAAAATTCATTGTTTTGCTTATCGGTTTGAGTGTGAGGTTTGCATTTTAAATTAAAAAAACCTTTACAAAATGCTTGGAATACTGGCGAGCTAAATTCAAAATATTTTTGCGACCTCAATCAATTTGTCTTTTGCTCCACTTTTTGGTTTGGCCACATGTATGGAGTAGAGTTTTTTTGAAATCAACTTGTTTATCCCAGTGTCCATCCTTTACACAACTTTCTTTTATTTTCTGTCATATAGACAATTTTTTGTTGTTTTTTCCATCCTTTATACAACTTCATTTTTCTTTTCTTTTCATGGGTTTCTTTTCAAGGTGTTTTGGAAGCGGTTGTTGTAAAGGTTCAAAATCACTTGTGTGTCCGAGTGGTAGCATTTTCGAAATATGGCCACATAGTTGTCAAGCTTGGCTCGCACCACCACCCTGCCCTTTCCATAACATTTTCAAAAAGTCCCCACCCATGAACCGGCCTTTTTTTAAATTTTTGGTTGCAACCAAGCTTTTCTTGTTACAAAACATGGGATGAGACAACTGAGCTTCTAGTAATGTAAAACATGGGATGGGACAACCGAGCTTCTCCTATTATAAAACATGGGATGGGTACCCATGACCTTCGGGCACTTTGAAATCCATTCATTGAAAGCCAAAGCTTGCCTGCTCCCTGACATTAATGGTAGGTACCCCACTGTTGGAACACAGTTGCGGATCATCTGAAAGCGTGGGGAGCATGGGAGCAATGTAGCATAATCGATTACCTCTACAAGAGGTAGGGTGCTTTTAGGAAGGGCTAAATTCAAGCCAAAAATTAGTAGTAGCCGATTTTAACCAATGAAAAGTTGCGTAAACATTTGGATAAACTGCTGCTGTCACCATTTGTCGTCGTCGTCGTCCTCCTCCTCCTCCTCTTCCATCATCTTCTTCTTTTGGGATGAGGAACTTGGATGGATGGATGATGGGACGAATGACGAGACGGATGGATGGAAATGAGTCTCCACCACCGGACAGACAAAAGATATTATATAAGTAGATAGTGTCAATGTTTTTAGAAATTACTTGCCCAAAACACCTTCTGGAGTCTGCAGTTTACTTGGAGTCTACAGTTTACTTGCATGCCCTTTCTTGTAGTTAACAATGCTCATCCCACCAGAGTCTTCAATTACTCCACACAGAGAATGGAAGATCTTGATGTATAGTGAAATAGTTTGACTCGGAGGCAAAACAATCCACCCCTTTGTGGAGGGTAGCTTTCACTTTTGAAAATGTCCAACTGTAATGTATGTTCCCCAATATGGTCTTTGGAAACCATCCATATAGGAAGACAACCAATCAATCACCATATGTCATAAGGACGGGCATGGATTGCAATGAATAAGTTCATTTGCAAACATAATGAGTGAAGCGAGCGAAGAAAGTCCCTAAGAAAAATAGGCAATCAATTTAAGGATGATTGTCAAGCATATGAAGTATGTGCACTCATTTGTGGATGACACCTATAAAAAGAAAATAAATGGACTAAATGCATGATCTAATGGAGCTCATTTGTTTGCAATTAGCAAACTAATTTATACTTCAATTCTAGACCACATTGACTCTAATGAGCAAAAACTTATACTTCAATGCTATGAAAGATAAATTTAACAAATTATCTTCAAACGAAGTGATATCTAACATTTAGAGGATGGGCATCAAGCCCAACAAAAGGAAAAAAAACCTTCCTCCAATTTGAATGGCTGAACCAAGAAAGTTCATTTGCAAATATAATGCAGAAAACAAGTGATGAGAACTCATAATTGAGCAAATCCCCAAAGTTCAATTTATTTACAAATGGAACTAACAAAATGGAATTAAGTGCACCTGTTTTTTTGTGAAAACTACTCTCTAAAATACATGTATTGAACAAAGCAAATGGATTCACTTGGAATGAAATATAACGAAAGGACTGAGTTGACAATTGAATAAAATGAGTCATTTGTCGTATGGAATGAGCATGGAATAGGAAAATAACCAATTTTTGGATGGGCCTCATCTAAAGCAAATTGAGTTTTTCTATGCTGAAACAAATGTGATGAACAAGCATTCAAGAAAGTGAAGTCGATGGGTGCATGCAATAAGTGAAGCAAGTGTAGCTTAAACTTGATTTGTAAGTTGAAGGAAAAGATTAGTCTATTATAAGAGGAAAGATATGTGTCTATTAATTTGCAATTCATTTGCATTCTTTTATGTAGTGCAACCTATTTATGAGCCAATTTTGTAAGGACTAAAAGTGCATTTATTTGTAAGAAAAAATGGTTCATTAATTTAAGAAACATTTATTGAAGCTGGCCCCCAATATTGTAATATCAAGTTGTCAAATAATTAATTAATTTTGAGAAATTTATTTCAACAAATGATATAGTTCCAAATATTCCATCAAGTCCTTTATTTTCCTTCCCAAAAAATATTTCTGAAAAAAAAAAATTGTTTTTTGAAAATTTCAACATTTTTGAAAAAATTTAATTAGTGTTGATCAAAGAATTCCACCACCCAAAACCCCTACTAGTCACCAAAAGTGTTGTAACCACGGTGGAGAACGCCGATTCCGCTGTGGAATAGGCCCTGGTAGAGAACCCTGTAGAACCTGCCGGAACGGCGCCCACAGAGTAGTACGCAACAACTGTCTAGTACGTCCTCTGTAACTGACTCCTCATGCATCTCTCGAAGGACGACAAATTTGTACAAAATTCTGCTCAAGAGTATTGCATCGATCGTGGCGAAAGTGTTTGGCATTGGAAACCCTCGCAAAAACACACCCCAAAAAAAAAAGAAGAAGAAAAAAAACCAGAAGAATTTTGTTTTTTAGGATATGGTGAAGGTTTGTGTTTGTGTTTGGTCATGTATTTTGATGACACTTTTGCACCAGAGCAGAACTTGAGAATTGTGAACGGATTGAGAATTGCAAAAGGTTTTAAAAAAAATCAGGTTTGATGATGAATCCATGAAGTAAATTCACTCATCTGGGTTTTAGGTATTGGATTTTTTATGCGGATTTGGAACTCATGATCTGACAGAGTTTTGTGTCTTATGGTCTTTTTATGACATTTTGTTCTGTACAGTAATAGTTTTCGCTCAAATTCTTTCCAGCGGGAGGAGAAACCCAAGAGCTCATTTGTTGTGAAAGAAATTCAGAGACTTCTTTTGGAACCATATGAAAGCAATCTGCTGACTTGGGGTTTTGTGTTGTATTGGTTTTTAGGGTTTCTTTCTTGTCGGTTTCTTGTGGGTAACAGGACCGATTGAGTAGCAATGGTGTTGTTGCACGTAAAGCAGAAAGATGATCGGCAGTTTCTGTACGAATCTTCAGGAAAAGAATCCGTGGATGCAATCGTGAGAGAATTGGTGGTGGTGAATAATCTGCAAGTGCGGATCTTAGGTCTCAAGGAAGAAGGGAAACAGCTTGCACTCCATGGACCCTTCAAAGCTCCACGAGAAAATGATGAAGACGACAGTGATGATGATGAAGAATCGGCCAACAAGAAACCTCGAGGCCCTTTCTACTGTCGAGATCCTTCAGGCCACCGAACTGGAGAAGGTACCCCCAAAAAAATCACACAATATGTTGCAAAGTCCAACATTTTTCTTCAACCTCTAAAACTGCACACAAGAAAGAAAACTAGGGTTTGGTGCTCTTCCGTGTTTTACAATCTTTTGTATTTTTATGTTTGAGTCACAATCTTATGCAAAATTATTATTTTCCTGGCAGCTTGTGATCCACAAGTATCAAATGTGATTATCAAAGAAAATTAGGGTTTGGTGCTCTTCCATGTTTTGCAGTCTTTTGCATTTTACGATTGAGTCACAATGTCATGCAAAATTATTTTTTTCCTGGCAGCTTGTGATCCACAAGTATCAAATGTGATTACCAAAGCAGTTGATGACGCGATTGCAATGGTCTCCAAGGTTTTATTTCAATCCTTTCAAGCTGAATTTTAGGTTCCTACTGGGATGGATTCAAGCTTGTTCTATTAGGATTTCAACATCATTGCAGGAGTGATGATTATCAAATACAGAGCTTTCCCATTTCTTTTCATGTTGCAGGAACAAGTGATCTACAAAGTGCCTCTGACAGCAATGATGCTGAAAGATGCAATCCAGACTATTCGGGGTTCCATCATGATATGCTATCCAATGGGGCTCCCTTCATATGATCCTGTCCAGCAAGCAGTTGTAGGCACTGCAAAATGTGTGCATGCTTTTCCCCTTCCACATAGAAAGTCTAGGGATTGTTTCACAACATGCACAGTGCTCTCATTTGTACACAAAGATGATAAAAATTTTGTGACAAAAGATCCAAAAGTGTTTGATGAAGGATATATGTAGAAGCTACAATTGACAAAATTACAACTGATTCATGATGTTGGAAGTTTAGAGATTGATCATGAGGATGAGACAAAGGAGTTCAACCCTATGGTTGATTGACTAGTGCATTTGTGATTTATACAGTGCCAGAGTCCTTGGATCCAGACACAGCTCACATCTGGTGGGCAGGAAAGGAGCTGATGCGTAACAAGTGCTTACAGGATCACATCGGCAAAAATGAGAAGACCAAGGTATACCTGCCCAAATGCCACTTGGTCACAAACTACACATATCTGTTACCCATTGTTCACAACATCTATTTGGTGGAGAAAATGCTTGCTTTAGCTTTAAGGGCATTGCATCTCTGACCTGAGTCATGTCATTGTATCACAAACACTCCATGAATTCTATTCAAGCTGAGGACATTGGAGGATTGGCAGGTTATTGTTAAGTTGCAGGACAAAGGACAAGGCTGTCCTCCCCGTGAACCAGTAAGTTTCTATGATGAAATTTCTTAGGTCTATTGGAAGATATTCCAGGTTGCTCATGTATCTAGGTCTGAAGTGCTTTTGAGCTTGCTGGATAGGCTTAACCGATCAAGCAAAGTATCTGACGCTGGTGAGGATTGTCCTATTTCTTGGTGGATGGACGGCAGCCTATTGATGCTGAGACGCACAAGGCAATGTTGGCATGGCACTATAGGCAACAAGAACAGCAGAAGGTGACATAATCCTAAGAAAGATAAAATCTTTCACAGATTCCCACATGTCATTTCGCATCATGGATTCCCCACCTTCTTACATCTCATTCACTTTCAAGCTCTTTCACTTTCAAGTTTTGGTCAAGTGCTTAGCGAAAGGAGTAAAATCAACATGTGAGAGTATTATCCCAAGCTTTTTGTGCCCAGAGACAATTCTAGTTCACTGAAAAGGCTCCCCCTAGTTATGAGGTCTCTGGTTCTTAGTTGTTGGAGTCACACATGAACTGCCACCACAAACATTTTCATGGATTTGCTGCTGCTATGTAGAGTTGTGATGACATTGAGTTCTGAAAATCCTCTGTGTGGTAATTGTGATGGCAGACATTGGCACTAGATGAGGATGATGCATATACAAATTCACAGTGGGCAAACCCTAAGGCTCTTAAATCCCATCTAAGTGGTGTGGCTGGTAATATGAAAATTCGGTAATGTAGAATCATTGGCAGTTCCCAATTAAAAGATGTTGCAGACTTAAAGACATCCTGTTTCTGTCAGTTGAAGCCACAGGATCCAAAGACTCCAACGTGGTATATAGTATCAGTTTTTCACAACCAAAAATGTGGGTTGCCTACAAGAAAGACATCAAGGAAATGTGTATGAAAGATTCTCACTTAATTAAAAGTTCTTGCATCCAACATCAGAGGGCATGTCCTGGGCAAGATTTGGTGCTGTCACTGCACATGAGTGGTTTAATGATGTTTCTTCACCATCAATTACATCACAACACATGCTCTTGGAGTGTTTATGATGAATCTTCATAAGCTGGCAGAAGATTGCCTGTGGCCAGCAGATTTCCTTCCAATTTGGCATCTGCAATCTAGCTACTGAGATCTTCAACAATGAGATCATGATCATTCGGCTTGTGCACAAATTGCCAGAGATGCATTTGCATAGTCACCATACATGTGTGGAACCAAGTTTTTCTATGTACAGAGATACACTACAAATTGCATTCTGTGGAGAAGAGTAGAGAAGATAAGAAGCATAAAGAAAATCACCTCTAGTGTCGAAATGTCACCACCTTGATGGAGTTTACAACAGTTGTGTCTCTTAGCTGCTGGACAGTAACTAACTGGCTTAAATTGAGTTGAAGGGCACCAATTGAAGGGTTCCAGTGCAGCCACTAGAAGAAGCAAAATGATTTGAAGTTCAAAACAAAACCTCTCAAACCCCAAAGTCAGCATAAGATTCCAAGGGTCATGAGAACATCAAACCGATAATACATCTTTGGCACCTCTTGGTACATTCTTCACCATTTCATGCAATTATCTTTGGTTTTGGATTCTAGTGGTCTGAGGCCAATGTCTCTTGGTTGCACTGATCTTGATGAGGCAGGAAGGAAGGTTTTCATTGCAAGGACACAAGGAGGAATGATCCCCAGGGAACACCATCCAGAGTGATGGCCGATTGGAACTTTGTGCCTGGCAAGCAAACAAAGCAGACTGGCGCAACTTCATTGATGTGAGTATAGGTGAAAAGCCCAAGTTCATGAGCTAAAATTTCAAGCCAAAAACCTGAGTCCTTATCTCTGCGGTGTTGTATTTAAACTTTCCAAGGTTCTCAAAGGAATTTCAAGGACAAAATCCATCTTGGAATGACAAAAAGGTTTATAGATTTGTTGTCTAGGGAATGATCTGGAGGCTCAATTTGTGAAGGAGGGACACAAGGTTTTTCCCCACATTTTTTATCAGGCTGTTTTTGGTTTGAACTTTGAAGCTGAAGGAAAAGGAAGCATCTATTTGACAGGCTGAATTGTGTAAGAATCCTGGGCCAGGGTTTGAAAAAAATTCAAGTTCTTAGTACAGGCTTGTAATGGGGAACTCCTCCAGCGATCATGCTCAGAAGTCTAGCCAGCCATTAGATACTCTAACGGATGACGCCTTGGTCACTCTCAAGGACAGACCGGGATCATCCCAAGCGGAGATTTTCAAGTTCTTGGAGGCAAAATATATGACCAAGATTCCTATGAACAGGAAGAAGTCTGTAGGCTTACGATTGAAGGCGGTTATGCAGAGACCAACACGGGGAAGGTATCAGCTAAGATCTGCCACAAACAAATCTTCTGCTGGCGGCAATAGTAGTAGAAGAAGTAGTGGCTGTTTTCCTCCTGCTGTACGAGGAGGACGACGGAAATCCAAGCGACGCATTCACAAAACTCGCCACCCGACGTCACTACGAGACAAAAGATTGGGCAAGAAGATAGACGGACGCTGCAAAATCAAACGCAAAAAGCGTCAAATCCTTCAACCCTTCTTGAAGGATGCTGTACCCGGGAAAGGTCCGACGATAAGGGACTCCTCCAAATTCAAAGGCGGATTGAAGTCAATGTCAAATCATCATGGGATGCCGCCATCACGTAGCAAGACGAATCAATCCAGCGGCAAGAAAAGCAGTCGCAACAGCAAGTTGGCTCCGTATTATCAGAGCAGCAACAACACCTTGAAGACGGCGAGTCGATCCTCATACGGCAAGGCCGCATTGCATCATCATCATCCCAACGCCAAGACAAGTCGATCATATCTCTGCAATAATACCAGCGGCAAGACGATTCAACAAAGCACAAAGTCTGGATCAAGATTAGGCATGATGTCCAGGGCTTCTGCTCATGAACCTCAACGTCCACACTGCAAAAGGGATAGGAGAATTTCTGAACAAGAGGGAAGTGACACCGAGAACGAGTCTAGTAGCGATCATCACGACGACTATGCATCTGCTGATAGGAGAACACGACGACGTAGTAATAATTATAGTGATCTCTATAGCACTCCTCAACGACATCGGCAAAAGTATTCTAAGTTACGTAGACAATCTGTTGAACAGCAGCTTAAAAGACAGCATGCTGTAGCTAGTGACAGTGAAGATGATCTATCCTCTGACGATGATTCTGAATGTTGAGCTTGTTCACAAAACTCATATCCAGTTGAACAACTTTACCACGAGTTGTTTGGCATAGATGTGATCTCTTCAACTGTGACACAGCTTGTATAATACACAAAATCCGAGCAATATTTGCACACTCGAAGTTGCAAAAAAATTCGTGATTTGAGAATTGAGCTCAAATGTCTAACTCGTCTCTGGATTCCTTTTCTAAAAGCTCTTGAGTTTCGGCAAGTGGTTGTTCTTGCCCCCTCAACTGAGATATCGCGAGTGGAATTTGACCCAGCTGCTTTGATTTGATTGAGATGTTTTTCTCTTAAGAGTCTAGCAACTTGAAAATGTTGCAAGCTCGAAAATTGACATCAGTTGTCGAAGTTCAACTGAGATATCAACAGTGGAATTTGAACTAGCTGCATTGTGGAGATGTTTTCTCTTCAGAAAGCAAAAAAACTCTAGCAGCAGCTTGAATTTAAGCTTGAAATGAGTCACAAGCTTGTTTGATACCCGTGGTTGAAGTCCAATGTGCACATTTGAAGCTAATTGGCTTTGGACAACCCCTAGCTTGTTCAACTTATCGCAAACTATTTCAAAACTAAAATTGTTAAAAGCTTTCAACAGGCTTTTAAATATGAAATTAACAAATCGGGGGTCTAGTTGTTGTGTTTGTTACCCATTCAGTTACCTTACTTTCTCATAATACTCGGATGTGTTTTGACTTGCTTTCTTTCTCATGCTTCAGCCGTAGTCATGAGCCCAAACCTAACATCAGCACACCAGCTTCTTACTAGATCATCATTCTTGCACTGCTGAATTCATTGCATTAGCTGGTTTGATTTAAAAACATTTTCGATTGATTTATCTTGAGGTTTGACTGCACCAGGCTATGAGCAACTAAATTGTCATCTCAGCATTTTGTCGCACCAACCAACAAAGAGATAAGTGTGTCAATCATCTGAGAGACCAGACCTTACTCAAACTTTATTTGGTTTTAGCCTCATAAATCTTCCATCTCCCAACTAGATTCTTCCCAAAAACAAGTCTCCAAAACTTTCTTCAATATTCGAGCTTAAGATTTGTTGCAAATGTTCTTAATAGTCATTACTCTACAACATGTTGCAAAAACTGATCTGGAAATTCTACAACTGTAAGGGGATTTTATATGTTAGAGGATTTGGATAGGTCTTCTGTAGGAGCAATTTCGCTGAAGAGTTGTAGAAGATGATAAAAATTCATTGACCAGCCAACAGTGACCCCTAAATTCCTAGACCTAGAATCGGTCGAAATAGTGGCAAATTGCTCAATTGCAAGACAAAATACAAAATTCGAAGTACGAAAAACAGAAGTCAAACGCCCAATCCAATCAACAAACAACATCAAGTCAAGGAAACAATCTCAAGTTCAACTTGCAGTTGCCACCAAACAATTGCTAATAGGGAAATACAACATTTCATCGTGAACATTGTTCAACTGCCGTGCGTAATAAATCACAATTGAGGATCAGATGAGAAGACAGTCGCAATTCGGGTTCCAATCAACAGCAGGATCACTAAAATGAATTACTCTGCTAACTATTATAAATAAAACAAGAACTAGCATTCCACGCGCAATTTTAGTACAAGCAAACCATTCCCTATTATCGATCCAAGTCCCCGGCGTTGTTTCTTGTAGAAGATCGAGCGAAGGACGGTTCAAGGTTTGATGTGAGAACCACTTCACAGTGCACTTCAACTAATGAAAAAGCTCAAAAAATATGTCCAAAAGAAAAGCTAAGAAAGTGGAAAATTTATACTTGCTAAAAGAAGATCACAATGCAAACGAGGAGGCGGAATAAAAAAATCACTTTCAAGGTGGCATATTACTTTAAGAAGTGGTTTTTTAAAAATAGAACTGAAAATATATTTGCTTTCTCAAATCTAGATGCAAACTCCACTCCTGTTTCGGACCTTCATGTAAAGAACAAGTAGAATTTTTCCAGTGCTATGTGGAGGGTGCCTTAGTAAACTTTCTGCCTCAACAGATGAGCGGGCATATGGGTAAGGTTCCTCATTTTTGTGAGTAACTTTGTCCATAAGTTGCCTGCTCTCCTCTGAAATTCAATCACAATTGTGTTTCTAAAAGTCAAATTGTATTGGATTTTTACATTAGGTAATGACACATGTTGGCAAGTTCATGTCCAGGTTCTAAGTTATGTTTTTGGGGTATTTGGATAAAGAGTTCAAAATTTTGTTGAATTTGGATTTGGATATAGATTGTGGTATGGCTTCTATATGAATTTGAACTTTGAACTTAGACTGGGCTGCTGACACTTTTAAATAGGTTCATCTTCTCAAGTTGTGTAAGTACAAAGTTATAAAAAAATGCAACAACTAAGCCTTGACTCTATGTTAAATTTATTTTTTGTAAGTATGACAATTCTATTTTCAATGAGCATATGACAATTTTGAGTTTTTCTTTTTGCTGTTGTTCACATTGTAGTGAACAATTGCCCCTCACCTAGGTTTCACACAATTTTATTGCTAATTTATATTTGCTATTATACTTGGCATTAGGTTTAGTCATTGTTGGTCGTATTTATGGACTTCATCCTTGTGGAGGTTTTCATAGTGCTTATGTCCATGTGAATATAAATGACTAGTCTGTCATTATAGAAATGATGAAAATTGCATGTTTAGAGATTATTGTATCCTTGTATGTTTAGTTGTCTTGTAAGTTTTTTTATTGTGGAAATCATGTCAATTCTTGATATGATGTACCCATAGTATTGCTTGTGTGAAGAAAATGTTATTAGGAACTAAGTCCTCCCACATTTGGATCAAATTATGATTATATTCTATGTTATAATTTCTGGGCTTTTGGATTCAGACAACTTGATATGCAAGTTTCTCATTCTACATTTGTCATCAGTCATAATGTTAAAGTAATGACACGTGAATTTTGTCATTCGAATGTGGTTGAAGATTTAATCTTCTCCACTTTTGGTCCTTAAGTTAAATGATTATTACATGAAGATTGCTGCAATAATTATGGTGCAAGTTTTGAACTTTTGGTCCTTAAGTTAAATGACTACATGAAGATTGCTGCAATAATTATGATGCAAGTTTTGGGTTCAGTTGAAAAATGAAAGGACCAACACTTAACTTAATGAAGAATAAATTGCACAATTGACCATGCAACTTGATTTGTGTGTATCCATGTTCACTCAAAAAAATTCATATGATGCAACCACTGCACCATGGAAGGAAATTTACATTAAATACCACACAAATTGTTAGATTTGTTTACAATCACAATTTTTTCCTTTTAGTATGTTTCAAGTGTTTGTATTATTTTTTCCAGAAATCCAAGTATGAATTTTGGATGAATTATGTGGAAGTACGTAAAAGTTGCAGATGTGTTATGATAGCCAATCACTTTTTAAGTTACGTGGGTGTTGGGTTGCATGTTTGAAAGCCTAGATTTTTTGGGTGATGTTTATGTGAGTGTAGGACTCCTCTATTGTCAATAATTTAATATGTAATCAAAAAGTCCACCTTGAGGCTTGTATTCTGGTTTGTCCCACATATGTAAACATGGCCACACGTTGAAGAGACAAATCTCAATGTCACCACTCTCAAACACCCAAAGGCAAGTCTCCTACCATCTTAAATACCATAGCCAAATATGCTATCAATACCCTTGATGCCATTAAAAAAAGTCTTGTATAGCGAGAGAATTAGTCCATTAAAAAATGATTATGACAAAATGAACCCCATTGTGTATGTTCGTTGTTGTGCTAGAGTGCATGTATTTCTTCATTTGGGTCATCTGCATTATGCACATCAAAGCCCTAAATTGAACACACAAATGCGAGGCCGCCGGCAATTATAGTGTTCAAGTCTTCTCTTGCGCTGTCTACACTTTTGTTTAATAGGTTGTGGGTGTTGTAAATTATGGCTACCCTAAATCCCTGGAGCTGCTATCTACCAGTCAGCCTAAGTTGCAGATGAAGTTACACGAGTCACGGGGGGTAATGGTGCAACTGTCGTTTTCAAAGTAATGCTGCATGCCACTCGAAAGCCCAGCTTATAACAGCAGCTCCACCACTGCTCAGTATGGCCCAGCTAAAGAAAATTACATAACGAAAAGTCAAAACATGCGGGGTAGTTTTGGCCCAGCCTTTTTCCGCAAGATGCTTTGAGGTTGGTAAAAGGCACAGAAGAGCATAACACCTGGTCTTGATTGGCCACATAGTTTCGTTGATCCGAATGGGTTGCTATCGGTAGTCTCGCACATGTTTGCAGTCCCAGTTATAGTTTTATGAGTGGGGTTGGAAAAAAAAGGTATTCACAACTAATCTTGGACCCGACAAAGGTCACATACTGAGCACCGTTGGAGCTACTCTATGAGGCTCAATCAGTGCACCCAGTTGTGAGCATTCTTTGATCAATTATATTGTGGAACTGCTGTGAGAAAATGCCGGCTTTCTTCTTCACACAATTGCTTGCCTATCGACTGAGGTCATTTCTAGTGTCAGGAGGCAGTAAATGAGCAGCTATCTCTTCTTTACTGGGGAAGTATTTGAAAACCAAGGTTGTTCAATCTGTGAGGAAACCAGGGCGATCCGAACTCACATAATCCTCTACCAAGCTCTTCATTCCTTGCCCTGTACCTTCAGGAACTGCATTTGAAAGCAAAAATCCGCTCAAAATCAATATCTTGCACACCTTAGCTCTAAAAATTGCGAAATAAACTTTATTAAATCTGACTTGCCAAGGGCTTTCCAACAAACAATACCAAGAACGCCCCCAAATTCCAATAAAATTTTCAGTTTCGAATTCATTTAATTTTCATTGAGAAAATGGTTCAGTAATCAATAGCTTCCACACTGTAACTCCAAACGGTTCAAACCAAGTCAATGCACCCCTATTCATTACTCATTGAGAGCTTTCCGAAGATATCAAGAGCACGGCGTGAAGCCCCATGGTTGGTTTTGGAGATCTTAGCTTGACAAAACAAAACAATCTACCTTGCTTCATAGATGGATAGTGTAACCTATGGCGTTGGACTAAATGTGAACTAGTCACTCAACTAGTTTTTCCTTCCAAATCCATGTCTTTAATCTAATTGAAATTTCAATGACAAATAAACTCAATATTCAATATTTTACACACTTTACCTGTATAAGATCACCTTCATTAAATCCTACTTACTGAGAGACTTTCCAACAATACCAAGAGCAGGCCCAAATTCCCTTATGATTTTTAGTTTTGATTTAGATGAATTTTCAATGAAAAAATTGTTCAATACTCAATAACTCACATGGTGGAGACATTGTGAAACCAACTCTGTGCGCCCCTACTCATCAAGGGCTTTCCAAAGGCACCACCAAGAGTGTATAAACAAAATGCGCTAGGGTTTGGGAGATACTCAACATGACAAACAAAACAAACAAACTACCTTCATAGATAATCCTGCAGGATCCATATATGTGGACTAGTTTCGCGCATGAAATCATGGGTGGTAGGTACGTAGTGCAGATTTCTGCAGCTATTCGTTTTATTGTTCAAATGTGACTCAGAAAATCAATTGAGAACTCGTATCTATATTCATGTGGTTTGCAACAGTCAGACAAAGGTCTCTAACCCTCGCTGGACTGTCCCTACTTCACGACCAGCTTATTGAAAACCTAAATTCCAACTGAGCTCAACCATTTCCACTGAGCTTGCAACAGTAGTAGTAGCTAGCTAGCTGCAAACCTCTGAATCAATCTGTGTTTGCGAACTAAGACCACTGTACTATGTTAAAAAATTCTCGAGATCTAGAAGAGCCGCTCAAGGTCTAGTGATTGATTGCACCACAAGTGTGTCGAATCTGTCCCTTATTGCCTGTCAAAACCCCGGCGTTGCCGAGCTTCACCATAGAGCGTGCGAAGCTGGGTCCCCACTGGCCGCCGCT
This sequence comes from Sphagnum contortum, assembly GCA_963920785.1. NCBI lineage: Eukaryota > Viridiplantae > Streptophyta > Sphagnopsida > Sphagnales > Sphagnaceae > Sphagnum > Sphagnum contortum. The sequence goes on along the minus strand of OY987293.1, from coordinate 4,296,608 downwards.
GAAACCCCTTCTGCCGCCCTGAGAAGGCGTGAATGACCTCACCAACCCCGAAGTTCTCCGGTCGTGAGTAAGCTCTTGATCGATTTGCAGAATGCCATGGTTCAACCCGAGCTGTTGGAAGTAGCTGCTGTCGACACGGAAGGGGGTGCCTTGGTCGAGCGCCACTGGGTTGCCCAAGGCGCCGGTCGCATTTTGAGGGCACTGGGCCTTCAAGGATTTCAGCAGAGATGGAGCTATGGTGGGGTCCGGACGTCCAGTTCCTTGGAAGTTGTAAAGTCGGTCCGAGAAAAACAAACAGTGCGCAACTCCCACTGTATGAGCCCCTGCGTCCACCATAAATGCGACCGGAAATTTCACATTTGAGATCGCTCTGTTACTGATCTTCATCAGACTTGCAAAGTACGTGCCATAGACACAAACTATAACAGTCTGTGAAGTCGGACTTTCTGCACTAGGGATATTGGAGCTTCAGACAAAGTTGAGAGAGAGGGTATCATGAATCCACATGTATGCAGTGACGGAATTCTCACCTAGAAGAGTGACAAGGTCGTTAACGTTGAGGCCTATCGACTGGAAAGCTGCAATCGCCTGCGAGACAGTGACAGAGGGTCCGGGCAAGTTCACGGCCGACGCCTGTGACACGACTCCGTCCCTGCGTCCGGTGGGGAAATCAATGAAGGGGCCCCCAGCCTGCATATTTCCGGCAAGTTTCAAATTCTTAGTTTACAACCAAGATAGCTGAAGAAAATTTCGTCTTATCCATCTTAGGATGGATCTCGGCGACCTTTTCTTTCTTATATCTTTCAATCTAGCTTAATTGTTCTTTCATCTTTTTAGTCTAGGGAGGACTATAAGTCGTTCTTGCAAGCTGGTGTGGTAATGGTATATAGATTTGTACCAGAAGAACCACCTCACGGGTGGCGAGGGCGATGATGTCAGCGCAGGAAACGACGCCTGGGCAAGCTGCCTCAAGCTGGGTCTTGATGGTATTAATCAGGTCCTGACCGTGGATTGTTAGATTGGGGCCCGCTTCAATCTCAGCTTGATTTCCAGCTGTGCTCAGTATCAGAAGCGACGCATCACAGCCCTGCAGAGATGTTTTGGAATAGAGAAGAGCAAGCACAACTAATTGTTAGAGTTTTACATGCACGATAATCAAGCTTAATGCATTAGTGATCTGCAGCTCATCTTTGATTGCACCTGCTTGTATCCAACTAGTTAGAAACCATGGTTATCTAGACCGTTTGACACTACTACTCCTGATGAACATAGAGCTCTCTACAGTGCATTATAGACTTACCGTGACGAAGCAGTCATGGAAGAACATGCGCAGCAAACCGGCTGTAATGGTTTTGTCTCTATTCCATTTTTTGATCGCAGCCGATCTGATGATTTTTTCTGCGGCCGGACAGGATTTTCTGTAGAAGTTCAGTCCATAAGTTGGTTGCGGCCGAAGGCCAGGACCACCGGCAGCTTCTACAGATGAACCTACACACATACCCAACAGCACGACCACCAACAATCCGCCTACTAGCATTCCTTTCTCCATTTTCCAAGTACTCTACAAACTCTTCAAAGCGCCTTTGCGTGGGAGCGTCGGTAGTAGCTGCAGCTAAAGGCTGTTGAAACTCTGAAGGAATAATTTTACGACCCGGAGCTTCAGTTCTAATCAGTCGCCAAACGGCAGTACTTCAACACTAGATTTTTGATTTCCAAAGAACTGGAGCTTTTCAGGAACTGCAAACGTCGTTGTAAGAGCTTTCTGGGTACAAATGAGATAGCTCACGCTCAGGGAAGCAGCAGCTGCAGTGGAATGAGAATGCAGCTGGTATCTCGGAGCTGGTAGATCTGTGATTATGAGGAACTTGTTCAGCAGAAACTGTGAACCATGGAGATATGGTAACACTCTTTTATACAAGCGCTAAAGCGCTGACTTTACACGATTTTGACGCGGCGCAAAGCTGCACCCCTATAGACATGGAAAACCATCAATAGCCTGCGCGAGACGGGCAGCTTCTGATAAAGAAGTCAAAGGAATTCTTTCCAGGTGCTCAATTTGTCAAAATTTGTTGGTGCATTCTGGAAATTACTTTATCGAGCTTCTTTATAGGTCCATCACGCATGACAGTTACAAGTTAAGGTATAATCTAGAAGACAATAGAAGACGCTAAACATCTCCCTAACGTGAGCACGGTCCTTTTAAGACAATATGCTGCAAAGCACTGTTCTTCAAGAACTGTTTCTTCTGTTACCGTGCTAGATTTCTTGTGGGCTACAAATCTGATTCGGCCTAGTTTGGGCATGAGGATGAAGACAAGGACTCACGGCGTGCCTAGTACGTCATAAATCCATTCACCAATGAAAAAGCGATGAGTGATGATGATCTGATTTCTTCTTCAACGTCCATCCAGTCCGAGATTTGAAAATTAAATTAGGGACAAACGTTGGAACCCACAAATCTATTCATCTTGATTTTTGTGGCGTGCCATGTTGATGGTGTAAAAATATTGCATTTCAAGTGCTAATTGCGTTTGAAATTTGAATGAACGATGTAAAACATCTCTAGCATAGCAGTGGACTGTATCCTTAAGGTGGAGGGAGAATAGCAATATATATCTAGTAGTGTGAAAATTGACAGTGACACCGAACTTTTGCGTTGAATATTGAGCTCTTTCACTAAAGCCACAGGACCAAACAATAAGATCAAACAACTGCCTCTAATTGGTGGGTCGCAGTGATTGTCTCAAGTGACCATACTTAAATTGAGTAAAGTACTGTTCAAAATTCATGTTTATGGGCGAGGTGGTGGAACACGTATATCCCTATGTTGGATAATGACACCAGCCCAAATGAGGGGGCGCTGCTGGAGATGCTCTAGGGGTCCTCTTCTATACAGTTGAATATATAGTGGAATCCTCTTGGGACCATGGTGACAAAACTCATCAACTCACATATGGTAATAGACTGTAAAATTATACCTGCCTATGATACTAGATGGATTCCTCTAGCAATTTTGTTGTTCGGAACTAACACTATCGTAATACCTAGCCTGGTTAGGCACTAATTAATTACTTTTTTGAATTGCACAATATTCTAAGTACATGCCTGTCATGCTGAAAATCGGAAAGAAACTCTCGAGCACACTAGCGTCATTATTTAGTATAATGCTTATTTCTAAAAGATTATTATGTTTCGTACAAGAAAAAATTATAAAAGTTTTAATCATTAGGCACCTTGCTGCAGAACCAAGCTATAGTTCATGATTAGGCTAACCATCCGGTGATCTTAAATCGAACCCCAAAATTTATATCGTGGATTTCGCTCTCATGTCGCAACAATTATCATCAAAGTTTCAATTTCGAGATAAGTACATCTAATTGAAATTTCTAATTCCGCACTAAGACATCGAGGTGCAAGTGCAAACGCACATCAGAGCTGCTGTCCGGCTCTTTGACTCTATGGTGTCGAGGCGTTCCAGGCTTACCCCACCTACCCGAGAACTAGAAGGAACCTGTAATTGATATAGAGGATAATAACGACCTTGATCATATTTAAGATTCCCATCTACCACTTGATCTCCACTAAACTAGGTGAAGTTTTTATGAAAATAATATGCCATTTTAATGCAGTCTCCGCTCTTTCGCCCCAACTAATTCAACTGTCCAGAAATTGATTCTTTTGAACATGTGTATAATTATTGATCGTGTGTGTTATCTTTGCATTAAGGTTGCTACACTTTGTGGGGTTGCAGGACCAGCTTCAACGTCAGGCCGGTGCCAAGAGAGGATCGAAGAGAATTTCTATTTTCCTGGAAATTAGAGCAGGCAGTGCGTGTGTCCAAAAAGTTTTAATTGCAAGATTCGCAATGAAGCTGCAGTTTTACCGTGAGCGACAATTTAACTTTTAGATGCCTTAGGTTGACGATATCGCCTGGACAACCCGCGGCTAGCTCCGAACGATCGCCAGCTGTTTGAGGTCAAGTTACGTAGTAGGATGTGACGAAGCAACCGCGTCACAGTTGTTAAAGGGCAATAATTTAGCAAATGTGTTATGCGCCAATGTTGCACAATTTTAGCATGTTGCCCAGCATAAAAATCATCCGTTACCCTAAGTTCTCGTTTTATTAGGCTGCTATGATCAAATACACAATATGTTGTGATCAGAGTAGCCTAATGAAAAGCCACTGAAGTGGAGTCCTGTTTCACCAATGGCGACATATTGTGCATGATTCGAGTTAAATAATAATTTAGTCCAGCAGTGTCCTTAAAATAATATTATGCAGTCATGCAAGAAAGGATGTGCTCACAAAAACAGGTATTAAGGTTTTTTCGCAACGGGCCACTTTGATTGGTCCTTCGCAAAAACTTCTCATATTTTTAATGCTCCCCAAGTAGAAGCTTTTACTACCAACACTGTACTCGGTATAAAGGTTTGAGAATCACATACATACTATCTGTTGTACTTGAAGGATCTGAATCTTTGACAAGGTTATGGACCATATAGTACTAAACTTTCTTTTGTAATCATAGGTGGAACAGTTCAGTACAGGACTCTAAATATTGCAGATTTGTGTATTATAGGAAAAGACATTTACAATCTGACCTTGTGTCTACAACAACATATTTTACTAACACAAGTAAAATCCTTTAGAATCCTCTTTCAATTCTCTAAAACCTCCTCCAGTTTCAATGTCATTCTTTCGTTAAGTACCCACTGATAGGAAGGCTTTCACACCTTCAGAGAATAACTCCTTCCAGTTATTTCCAGAGCAAAATATATACCTGGTCGAGAAAATCCCTGAGCTAGAATTAGGCTTACTAGAGCTGCGTAATATCGTCACTTTCCGTAATGGGTTTTTTACATTCTAATACCCAAATGGTGGGCAGTAGCTAAGAAAACTTGCAAGTTATGGAATGGGAACCACCACGCAACCCGGCAAAACTAGCATTCAGAACAAGACTGAAAACCATGACAACATGAAAATATACTGACTTACCACTCAAGATGTTCTTACTATTCTTACTACTTCCCAGTTTGCTAGGGTAGGTCGGTTTCAATCCTATTCTTGGTGGGTTAATGGGTTGGCTGCGGATCATCAGCTTCAGGGAAAGCATAAGGCAAGTTCCCAGCATGGGTGAAGTGAACACCGAAAGCACAGAAGTCAATGCACAACATAGCCCAAATTCCACGCTGATACGCAAAGCAAGCAGCAAGCCAGGATTAATTATTAGTTGTCGCAAGTGCAGTAGTAGGTTCCCGAATTCTCCGCCAGCTTTGCGCGAGTGGCTTAATATATCAGCAACTTAATATATCCACTACAACCATTTCCAACTTCCAAGCCAGAGAAAGACAATAACTTTTTTGCCGCGTTCTTAGCTCCCCCTAGTCCACATCCCTCTACGTTCTATCAGTGTCTTTTTTAAGGATTTTTGTTTGGAAGATGTAGAAAAACTGTTGATCATCGCTAGGAAAATTTATCTAAAATCTGGCTATACACACCAATGAAGTAAAACAAATGCTTAATTTCAGCCTTCTATATTTTAACTACACACCGAAAACCAAAATTCAGCACCTGATCCTGTGTTTCTCGCAGGCACGCAGACTGGCGATAGAAAAACATCCAAAACCAGTTATTAATTTCTCGAATTTTGAATTTTAATTTCTCTTTTTGGCTATAAAAAGCTGGCATCTATGTTCTCTAGTAGGACTCAAGAGAGATCAATAAAAGACCACGATGCATGTTTCTCCTCGGTCAAAAGCCATCGACCATTCTCTTTGAGTGGCGACTTTGCGTGAAGCTATTCTCGACTCCCTCGAAGCCTACCTCCCCCCCCCCACCAATGAACCCGTGTCAACGGGAGTTAGCTGTACCTTCCCTGGTATATTGTCAATTGTACCAAGCTGTACTTACCCTAATATTGTAATGGTTCTAAATTTAACAACATCAGCAGGCGGAAGTTACTTATCTACGTTTCAAAGATAGAGAGGTTTTGCATTATTAGGTGAAGTTTAGATAGTGCACGAAGCTATCTAAATCTAGTATAGTGGATTATTTGACCCGGCAACCACCAGGTAACACCAGCCACTGGAAACTTGTTGTGACTCATCTGTGGACGAACCTCAACCGAGTTGCCAAGGTGTCGCCTTGGTTATCTACCCTATAAAACCTCGGCCTTGGGTGAACCAGCACCCACATTAATACCAGGGTAACAATCCCAAAATCCATTTTAAATTATTTCTAAATATTACAAATCTCCCGTGCTTAGACTAGATCAGGGTCTCTGAATTCAAATCTAATGCTTTTTTTGGGCTTCATATGGCCAGTAAGATGTCTCACTTAAAACAATGAAAGTATGAAATGTGGGTGCCTGTTCATCTGGCCTAAACCCTCCCTACTTCCACCTCACGTTACCTAGGGTAATTGTATAGGAAAGAAGGTAAGTAGAATTTGTAAGTAGGTAGGGGGTGCAAGTGATTCCTATGTAGGTAGGTAAGAAAGTGAGTCATTTGATGGAGCTACAAATAGATAGTTAGATACATAGTACATGTGGGATGGTTATTACAAAGCTAACCACCACCATGGTTAGCTATGGGACAGTAAATACAAAGAAAAAGTGTTTCTTATCCACACACACCATCCCTCCTCCATGGGGTGCTAGTTCACTTTAGCCAGGAGTGGGTACCTACCGTTTCATTCTCCTTGAGGCTTGCAGCTCCAAAAAGCTTGGTTCCCTGCAACCTATATTGACAGGACTAATTAACTTGTGTGGGTATATGATTTTGTTAATAACCTTGGTTCCAATTTTTTTGAAATCTTTAAAATCAAAGAGACCCTTGGTTTTGGTTATTTGAAAACAATCAGAATTTTAAAACCTTTGGTTATAGTTATTTCAAAAATCGAAAGAGCCTATGGCTTTCATGAACAAACAGGAAACAATTGCAGATTTCAGCAGTTCTAAATCATTATTTTCATCATTTTGAGAACGGTGGTCATATCAAAACTGATTTTCTGCCTTTGTAAGAACAGCTCTCATGAGATCAAAGGACCAACCTGATATCTAGTGATCTAGGGTTTGGTGACATTTGTGACATGGGCATTTCACTGATTTCTTAACACTTAGAAATGTAAATTTCATGGATCTTTTGGCATTTATACGAGAAAATGCACTGGCCCACATTGTCATTTTGATTGGGGTGATGATCAGGTATATACTAAATACCAATGTTGGCCAGTATTCTCCTTTTCAGGAAACCTATAGTCTTGGGTGAGACTTTTTATCAAATTTAGGGAACATTGGGGCAAGGGTTTCAGCTTTCAGGAACAAGTTATCAAATATGCAGAAATCTTTGGACATGGTTCTGGTTCTTTCATTCTTTCTTTTAAAATGACTAGTGTGGCCTGTGCCGTGTTGGCCCAAGTGTGAACCGATTACAAAATAGGGGACCTCAACATGTGAACATTGTTTCCCAAATGTATGTATCAATTTTTCGAACAGCCAAATATGAAAAATCATGCTTGAATTGAATGAAAAGCCTCCAAGTGTTACCATGTCCTCGACTGATTTTTCCCTTCCAAAACCTGGTTTTTTGGAATTTATTTGAATTTTCAGCAGCAGAAATCACTTAAAAATCAATATCTCTCACATTCTGAATCCAAATTTTACCAAATAAATCCCATTAAATCCTGCTCATCAAGATCTTGCCAAATGATTGAATTTTTTATCTTTTAATTTTTTCAAGTTTGTGGTGGTCTTCAAGATTGTCCATAAGAAAATTTAACTATGTTTTGGTTATAGACCATGTATATGGAGGTATAATTTTGTTGAAATATTTTTATATTTTGGTTGCAATTACTAAAACCCATTGTAGCTTATATCATTACATAAATATATATAATTTGTTGATGTTGATGGCCATTTTATGTTTGCAAAATTGTGGAAGTTCACCACCAAAAGGGATATTTAATTACAGCATGAATATTTATTTTGATGTTTCCAAAAGATTTGGATAAAGTTTATAGTGATTTCAAAGATTAAACTTTAAAACTTTGAAATAAATTTTATGTTGGAATTGTGTTTAAAGTTGGATTTATTATACTTAATTTTAAGTTTTTATTTGTTAGTAATAACCTTTTTGTTCTTTCAAATTTGTGATTTCAAATTTTTGGCAATTTTTTTTATAGTTACATTTTTCTTTGAATTTGCACATTTTTCCATTTTTTCCCCAACAAGAAAATTGCCAAAGTTAGGAAATTCAAAACCAAAAAAAACATGTTGGTTGGGGAAGGGGGTTTAATCCAACATTTAATGCAAAAATTTCACCAAATTATGTTACTTTTACTTCTCCAAAAAAATGGAGGAAAATTATATTCTTACATCATTAAAAAAAATGATTTTTTTCAAGTTGTATAACTAATCATTTGTATTAAAAAATGATTCATGTTGTTAAACAAATATGGTATTGAAAATTAAATGACTGTATTGACTACTTAATTAAAATTTCTTTTTGTGACCTTTTTTGCCAATTTAAAAGGGTAACAATATCAACAAAACCATTTTTTTAATTGAAAATATATAATTTTAATATTTTATAATAAATTATAGGAGGTAGCCATAATATTGAAGGATTTAAACAAGTTTCAAACTTTACAACTTGTCTATAATCAAATGTGGCTAAATCGTCTAATGGATGATTGCCATTTTAACAACATTGCAGAAATAAATAAATAATTTGTACCTATTTGTATTGGGGAAAATAAAAACTTGCAATTTAAAAAAATGCACATATTTTATATAATGGAAATAAAATTATCAAATATTTAATGATAACATTTTTAAATTCACATTGACTTCACAAAGATTGTAGGTCAATTTAAATAGAAAGATATTTTAAAATATAATCATGACATGATATTTTAAATATTGTTTAAAAAATACTAGGGCTTTGCATTGTTATGCACTACTAGTGATGATGAAATGACAAAAAAGAAAAGGTTTACATTTGAAACCTTGTTATTTTCAAATATATATAGGATTCAAATTATATAAAAGACCATCCAATTATCATCCAAGGGGAGATTTAACCAACCACCCTTGCTTTTAATTCATTGAAATTTTGGAAGCAATTAGGGTGAATAAACATTAAATCAGCTAAGCAAGTGGGGATTAAATCCTTGAATAGATATTTAAGGGATAAGTTTTTGTTGGAAATTAGCTTAATTGAAAGGAAAAAAATGTTAATATTTTGAAATAATCTCAACATATTCAAGTGAAATAACACAATGTATTTACATTTGTATGAAATTACATGTACACATGTGTTTGAAATTGGAAAGACAAAAAGATTCAATTTTTTTTTTGAAAGGACAAAAAAATTCCAAAATATATTGAAAAAAATAAAGAGATTTGTTTCTCTTTTGATATCTTAGGATCCATAAAGACATTTTGAAACATTACAACTTGTAAAATGTTTATTTTTTAAAAATTACAATTTGGAATTGACCTTTAATAAATTTGTAGTTTGAAATTATCTTTTTGTATGACCTTATAGCCCATCCCACCTAAACTGGCTCCAATGAAATCATCGTCACTAGAATTTTTTTTAATATACATTATTGAATAAACTTCAACATCATGTTTTCATTTATAGCATTTGAATAAATTTTGAAAACAATTTGTAAAAGTTTGAATTTCCTAAACAATTCCATGCTAAACATAATAACTTTTTTTTTTTAATTATTAATAAAGTTTTGAAGTGGTTTAGTGGTTAAAACCTTAGTGCATGTCCTTCCATGAGGTCTTGGGTTTAAGCTATGATGAATGCATGCATCAATGTATATTGTATAAATGCAAAATACAAACAACCATACAAGTTGTATATTAATCAATTTTTTCCCATTTCACTAAAAACCTAATGAATTTGGGTAATGGAAAAGGATAAGATTTCTTCTTATGATTGTCAAATTTTTTTAATTTTAGAGATGGACCACTCTCATTCTTTTTAACATGAAATGAAGGCCTTAATAATTTATTTGATATCATAAGACCATTATCTAGCTTTCAATTGTTAATCCATGTAGATTATGAATTTAAATGATATTTGGTTTAGTAATTCTTGAGTATCCTCTAAATAAAAATTATTTTGCCAAGTGGTTAAATACTTTGCTCTATTCTCATCATTAATGAATTTTCCTAAGTTCCTTTTTTTCTCCTAAGTTTACACAATTTGTAATTCCAACAAAGGTTACAAAAGTTGTTTGTTCGATTTTTTATTTGTTAATGTATAATGAAACCTTGTTTTGAATCGTATCTCAATGAATTCATAGTTTTCAATATTCAAAAGGTGAAGTTCATTATTCTTAAAATTTTCATATTGTACTTGCAAAATTACCATCTTTATGAAGTTTTATGTCATCTACAATGCAAAAGAAAAAAAAGGAATATATATATATATATATATATATATATATATATATATATATATTACAATAATGGCTTCTTTATATAGTAGACAAATTTGAACTTCTTAAACCACCAAAACTTCCATCATATGGACCTACTTTTTCAAATCTTAACTACCCTTGGTGTAATCCTTCCACCCTCACTTCATTTGTTACTTTTGATATTTCATGACTAGAAGTATGGTTTTTGGCTAGTTTGCAATCATTTCCTATCTCATTAGTTTATGAAATGAGGGGACAATACAAGTGTTTTGAGTTTTGCCCATGATCTCCCTAGGTAAAGATTGCAAATTGTTGCGACAATTGAAAAAAATAACACAGTTACTACATACCTTTAGCTTGATCAAGCCAACTTGCAATGGCACAACATAGCCCATTTTTTGAGCAAATGCATCAACTTGCACCCCCAAAACCACATTCATTTTTGACATCATGACATTCAAATGTGGGTGGCAAGTGCATGAGAGCAATAAAACAAAGGAGTAGCAAAGGAGAGTATTTGAGAAATGATATATATAATTGTTTGCATTGTGCAATTAACAGAGACTCGCTCACTTGGAATTCAAAAGTTATGTAGACCAAGTTGAAACAAAATCTTACAAGATCTTTTAAAAACATTATAATTTGTTGTCCCAACATTGCAAACCCAAAAAGTCCACATGGGACTAAGGCTTATAAATGCCCCCAACTTGCATTTTATCAATTTCACATTGTTGAAATTTTTTAATAAGTGTTTTGCTCACATTTTTATTATCAACACCCTTTTGAGGCTGCAACAAACATTAACTTAAAAGAGACTTGAAAACTGCAAGCTCACATATGAAAAAATTACAAAGCTAGATGAACCACATATTGTAAACCCTACATCATAATACGAAGTCTCTCCAATTATTCCAATAAAAAATTCCATAAAACAATTTGTACGTATGCTCACATTGAAGACTAATTCTTTCATTTACATATGAGCTAAAAAAACATTTCAATGATAAACTAAATGGACAATTGAAATATTGTGTTGCTTTGTACATAATTGTTTATTATCATTAATTTGTCATTATTGTTTAGACTAGCAATTACCATTTGAATATAATGAAACCAAATGAAGAAAAACACTGTTGGTTCCATAACATGCAAGTGTTTTCAACCTTGAAAGTTATGAAGTACATATGAAGGTGTTTTAGATGATCCCTTAATGAGATGTTGGTAGGCACATAAATTGAGCTTATTAACATATCAACATGAACCAAAAGGATTCATGTAAAAATTAAAAATTAAAAAAAGAAAAGAAAAAAAAGAACAAATGATAACAATTTGATTTATTGACATGCATATGTTTAACCTATACATTGCAAATGATGCTAGGAAAAAAAATAGGTTTACTTTTGTTAGGCCTAAAACATGAAGCTCACAACAAGTGTCCAATGCTTGCACCTTTGTTTCAATATTACCAACATGCCTCATTACTTTCTCTTGTAACATTGTAGTATTTATTGACAAAAACTAACTTATCTATGACCTTTTGAAATGATAAGAACAACATAACAAATAATGTGAGGTAGAAGAGGTAGGATATGAAGGACGTTTTGTTAAGGTGAGTAAATTAAACATAAAATAATAATAATAATTTATCATTCAAAGAAAATACTACATTTGTTGCTTAAATGATAGTATTCGCACTAGCAATTGGTAAGCTATTCTACTTCAAAATTTATTTAGAATGAAAATAAATATTACTATAACAACTTGATTGTCAAAGAATCAATGAAAAATGTGAGTGCATAATGGAACATTACACACACATATCTTATATATAAAAGCAAACATGGTGTGTGTCCGTCTGTGTGTCTGACACGACGTTTTGCGTTTTAACACTAGGCAAAACCTGCGGCAGTAAGGAATCCCATAACAAAAAAAAAATCCCAGCAGGGGGGGGGGCCAGCAGGGGTGGGGGGGCCCAGCAGGGTGGGGGGGGACGGGCGGGGGGGAGCTCGACGGGTGCATTATGCACCGGGTTCACACTAGTATATACATATATATACCAAAGTTATTCAAAATAACACACCAACACGCAACCACAACACATGTGAGGAAACACAAGCCATAGAGAATACATTTTCATAAGTATTGAACATTTTTTTATAGTTACAGTTAAATCTAAATAAATAAAATTGAAAAATGACCCAATGACATAGTTGTAAAAATTTCAGATTGGACATAATATTAGCAAAAAGGAAAAACACAAAACCAAACCCTTAAAAAAAAGTAGTTTGCACAACCATGATAGATATACACACATTTAGAGACATCCAAATGTAACATGATTCATAGTGACTAGCTATTATAACATCCCCATTGAAAAATGTGAGGAAAAAAAAGGCTTTGAAATGATACTTAGGTCCCACTTAAAAAGGCGCCATTCAAAAAATAATTTTTATGATTCAAAAGACAGAAATATCAATATATATATATAGTTAGTTAGATGTTACCCACTTAAAGAGGTGCCATTATAAGGATAATTTTGATATTTCAAAGATATGAACACCAAAATAAAATATTTTCCTTGCTAGTAAACTTTTGGTTTGGTGCAATATCAACTTTGAAGAGATGAATTGAAAAATATATAAACAAGAAAAGGAAGATTGAAAAAAACAAATATTAAACTTTCACCAAAAAACACCAATTGAACCTTATTTCTCCATAATCACCATTGTTTCACATTCATGAAGACAACAACTAGGTCACTTGGATGTAGCAACCCAACAAGAAACAATATTTAGTTAAGTTTTATTAGCTTGAGTTTTCATATGTAACAAATACATTAGTTACCAAGTCAATGAACAATGCATAAAACCTTTCAAACCAATTCAAGTAGTGGGGATCATTTATGGTCTCTATTTATAGGTCCATTGAATAAACCATAAATGAGATTAGGGTTCATAGATCATTGCTTCTCAACAACATGTAATATTGTTTCAAAAAATAAAATAGATGCATTATAACTTGCATTAGGAAACAAAAATGATCAATATTAAACCTTTCTACATAGGAAGGATGCATAGACCAACACTATAAAAAACATTAGGCTTACATTTCAAATTCCTTTTAGAAGGAGTACTAATTTGGTCAAACAAACAAATCTACACCATGTTTAAGAATCTAAAGACAAATCTACAAGATCTCAAAGAAAACTTTAGAGTAATAGTAAAAGAATTTGAGACAACAAAAATATGGTTAAAAATTATTTTAATGCTGAAAATGAGAGGCAATAAAATCAACTAAAATGATCACACCAAAAGGCACAAAAACATCAGGAGGGATAACCCAATTTTTTTAATAATATAGTGAAAAAAGAAAAAAAATCCAAAGACCATTGGTCACATAAATGTGGTGGAATTATGGACTACAAGTTTTGTGAAAAATAGTACAAAATGTTGACTTGGTCAAAGATGGATGTCATAACAAGTCCAATAAAGAAAAACAAAAACAACACTTGTCAAAAGATGGGTGTAATGATGGAGATAATTTGGTACAAGGCCTTCAATGAATGTCCATACTTGTTCACCATCAAGCACTTGGCCTTTCACGTGAGCATAACTTGCATTATCTTCTCTCCCCCAACTTTTGGTCTTCCATTATTAAAAGATTCCCTAGTGTGGTGATTTGATGGTAAGGTACGAAGTTAATCTTACCTTGAAGAATAGGAAGACAATTCTTTTTTGAAACTATAGTTGAAAAATTTTGAGAAAAAAAATTCTATTCTACAATTTGATTATTTATATTTTTTTGACCTTTACTACTCAACATGGAAGCTATTTCATTAAAATGGAAAAGGAGTGTAAAGACCAAATGTAAAGATGCTTGTATCGTTGGAAAACTGAACATAGTTGATTGGATCCAGCTCAAACCCTAATAAATGTAATGGAAACATTGTTGTTACTTAGTTCCCAACATAACCTTTCAACAATAACCAATTAAATTATATGATCAAAACTAGGCTTACAAATACTTTTCCTTAGGTATAAGAAACATGGGTGCATGAAGAGAATGCAACTTATGGATGTAGTCAAAAATCACAAAAGACGACTATAAAATACAACAATGGAAGTTTCGGACAAGGAACTTAACGCACCCCCAAGCTCTTTAGTAGACTCAAATGTGAGTCCACGGTGAACACAGCGGAAGAATAAGGAGTTGAGATATGCTTTTTGGCTCGTAGCACTTTGGGGGTAGAAGGGCATGTTGGAGCTCCAGGAAAAGGACTAAGAAGTGTGACAAACAAGTTAATTACTCACATGGACCTACACAAACCAAACAATAAATTGGCTAGTGCATAACTAGAGCATTTTTGGTGCATGGACGAGCCACGGGCAAACACGGATTCACATGATTCACCACGGCCCGGACTTGGGGGAAGCCACCACCTTCCCCCTTATAGTATTCTCTATGCTTGGCCACGGGGCCAGCACCTAAATGTCATTTTGTCTTGGGACTCCCAAGTTGGAGTCTTGAAATACCCTAAATTAGGACTTTCACAACTTTGGAGGCCCATAACTTTGTGTGAAGACCTCCAATTGAGATGAAGTCGAAAGCAAAGTTGTAGCCTTCTTTAAGAACTTTCCAACAGTATGACACGCCACCTACACACAAATAAATCGAGGTGATTCGTAATTTTTAATGGTCGGTAGTCAAATTGGCAATTTGACTACCACTAAAAACAAAACATGTATTTGCAACTAAATTTTAGTCGCCTAAGACAAGTCCCACGTGATAAATTAGTTGCAAATGACACGGTTATTGTATGGAAGAAAAAGTCAATAAATACATTTCATCCTTTGACTACATTATACATGTATTGTCACATGCGATTAAGATGCAATCGTTTTATGGTCACAATTGATGACAAATGATGTGTTGCCACATGTTTTAATATTTTTTATTATTATTATTATTATTTTGAAATAATCTAAGGTGTTCAATTCAAATATTTGGATGATTTTATATTATGACACGTGGCCCAATGTAAGTATGCCACGTGGTATTAAAAAGGTTTGTAGGTACTTAGGTAGGTACATAAATAGGTGTTTACAAACCTAGGCTACATACCAACCTACCTACTTAGATAAAAAATAAGTAAGTACGTCAAAAACCTATTCATATAGGTAGGTAGGTACATAGGTCAACCTAGGTGGGTAGGTCAAACTAGGTACCTATCTAACTAGGTAGATAAGTAGGTTGTGAAGGTAAGTACTTTAGAAACGTGCATAATTTGTCTTTTTGTTTTGGGTTGAACCTTTTGATTTGCTCATCCCATGTGCACAAATTTTTTAATGTGAAATTGGGTGACCATAATTTTTTGTTTATATAATGTTCAAAATAAGAATGAAGAACAAACAATATGGGATAAATTTTGAACTTGCAACTTCCTCACAAACTAAATTATAATTTCAAAACTTTCTTCATGCTTTACTTTTTTTAGTTTTTAAATTTCTAGACAATTCAAATACTAGATAATTAAATAATCATTTAATTAATAATGACTAAATTTACATATATTTAAATTATAAATTATACATTACAAATATTCAATGTTCATTATCAATTACTTAAATAAACAATAATTTCTTAATATTTAACAAACTAGCTATCTAATTACTCACAAACTTATGATAATATAATCAAGAATATCCAACAATAATTTATAATATGATAACCACAATAAAATAAAATAAATAAAATAAACACTAATAAAATAACTGCCAATAGAATAGGCATCAATAGCCATTAATATCATAACCACCAATAACCCCGATAAAAAAACAATTAATAACCACCAATAGAATAATCACCAATAGCCATATATTAGAATTGCTAAACATAATATAAGGTGAAATAATCTATAATAGACAAAAATAATTTAAGGTGAACTAACATACAATAACCTAGAATTGCCAATAATATCATAAGATGAAAGAACCTTCAATAGCCAACACGTAATCGAAAATAACCTATAATGAAATAACTTACAATAACCAAAAATAATTTATAATAACTATAAACACCCTAAAGTGAAATAATTTACAATAGCAAAAAATAACATAGAATAGCCAAAAATAGCTTAAGGTGAAATATGCTAAAATTATTAAAAGTAATATAAAATAACCAAAAATAACTTTGAATAAACAAAAGTAACCTAGGGTGAAATAATAAAAAAATAACCAAAAATAATTGAAAATAACCATAAGTAGTCGTAGGGTGAAATAATTTAGATTATTAAAAAACCTTCTAATAACTAAAAATAGCTGATTATAAGTAGTATTGTCACCAAAAAGGAGAAGGTGCGAAACTTAAACAAACACCCTGACAAGTTGACAGATCCACACAGAATTCAAGTTTTTGAGGTTCTGATACAAAATCGTGACCCCTGATCTCTTTTTTCTCGATCTTCGTACAAGGCTTCGTCTGCACGCAAATCTTCACACATACACAGCGTGCATTTTTGAAACATTCACAGCTCTGATCATAAAACTAAGAGCTTGCATTTTCATTCACAAGATGTATAGGTACTATATGCTTTCGATCTATGGTAGATCTGCTACCGATCGGACGTCTAACCAAACCTAATCCTTCAGGTCAGGAGCTCTTGGGGTACTTTCGATCTACTAAAGCTCCGATCTTCTACTTCACAGAATACAACAAAAGCATCCTCACAATATTCTCCTAGACTAAAGACTTGTACATTGTAATATATGCCAAAACTTCCGACACAGAATCATTGAAGTCAATCCTATCAGAACCCCTCAGAGGGACCTGCGCTCATGCATTCACCAAACAGCAGACCTCTAAGTTTCAATCCCAGTTTATTGCTCACTCAGCTAATCTTTTCTTGAAAACGAATGCAACTACTTGGCTAAGTCGATGGCGCAACGGAAAGTCTTAAACCAGCCAAGAATTTTGTTAATCAACGGATCTCCTCTCCTCTATGCATCTCCAAAATGCATCTACCACACTCGGTTCTAATCTTACATCTACTGCCCATTCTGCCAAAACTCCAAGACTTCCTCTCCAGCTCGATTCTTCTTCTGCCAAAATTCTGCCTTCCTGAAACTTGCTGTTGCTTCCCCTCTTATCAACTTCTCCACCAAGCTTCTCTACTTTTCTTACTCCACCGCTCTCATTCCTAAAAATCATTCAACTCAGCCGCTCTCATTAAGGAAGTTGACGGCTGGATTAATTCTAAAATCCTGATCAGCGATTCTGGCACAACAAAAAAATCAGGGATTCCTGTTTAGTCACCTCCTTTCCGGTCACAGTATGATTACATTAATAAAAAATTTATCCATTTATTATACATTTTTTTTTCAAAATAATGGTCATTGAAATGTTATTGAATGGTGAAATTTTAAAAAAATAGTTCAAATGATTTTACACTCTCAAAAGGAAATAAATGTAATTATGTACATTTTTTTTAAATTTTAAAATTAAACTTGAATCATTTCATTTGGACAATATCTCAATTAGATATGAATTTTCAAACTTTATTTTTTCGTAATGTTTAAAGTGAAATATTTGATAAATAGAATGCAATGTAACACATTGTCACAACAAATGGGTGGTTTGATGGTAAGGGTGTTTGCCTCCATTTTGAAGGTCAAGGGTTCAAACTTCATGAATGGTGTGTGCATGGTTAACAATGGTAAATTGATTGAATAATCTATTGTGTAGTTTCCTAAAGTAGGTGTTTAAGTTGATTATGTGACCTACATACCTAGGCTAGGTTTAAAACCTAGCCTAGAAGTGACACGTGTCAATAATTCATAGGTTAAAAGTGAAATTATCAATAATATTATATATTAAATAATTTAAATTTAATTGATTTTCATGTTATTTAATTAATTAACTAGCAAGTGAATGGTTTAGTAAATTTATATTTCATTTGAGAGTAACCTTGTTTCATTGGGTATTAGTGAACCAATTCATTATTTGTAGTAACTGGTCCCCGTTCATTAAGGGGTTGACTAATTTCACCATGTAAAAATGTCCAAATTCATTCAAAATCTAGTGAAACCCAAAGTGAATTAAAATGCATTTTGGTGTAATGAAGATATGGTCATAACCTTACGAACATCACTCACAAAGCATTAGGCTATATCAGGTTGTTGCTCCTCTATGAAAAGATCAACAAATTTTGCATTAACAGTCCCATGAATGTCCAGAACAAGTTAATGTATATAGATCCCATAATTTCTTGCAAATGTCATCTCTTGCAATGCCATAATTGATAATTCTATCATTGATGTCATGGGTAGAAACAACTACCCTCTTATTTATCAAACCATCTGACCCAACCAAGGACATGCATCAATATGTTTTTTTTGGCTATCAAAGTACATGAAAATGATGACTACATTTGATTGGGGATCGAGAGTAGCTTCACCCAATACCAACAATTGGATCATTATCAAAAGTATAACTTTGTATTAAGAAACATTGTTAAACACCACTTTTCTCACTTCCTAGGAAACCCATGGGACATTGTTTATTTGAAGGTCAATTTGTTTTTGAACTATCAACCAAACTAACAAAACTTGTACAAGACAAGAAAGTGATGAATATATACCTAAACTGCATTGAAGACTTGTCCAAAATAAGGCACATCATCAACATTTAGAGGAGTGTCGCCTATCTACATGAATTCCAAGCACAAATCACTCAAGATAATTATATAAATATGCAAACCCATCAAAATTGCACCCTAATTTCAAAAACTTGGAGTGCTTTAAGTACATATTCATCAATATGCAATGATCACCTAGTCATAAACTTGGGCCAAGCAAGATCGTCCCAATTGCCACTTGCCTTTGCGAATATCAATGTGTAGCAATACACCTTTATCACCAAGTTGCCACAACATAATAACCACTTAAACCTTCTTTCCTTTCTCAATTTTCAAAAGGCCTAAACAATTAAAGTCACTGTTTCCAAACCCCGTGGCTTCTACATATTCATGTATCCATGTCCGCCATGCCAACATCATAATGCCATCTAAAGATTAAATAATTTGCAGGATTCTTATGGGCAGTAACATACCTTCAAATCAAGAGTATTGGTCTTGGTTATGTCAGGACAAGTAACATAAATACTAGTGACAAGGTTGTAAGGGGCTTTTACTATCTCTCCTCCAACTTCAGCTACCATGGACAAGCTATTTATTCCACCATCAATTGCTACCTCAAATTTCACTATTGCATCCTTCAAAGTTATAGCTGCATCATACATGGTAGCTCCCTCACCATCAAGTTGGCAGCATACATCCAGTTCCCATTCGCTTTCACATCCTTCAATGTAGTTACCTACAAACATGCCTTCAACTTACAAATTTTCCTTTATCCCAACTTGCTTATCTAAAATGCCTATAGAATTTGCTCAGCATTAACATGTGGAAGGTGCCAATAATGCAATGTTTCAACCCATCCCTTAATGTAAGTATTAGCACATAAGATTTGTAAATATTGATAATTTTTCCATATTTACAATCTTACTAAACCTAAATAAAATCAAGAGATGAATTCATGATAAATGTAAGAATATTCCACCTCCAACAATATAACAATATGACAATAGCCCAATCAGCAAGCATGAAAAGGAAGAAATTCAACCTTAAGTACAAGGGGGGAAAAACCCAAAAACAAAATTGAAGAGAACTTTGAACTATGAACCATATTGATGGTCAACCATATTGAGGGATCTTCAATGGCAACATGTATGTTATTGACGAACCTACTATAACCTCCCCATTGGTTTCATTAGCTCCTTGCCATGGGTGGAGGTTAATGTCAAACATAAACAACCATATTGAACTTTTGTACACAAGGCTAGTTGGTAGAAATGGGCAACTTCAGCCATGATTTTGGCCAACTTTAAAAGGCCTATAAGAGAAAGGAAAAGACCAAAGACCCTTGAGACATAAAAGGAACCCAAAAAAAAAAAACATAAACAAAAAAAGGCAAGAAATGGGAAAACCCAAACAATAAAAGGATAAGGAAAAGAAAGAAAAACAAAATGGTTTTGATCTTTTTAACAATGCCAAACACCTACTATTGCAAGTTTCTTACAATATGAAAAAATGGAATCCAAATGAAGCATGTGAATCATGTGCAAGCAGAGAAAATAGATTAATATCTTCAACCTTAAATTGAACAATTCGTCACCCACAACCTCTTTTTAGGTTTCAATCATAGCCAATAGTGATAGGGTTCTCACCTTTGCCCACAAAAGATTAGTGAAGGCTTCTCCCAAAGCCAATTGTGCCATAGACTTTGGATCTAATAGCCCCTAAAAGTTACCACACATTAACTTAACAAAAATCATTAACATGATGTGCGTGATGATACTACCAACTAACTGCAAATTAAAATACTAAGAAAATGAACATACATGAGCCTAACCTAATTTTTTAGGTTGTTCCCCAATTACATTTGCACCACTAGTAAGGCCTATGTGGGTTTGAAGGCAATAAATACAACATTAGACATAGCCTCTATTGAGGGTAAACACCTTGGGGATTCAAATGGGAACCAAAAAGTTAATTTGAAAATGCATAGAAAACCAACAACGAATAAAAAGAAAAATGCATTAACACTAACAATCAAACTGCAGCACCAACCCCATCACACATTGGTCCACCTAGCACAAGGAAAGCTCACATAAGAGGCAATGTCAGTAGTCGTAGGTTCTAACCACTCAAACATAGCAAGGAACCATCAACATGCATGTCATAATAGGTATCTCACCTTTGTTGTCAAAATTTGTTTGGAGCACATAGAATGCAAGTGTAACACACCTTTTAAAACCTCTATTGGTGTGACACTAGGTGCAATATCAAAGGGCTCACTAGCCTTTATCTTTTGTATGAATTTAAACCTTTTCAGTGGCATGTCTCTAAGTACCTATAACATTAGAACCACTTAATGACTTTCAGTATATGTGAAACCATACATATCTATGGCACTTACAAAAGGAAAAAGGTTGTCTTGTCAATGACAACGTTGGTTTTAGAATATTGTCTTCACCTTCTCAAGATCAAGGTTGACATTAGGCATAGGAGGAGAGACACCACAAGCAATAGCTTCCTTTGTTGATGCATTGTTTATTAAAACTACCTGCCCATTGCCATTATAATGCAAAAAGAGAATATCATTGGTCAAAATTCTGAACTACATGACAAATCACGATTAGAAGGCCCCTCTTGCAACTAAACTTAGACATGGTCTCCACATAAATAAACATGGCTAAAAAAAAGTCATGAGAACTAGCATTATATGAATGCACTACTTCATGTCTTGATCGTCAAAATCCAAACATACTAGGAGCATAATAGGTTGACATGATTTTGCCAATAACAACCATAGACACCCATCCTCTTTCATATATGGATCACATTAGTGCTTCATTTTTTGGTCTAATGAACAATGCATCTTAGTTCCACAAGTAACAAACATATCTCAATCTCTAGGCTAAGGCTGCGACTTTTGTCCAGATTGAACTTAGAAGGTGGAAGATTACAAAACTTGGATTCTCTGAAAGTTTTTCTAAGTTGTTGCAGACTTTTGTAGCTTTGGAAAGCTAAACATAAGAAAGGATCTTGGTGAGGACAAAGGTGAAGGTAGAAATGATAGAAGAAAACCATGTAGGATATAATATTGGTGGAGCAAGAAGAGCAACAACATCTTTGGATGATGATTATAGCCATAGTTGTAATTCCAATAACAGAGAACTTGGTTGAAGAAGAGAATCCTTTCAGTTTCTGCAATGGTTATCAAAGCCTACGATGTTCCATTACCTAAAAACTTAATGTAGTTAAGGTTACATCCACATGAAAATTTACTTTAAGGTTGCTTAAACATGGAAAATTACATCCATATGAAAATTTTCACTATGTGAACACTTGTCATCTCCACATTGGTCAATGAGTGAGCCAAAATTTTATCCCCAAGTCCAAATCCTACACGAATGTGTAGTATCTTCCCTATGGGTAAAGCCAACAAATAAGATTGTTCATGTGGTAGTTAATCTTATATATAAATACAAATTGTGTGTGTGTCTGTCTGTCTGTCCGTGTGTGTGTCACACGACATTCCAGAATCTGGAATTGCAACTCAGAATGGCTCTGGAAGACTCGAACAGCAGTTTCCAACTGCCTCCCCTAATTTGGGGGTGGGAGCTTTCAAACAACAGTTCCCAAATGTGAGGCATGAAAAGTTTTTTATATATAAGATTGTTGAAGGTTTGCATCCAAAGGGAGGGGGGGGAGGGGGGCGGGGCAGCAGGGGTGGGGGGGGGGAGAGAGGGGGGGGGGAGCAGGGGGGGGGACGGGCAGGGAAGGGGTGGGAGTGAAGGGAGGTGTTTTTTTTTTTTTTTTTTTTTTTTTTCGTTTTTTTTGGGTCCTCCCTCTTTTTCTTGGGGGTGGCTAGAGTGGCGTAGCCACGGGTTACCAACACTAGTGTAGATTGATTTGGATCACACATCAATGAAATGTGCACATCAATGTTCTTTTTCCTTCATAATGAGAAAATCCTTCATAATGGATGGAATTTGTGCACATTGTCCTCTTTTAATCGATAATGAATCTTTGAATGAAATTGCTTATGAAGATTCTTTTGCTTGGATGATGGGGTTTTTGGAAAGTTCTATGAAAAATTCCATTGGTAACAAACTTGAAACCTTAAATAGATTAGAGTACATGTGATTTTATTACCCATGAGGTACCTTTAATCTTACTGGGGCTCTACGTTGCTATGAACTACCAGTGATGATTTTCTTTCTTATTATGTTCCCATATGATTATCAATAGTTCATCATTATTTATGTCAAAGTTAAATTTAATTTCAATTAATATAAATATCATGGACATAAAAAGGCACATGCTAATTTGCCTTTTAATATCCATGTAGGTGGGTAAGGAATAGGTGAAATAGTTATAAAGACAAAAGATAATTATTAGGAAAGGAGTGAGATAATGAAAAGGATAAGAAGTAAGTGTAAAAAGAAAGTGAAGTAATTAAACTTTAAAATGAGGCAATTACATTTGGAAATGTCTTTGGAATTGTCCAAAGGATAATACAAAATCAGGCTACGAAAAATGATAGAAAAACCACTCACATACTAGTTCCTTGAAATTCTCATCACACGAATGAACACAAGTTTGAGTTGCGATCAAACCTTTCTTTTAAGCTTCTAATTTTATGTTCATGCAATGAACTTATTGACAACTTAATCAGTGGTTTTTTCCACTGAAAACTGTGCAGTAGGTGGGATGGTGATCATCCAAAAGAGGCCTATGATGGCCAAATTTGGCTACAGAATTAGTTAGAGAGGAAAGTAGAGAAGTTTAGGAATCCTGCCCTACATTGGTGACAAGCTAGAACCTACCATCTAAATATGGCAAATTCAAGAAACAAAATCCTCATAATGGCGACAAAATGTGCCATTTTAAATTTTATTTCCCAAAAAAAATGCATTTGAAATTTGTACCTGTTGCAAGGACTTTTTTTTTCCATTGCCGGGATGCCAAATTTTGCCAAAAGCAGAAACACTGAATCCTAATGACAAGGGTGTGTTCACACTTTGGTGTTAGGGGACTCTAGTGTTGAGTTGAGTCCACTAATTCCACCAGGGCGCTAACCATTTAGGACTTAAAAACTTAGTTATCATGAAAATTTTATGTTAAGCTAACATTCACTTAACATTAAGCTATCACCCATTTAACATTGGGTGCCACCTAGGATGCCACCTAGATTTTCATTTATCACTTAACATCAAGTGTGAATGCACCATAATATTGTTTTCTTTCTTGCCTTGGTCTCTCCTTAGTCATTTATGCAGAGCCATGGTACTGTGACCGGCTTCTTATTAGGGCGTGTGTGTGCACGTAGAGTTCCATTCCTGGTTGTCGCTCGTTCGTGCTCTGGAGAGTGCAGAGAGAAGAACTATAGGGAGAGGTAGCAGCCATGGGGGAAGAGGAATCGTTGGCGGAGTCGTTGGATGTTCTCTCTCCGGATGGCATTCGAAGCGGCCGAAGCAAATTGAGGTATCTTTGCTCAATTCTTTTCTGGCGTCATTTCTTCGACTGCATCACGTTGTCGTGTTTTTTACCCTATGCTCTTCGCAATTGTATGAGGGCTGAGGAGCGAGTTTTTGACGAAAACCGTCTCTGAAAAATCGCCTAGGTCCCAAGCTTTTCTTTTCTAGTCGCTTTTTTTTCCTGTTTATGCGAGGATGATTTCGGTTGCCGTGCTTTTTTAATATAATTTTTATTGTCTTGACATGCATTTGGATTGGGGCTCTGAAAGGCATCTTGTGCATGCTGATGGTGATTATCACGGTGCGGTGCATGTGTGGATCTATGTGGAGAGCACCGGTGAATTGCTGCTACAGAAGCGGGCTGATCGCAAGGATTCATGGCCAGGCCTGTGGGACATTTCCAGTGCTGGACATATATCTGCTGGGGACACTTCCCTCATAACTGCCAGGCAAGCACCACGTCCATCTCCATTTGTGTGTGTGTGTGTGTGTGTGTGTGAGTGACTCTCATAAGGTTACGACCGCACTTGTTGACATTTTACCTTCAATTTTCTTGTTTGTGGAGATTCTTCTGGAATTTCATAGATATGTGATGTTGCCTTCTACTGCTGTGACAGGCAAGAACTGCAGGAAGAGCTTGGAATCACATTACCATCTGAGGCTTTTGAACTGCTCTTTGTTTATCTTCAACGATGGTGAGGCATAATCTCATGTGCCTGATCTGTCAGCAAGTTGTCATTATAAGATTGAGTATATGAACCTATTTTCAGGAATACCATTAGATCCTTCTGGCATATTTTTTCTAACAAGCCTGTAATGATTGGGGCCCATGCTGTAAGTGGTTTAGCCTTTATTTGGTTTCTGCAATGTGTGCAACTTGTGCCTTATAGAGAGGACATGTCATGTATTTGTCTCGGGGTTGAATTGGTTTGATTGATGTAGCATCTGCATTTCACAGTTGATTTGTTGATAATGTGATAAATCCTTTCAAATCTGTGAATGCAGTGTCATCAATGATGGAAAGTTCATCAACAATGAGTACAATGATGTTTATCTTGTGACACTTGTTGAACCCATTCCACTGGATGCCTTTTCTCTGCAGGTTTCTTTCTCCCAACTACCATTTCATGTGTACCTCTTGAGCTGACAATTCCTTGGTACCCATGTGGCAAATTATGAGAGTCAGCCCTTAATTCCAAGTGCCTTATTCTTTTCTAGGGGTGGCTCTTTGGCAGGAATCAGAGGTATCAGCAGTGAAGTACATTGACTGGAAAGAATATGCAGAACTTCTGCGGAAGGAAGATGCAGGTTATGTTCCATATGAGGTAGATGGAGGCTATGGTGAGCTCTTCTCAGCTATCCAGAAGAGGTGTGTTCTTAAATCCTATGCCTCAGACAATGTGCTAGGAACATACACTTAAAGATTGCTTCCCCTTGAGCAGGCAATAGTTCAATACTGTCAAAAGGGTCTTTGCTCAGAGAGCTGTTTAATATGCCTCTGACTGTTCAGAGCACACCATCACTCTGAAAGAACAATGAGAGAGCAACCAGGTATCTTTATGATATTGCTTCTTAAGTTGCTTTCCATTTGAAGCAATAGTATTTGGATCAAGGAGGATTGCTGATTCCTGCAATGTCCTGGAATGGTTTAAGTGATAGAAAGCAGTGCAAATAATTACGACAACTATTGGCAAACTGCTAAACCATGAACTACTATCTCATGCCGGAATGGAGACGGTCCTCCCCATATTGGTTACATGTTGGACATCTTGATCTCAGCTTTGAGACTTCTAAGGCAGTTTCTCTGCTACTCGCTCAGATCTAAATTATAAGATTCAGAGATGATTGTTGTTTGTCTAAGAAGATTCCTCGATTATTGTCACCTTGAGTATAAATGTTGTCAATTGCAATTTCAGTCCAAGAATTTTCCTGCAACGAGGCATTGATATGGCCCTTCTGATCATGATACAAGGGCCTGGGTAAAATTGATGCTAATGGCTAAAAGCTTTGGGGTTTGTTTGTTAGCTTTCAATCATTGTCAATGTCAAGCATAGCATGTTAATTGAGGTACCTAATTGCATTAGATATGGGGTTTTGTTTCAAGCAATCCCTCTTGGGGAAGCATTGGAACAAAGAATTTGTGCTTGTTATCATATGCCATTGATTGTGGGTTGCACAGATATGGGCTTGATCAGAATGCAAGGGTTGCAACATTACAAAACCAGCTTGCCCGCTACATTCCAGTGACTGTCAAGGGAGAGGTAAGACATATTAAGTTGCATCCTGATCTTAGTGTACATCCAGACATTCTGTGCTGCTTTCTTGAAAAGAGGGTTCCCTGCACAACCAGGTGGTTGAGATTTCAGTGTGCCCACCCTCATCACCAGAAGTAAGGTGCACAGTCTTGCAGAATCTTGGATTGCCTTTAGAGGCACCTCTCACAAGGATTGGTATTCCTGAAATCTTGTGCAAGCTCCAGTTCAGGTACAACTACTGTGTACATGTTTGGGGGCAGATTACAGGTCTGAGCAAGGGAGATGCTCTGGCTTTGTCTTACACAATCCATGCTGCCAAAGTGCTCGATCGTATTTTCCTTGAACAGGTATTTCTTCTCGTGTGGGACATTTTCCTTCTTGGGTCCAGGATAATGATCACATTGTAAACCTTTTTAACTAGACCTGAGCATCCTCATTTCAAACAGGATATTTCTGGAGGGTAAAATACAGTGTGTTAAAATCCTCACAGAAGGCTTAGTCAAGGTCTGCTCTGAATTCAGGCCTGGGGTTGGAACTGAGGGATGACAACAGCAAAGATGTGATCCTCCTCCAAATGACAGAACCACAGAAATTGATGGCTAGTGTTAAACTTGCAATTTTTCATGATCTGGCTCTTGCAGCAGATTGTCAAGAAGTGGTAGGCTGCTCTACTAAGAAAGTGCAAGCATACTCATAATAGAGAGAATTAGGTTAACTAATTGAGGTGGTTTTGGAAGCAGGATTGGAGAACAAACCCAGCATTGAAGCTCTGGCTCGAAAAGCAAGCAGAGAAGTCTGAGCTTGACAGGCTCAAGTTGGCATACTATCTGATCAATAAGAGTCCATGGTACCCAGCAATCTCTTACTTGGAAATATGTACCTTTTGATTTCATGATCAGGAATAATGTGAGCTAAATGATCCATTGTTTTGAAAGAACACTCAGCTTCAGGACCAACTATACGAAACATGGACAATAGTCCACCCCCAAGGCCCCAGGCAATGAATTTCTGTGAGCTGCAAGAGAGTGAGTTTTGGTGACAACATTTTCTGCAGGTCAGTTTTGGATGAGAACTGCGCTTACTTGACAACTGCAGATTCTGCGGTTCAGCTAGCAAAGAATGCAGCACAGAAGGATGTGCCTAGTTGGGCAGGGGTGCAGTACAAGGCTGCGTTTCCTGTTTCTAAACCACCTGGTGCCAATTTCTACCCAAGGGACATGGACAAAGAAGTGAGCTATGTTACATCATTGGATATGTCAGATTTGATGGTGCAGTTTTCTTGTGTTTCTTTCTGTTTACTTGGTTGCCTTTCTTTCATCTTCTTTTGCTTACTGTGGATATGAGGATAGCATCAAGCCAATAGCATGGTGTTTTAATGGTTGTGGCCACCTTGCAACTGGTTCTGGGTTCAAACTGCCACTAGGTGTTTGCCAGATTTAACCCATGTCAACCAACCAACTCTAATGGGGATTATGAGGATAAACCAGTCACCAAAATGGGGAAACTCAGGGGGGTTGGAATCCCAACGGAGAGATTTGTTGATTCTGTTATCCCCATCATGGTGCTTAGCACAGGAGGCAGTATTGTGCTAAGCATAGTATGAATGAAGGCACTGAGTCTCACATGCGATCCCACTGTTACTTTTTTTATCGTTGAGACTGGAGAAATGATAATTTTCATGTTTTGCAGAATCAGCACAAGCAAATAAATTTTCTATTAGGTTGGTGAGATGCATGTCAGATCACCATTAATGTGAAGAGGAGAAATCCAGTAATTTAAGTTACAGCATGTTTCCAGTTACAATCTTGGTACTTCTCATAGAGGTTAGCTGTTGTGTGGGCTAGGAGTTCAATCAATGGAAGGCTACTCTTAGCAAGGAAGAACAAGATTCTGCCACTGGATTTTTCACAGTTATTCGTAGACCTGAGGATCTGCCAGATGAAAAGGTTGGCAAGCTCCATCATCTGAAGATTGTTCCTTATTCAGAAGAGTACTCTTTATTCCTTACGAAAGCTGCAGACCTGTTGCATAAAGCTGGAGATGCTGCAGAAACACCCAGGTATGTTCACACCAGCATATTGGGCTCTTTTTGATACCTTTGATGTTCCATTTTATTGAGAAGCTGATTGACCAGTGTACTCTGTACAGTGCCTGTAAAAAGAACACCTTTGCTGGATGTAGTGCCTGGCTTCTGTTCATAGAAAGATGGGCTGTAGGGTTCTTGGGGTATTGTGTTGAGCATTTCTGCTTCTGTAACCAATGCTATGCATGCAAACCATGGGTTTTTGATTGTCTGACCACATTCCATCTTTCATTGTAACAGCTTACGGAGGTTGCTAAAGGCCAAAGCAGATGCATTCTTGACGAACGATTATTATGACTCAGATATTGCATGGATGGAGCTGGTATGTGCATGTGACCTCTGACTTGAAAGTTTGATTTGAATAACATATTTTCCATTTCCAATAAGATGATTGGGATGACCTTTTCCTGCTCTGATGCAGTTTCCCATTAAACTGAAGTGTGGCCTTATGTCTTCCTTTTCCTTACACTGTTTCGAAGTTCCATAAGAAGCTGCTAAACCAAGATTTATTTTTGCAACCACTTTGGCTTCTCCCACTGATGTTTCTAAGTGACTCATTTCTTTCTACAATGCTAAACTACCTTTGGTCAATGATCTTTGGGTGTCAAAACTCAGAAAGGCTCATGTTCCTTGTGATAGTAGTTGGATTCTCCATGACTACAGGAGCACTAGATGTGATCAAACTCCTAAATCCTTCAAGATCTCAAAGCTGATCAAACTTCTCTGCTTTTGTTGCAGTTATTGAATCCTCAACTCTATGTACAGAGATTCAACCTAGCAAATCTAAAAGCTTGTATGAAAGTTTGGAGTCATAAGTTGTTTGGTCATATGTTGAAATCTCATAGTTTTAAGTTCTTGTTGGTTCAAAGAACAGCTCTTACTTTCAGGTTTTTGTGGCTTGAGAATAAACAATTGATAAGTTTTTTTGTGTTTCTCCATAGTTTCAAGGTTGTGGAAGCTTAACACTTAATCTTTTCATTAATGTTTGATACATAATCTGTTCCTTACCTTTGGTCACTGTGCTTATAGACAATGTCTAGGTATTCCCATGTTCACAGTATATTTAGCAAACTTCTACCACTTTGCCTATGAGTTTGATCAATTCTGTAGGTTTGTGGATGATCTTTTTGTCCTGGATTTTCTGGACTTCAAGTGTTTAACGTATCCAGATAAAGACTCTTTTGGTGGTGACATAAAACCTTAACATTTTGAGGGTTACATTGTACTTCTAATGGCTTCTCTTGTTACTTCCCAAATTCAATCATAAACCAAAGTCCTAGGGTCTTCTGCAATATATCTTTGGGGCCCAGATGTTCGCTCAATACACAGAAATATACTTGTGGAATTTTAGCATTTGGAGTTTTGTAAGTGAGCTTGTACAGAGTCTTGTAAGTGGGGAGTTTTTTAAAGTCCATTTTGTCTTTGTTCATCTTCTGTCTTATCTGCTGTGTTTGGTTCTTTCTTCCTTATGTGCCTCCTACTTTGCTTTTGTCGTTTCCCTTTGTGCCTCCCTTCTTTGGTGTATGGTGCTAGCTGGTATGAGTCTTCCTGTTGCTGGACACTTGGGACAGAAACTCAGTATGCAGGCTTACACTAGCTTATATGCACTGTAGGGAGCTGATGTTGTTGGGTAAGTTGTGAAACAAAGTCACTATCATACATGTTCCTGTTGATAGTTGCTGAACAAGTGAGAGACTGTCACTGCTGTTCATATAACTAGTTTTATGCTTAATTTTGAACTAGTTCTGCCCTTCTGTTATTTTCTTCCCTGTTCCTTTAAGTGAAAGTTCACCTGGTTCTGGTTACCTTTAACTGTGAGTACAGAGATTTCTCAGTACCCATGAGACTTGAGAATTTGTCAACTACAAAACCTCCCATGAGACCTGGAAGTTTTGAGAATGGTTTGTATGGAGACTGTTGATAAGATTAAATCCAGCATGGAAAGTTTTAGGTGACTTTGGGGCCAGTACTCAAGCAATAATCTGTAGCCAGGAGGATGAGACAAATTTTCTCTCATGCAATGGTGCCACAATTCAGCAAGTTGGAGAGGAATGTATGATAGCTTACTGTAACTGTGTTAGATGAGTCTTGCACTTGAGTCTAGTGTCCATCAGATAAATGGAGTTCAGATTGAATTGCTATTCTCTGCCACCAAGATCTGTAATTAACCTCTTTCTGCTTTTGGGATAAGTTGATTCATTGTTTCTGTTGTTGTGCTAACAGGACTCTCCAGTAGATGTCACAATTGGCCCATATGAGACATATACAGATGCATTATTTGGATATAAGGTTTGCACAACAAGTTGCTCAATACTAGTGAATTGTCACTTTTAAGGGCTTGCATAGTCATTCAGATGTTGACACTGAACAGTGAACAATGATGCATTCCAAAGGTCATGGAGTTTTATGTGTTGGACAGTAGGCAACAAGTTGCAGCTTTGGTTGATTCTGTGTCATGTCTGATTGTTGTTGACCAAACAGGCTACATTTGAGGCCTTCATTGGAATTCGGGATGATGAGGCCACTTCACAATTAGCACTCTTCAGCAAACACCTCCAGGTGCCAAATATGTGCAGTCAAAATGCCCTAGCCATAAACAGCAACATACTTCCTCTTCATTTCCATAAATGAAAAGTTTGAGCTTCTAATCTTGGTTTATTGATTTTGTGAGTTTATTTATGGCAGAATTGTGTCAGTTGAGGGATTGATGGGGCCTACATTTAGGGAAATAGGTGACTGAGATGACAGTCTTGCAGGAACTGGAAGACAACTTGCCAATGGCCTCAGAGTACAAGTCAAAGGGTGTTTCGGCTTCTCCTATCCGTGTCATATGGTTGCTGTTCAACAGTGGGGTATGAGCTTTTCATGACTTGGATCCCTCAGTTGTTGTGATAAATGTATGGGAGGTCATGACTTCCTGAGAGGCACTGATCTCAAAATGGGTGATTTCTTTGACACCGCTATCTCTGAGCAAAGCATTCTGTGCTGTTTCTAATTCATTGAACTGCTGAGAGCCACAAATCCTGAAACTGGTCCATGAGAATATTATCTCTCAATGGTGACCTCCATGACCTGACTTATCTATGATAGGTGATTTGTATGAAAGAAACTGTGATAAAAGGAAAATCAATTTGCAGGATGTGAAAGGACCTCAGACTGTGGCTTTCAATTTGCCCAATGATGATCGGATAGTAAAAGAGCGTGGAAGTGCCATGGTCATGCTCAAGAACATTTCACAGGCCAAGTAAGACATGCATCCTTAAGTCTCTGTCCTCAATGTTGGCGTGCAGACCTCAGACTTCCCCTAGCTCATGACAGCAATAGACATGCTTTGTCAAACATTGAAGTTATTTGGAGACGTCTTGCAGAGAATAGGACATGTAGGGTCATTGCTGGAGAATGACTAACAGTGGTGGTTATGGGGCAGATTTGACTACATATTGCTTCCTATAGCAAAAGTATGTATAGAGTCATCTCAGAGAGAAAATGCTGATTTTGAGTCATTCTTCACACACACAATATGCCATGAATGCTGTCATGGAATTGGGCCTCATGGAATCATTACACCTGATGGCCGAGAGTCCACTGTGCGCCTGGTTGGCTCCTTCACACTTACTGAACTGTCTTTGACAAAAGTTTCTTGAGTGATTTTGGAAGTTTTCTTTTGAAGGGAATCAGAGTTTGACATAATATCAATGTACAGCTGGAATCTGTGGATTGAATTGCGTCAGTGGGTAACAGGAGTTGCAAGAGGTCTACTCAGCAATTGAAGAGGCAAAGGCAGACATTGTTGGGCTCTGGGCTCTTCATTTTCTTCTTGACAAGGTACTCAATAACAGTTCATGTGTCTACTTTGGAGTGTATAGCTGCACCAAATATCCTGCCTGCACATGTTGACACACGAGAGTATGTGAGGCAGGTTCCCCACCAGTGACTTGATGAACAGAAAATTTGCATTGGTGTACATCTAGTCCTATGGCATTATGTCTTTTTCTGAGGTTGGCCTAGTCAGTTGTGCCCCTTATCTGTGATGAGTACATGGCCTTTTCCTCAAGGTTCTCTGTCAGACTTCTCTTACCATATTTGCCATCTATACTTTGTCATGGGAATGTAAAGTAGCCTCCACAGTCTATAACTTTTCCCCTTGTGCTGCAAGTTTTATTCTGATATGGAATTTGGGAAATTCTTGGGGCTTCAGGGTTTACTGCCCAAAAGATTGGAGAAAACTATGTATGTCTCTTTCCTTGCAGGCTGCTTCCGCTCCATTCGCTTTGGGCTTAAGGAGGCTCATGGGTATAACAGTCTCTCCCTTAGTAATACCAACCTAGAACTGCCTTGGAGGACCACTGTCTTTCATCTACTTTGATATGGGGCACCCTTGATGTGCATACCAAAGAGTATGAACAATGCATTTCAAACTGTATAGAGCACTGGATACATTTGGAGCATGGTGTGGTAAGACTTGGACCACTACTGTGCCAAGTCACTGATGATTACTCATCTAATTCTGGATCCCCTCACTTTCTTATATGGTATGGCTATTTTTTTTCTTCATGAGCACATAACCAGGGTGTTTGTGTCTGGGCATCTTTACCAGGAAAGGACAGGCACTGCAATTCAACTGGATTTTGGAGAAAGGAGGATTTGTGTCACATGGAAATGGCTCCTTCTCAGTTGATTATTCAAGAGTAAACTCCCACCATCTCATCTGATATGTGTGCAACATCAGAATTGTTTTTGCTTGCCATTGTCTTCCCGAGAGAGAGCTTACAGTATGGTGAGGAGGTGTGAGCATTTCACAGAGATTTTTCTAGATGACAGCAGCTCAGCAGTACTTGGGGGGCTGTGGTTATGGATGCAGGTGAGGGAATGTGTAGAAGATTTGAGCCGAGTAATCTTGAAAATTGAGGCAACAGGAGACAAGGCTGCTGCCCAAGCCCTGTTAAGAAAATATGCCATTTTAACACCACAGTTGCAGCGAGCCTTTTCACATCTGGAAGATGTCCAGGTATTTTCTACTCCACCTCTAGATTATTGCAATTGATCTCTCAGAGACATGAAGCAGAGATATTCTGACTTTTTAACCACTAAACCTGCCTCGTGGAAAGTGGTTCTTACAAGTCAATGAAAGGATCAAGTCCTCCTCTGGCATTTGTTAAAACCCTTAATTGTGGCTTTGATAGTTTGCAAGTAAGAATTTGACCATTAACATCTTGTATTAGTGTACTGTCCCAGAATTAGCATGAGTGCTATTCTAAGACAGTCACTGACTTATTCTGAGGTTCTTTGTGGAAGTTAATGTTTTTGCAGATCCAGTTTTGTTCTTCTTTCCAGTGTGGAAAAGAGAGAAGTATAGCAGCAGAAACATATTCTGTTGCTGCTAAGGTTTTCTGCAATGAATTAGAGTCTCTGCACCTATTTGAATGAGTTGTAGCAGCTTGGAATTTCTCCAAGCATGTAAAACTCTGATTTGTGAGGCATTGAAAGAACCATGAAAGTTAGATCTTGGGAGGAGCAAATTTATACTTCCATACATACACAGTTGACATTAATTTTATTGAAAATGCAGGTTCCAGTGGATATTGCTCCATCATTTGAAGTATTGAATGAACTGAATTTGGGAGCTTTTGAATCATGATCCAAGTAAATTTCAGAAACAATTCTCCCATCAGTCTTCATTCATATCAGCATGCTGGTTTTTACATTTTACCCTCAAGCGTAAGAGGAACATCTAGAGATGGCCCAACAGGAGGTATATCAACAGGGGACCTGTTTTGACAAGAGTGATCACCAATGAACTCTCCACAAATTGTTTAAAGTTTTGATTAAATGGAGGGTTTTGACTGCTTGGTCCCTCAACTCCACTCTGGTTCCTGCAGATGTACTGTATGCAAGTAGTCTGCAGTGTTGTGCTTCATGGATATGTTCAGGGTGTAGGAGGCCCCAATTACTATACTCTTATTTAGGCCTCACTATGCCTTATGTTTAGATGCTTGCTTGTGGAGGGGCAAGCTAAATCACATGAAGGCTACTGTCACAAGCTTGTTGCAGCTCGAATAGGGATATTGTTGACTTTTCGATTAGCTGTGTCTCTTGAGTGCTAGTCTACATCATGATCTGGTTCCATTACTTCTGGAGATGTGACCATAATTCATGACACAGATTTTTCATATATTTGTTTACCCTAAAGTCTCGAGCAGATTAGTATATGCTTATTTACACTGACTGTTTGGGGCTGAAGAAGTCAGTGGGGAGTAATGGTAGCTAGTTACTGTTCTGTCAAAGGCACATTCCAATTCCTTTGAAATTTTCAGCTCTGAATTAATTTAATTTTCAGTGAAGAAATTATTCAATATTCAAGAACTTTTGCACTGCAAGTCCAAATATCATGAAACCAAGCCCATCCACCCCTTCTCGTGGAGAGCTTTCCAAAGACATTAAGAACAGGATCTAAAGCATCCCAGTTCAGTCAATCTCATCACTACAAAACAAAACAAACTACCTTCCTTCCTAGATAGACTAGTGTGTGGCCTATGTGATTGGCCCAAGTGATACCATGTTTTCAACTGATTTTTCCTTTCAAAACCTGATCTTTTGGAATTTATTTGAATTTTCAGCTCAAATCCAAACACCATGAAACCAAGCCGATGCACCCCTCCTTGTCAAGAGCTTTCCAAAGCAATCAAGAATGCAATCTGAAGCATCCTGGTTCGATGGATCTTATAAGTACAAAACAAACAAACTACCTTGCTTCTTAGATAGATGGTCTAAAATGGAGTCCAACAAGAACCTTGTCAAAATATGACTTGTTTGGACCAGTGTTCTGTGGTTCTGCGGTTTGGACCAGTGTTCATGTGAGCTCCAGTTTGGAGCATGGTCGAGATTAAGATTGGGATTGATTTCATGTACATTTGCATCCAACTAAAATTTAATAATATTTGTAATATTTGTCCAACTTCTGCATAGCACCCAATATAAAAGATTACTTATTATTCATTATGTACAACCAATGAAAACCAATAACTTGCCTAAAATGCATGACTTGATTGTTGCATTTTTTTAAACTTTGTCCAAGTAAGTTTCATATAGGTAGAAAACCTGCACTTGAAAATTAAAAAGGAATAACAACCCAATTCACGATCAAGTTTCAACTTCAAGAATAGGCTAGTTGCACAATTTAAATCCAAATCTAGTCTTAACAACGTTTGAGCAGTGATTTTTGTTGGGTAAAAGTTTTGTCGCTTTTTTTCCCAAAAAAATTGGTAATTTTTGTGGAGTTTTTTGTTTTCTGTTCTATTGTTGAGTGATCTTGGTTATACTTAACCAGTTACTTTCAAACAATTATAAGAGCACAATTGTTGGGACAAATAATCTACATTCCACTGCACTACAATGCACATTGACATCATCATCATCAGGGAACAAGTTAATAAAGAGTGAACTTCTAATTTGGAGTATTGGAATTCAAAAGATATGATAGTTAAATATGCCAACAAAAGCTTCACCTAAACATAAACACTTGGCACATAGATGAAGTCACCAGATCCATTGAAGAGTCACTTGTAGTCTTTTCAGCCAGTTGCTACACAAAGATAGTTAGTTACCAGTGTTGAGGGAGTCTTTACTTTTTATCAACAACTACAAATTATATAAATTATTTTGGTTCCAGTTATAGAACCAATTCCAAAAATCAGACCCCATTTTAATTTGGTTTTTATTAATCAAAACCGGTGGTTCTAACCCTCTAAACTGAGTACCAACTCAACACAGGTAAATTAGTGATACATTGTTATTTGAGTTAGCTTATAACCATGAGTTACAGTATTTGGATTTTATAGGATGAATCCAGTGGATGCGCCTTATGACTCCGTTGTGGATGAAACTCAACCGAGTTAATATCTGGCTACACCTTGGTGACTAATTTTGTAACGAAGAAACCATCCTATATACAAGTAGAAAGATAGGAAAATATGTTCCTACTTGATAAAAAGATAACTGGCATGATAAATCATGTTGCCCAGAACACCTATTACATTTGATATCCAAACACAAGAAATTCTAAACTCACATTTTCTGGAATCTGCGAGTGACATCAAGAAGAACCTCCTAATTTATTAGCAATGAGGAGCAATTGGTATGTTTTTCTGCAACTTTCTCAAAAGTTTTGTTCTAAGTGTGAAGGTGAATCAGTCACAAATTGTTTTTCCAGGCAATGAAAGCTTTTGTTGTTGTTTATATGCACACTTCCAAGTACTTTCTCCCTTTGTGCACTTCTCAAATACATTTGTTTAAGAGCTTTTTCTACTTGAAATCTTTGACCTTGTAAATTCTTGAGACCTTGTGACCAATTTGTGCTGAAAATTTGCTTCTGGCATTTTGAGCTTCGCCATCTTCTCATAGAAAAAATGCATAAATTAACACTATAGCACAACATCAAACCCATCTAAGCATAATGACAAAGCTACATTCTATTGCAAAGAGATTCACCTTCCAACCATAGAAATCTCGAAATAGTTGTTTTTAGATCAACAAATTCTTGTTGCTAAATATCCCCACTTGTAGATTTTGCTTATTTTTTAAACATATATGGCCATATTAAAAAATAATTTAGAATTAAGTTTTGCTTTCCTTTAGGAAAACCTTATTTTGTGAATCCCCCAACCTTGGGGCTTCAATCTCCACTAATATCCCTAGCTTTTGAGCAAACTATTGAAGGAATGAAGTTTTTGTGTTCGAGTGGCAACCACGAAATATTGCCTTCAAGCTAAGCTTCAACAAAAGAACTTGTGTTTTAATTGCAATCTTAGATTTCATTTGATTTCAAAGTTCAAATTAAATTTTCATACTCAACTTGGAGAAGTCAATAGTATCTCTAAAGATAGCTTAAAATGTTTCAATAAGCAAAACTAAGTTGGCACAAGTTTAACACACTAGATCAATCAAGCTCAAATGACCTTCTTTAAACCTTTGAGGCTTCAAAACCTACAAATTGTTGTTTTTAAATCAACAAATTATTGTTGCTACATATCCACACTTGTAGAATTTGGCTATTTCTTTTATTATATTTTATATTATTTTTAAATGATTTAGAATTATATTTTATCTTCCTCTAAGAAAACTTTATTTTGGGAATCCCCCAACCTCGGGCCTTTAGTCTCCACTAATCCCTAACTTTTAAGCAAACAACTAAAGCAATGAAAGTTTTTGTGTTCCAATGGCAATCACGAAGTATTGACCTAAAGCTAAACTTTAACAAAAAAAACTTGTGTTTCAATTGCAATCTAAGACTTCACTTGATTTAAGAGTCCAAGCTAAATTTTCATATTCAACTTAGACAAGTTGATAGTATTTCAATAGGCAAAATTAAGTTGGCACAAGTTTAACATGTTGAATCTCAATTCACTAGAAGAAATTTGAAATCAACGTTGGATCTCAATTCTATGCCAAAATTTAACCACATGGTCATTTTAAAAAGCCAATGGCCATAAAGCAAGTGACATTTTTCCATTTGTTCAAAAAAGATATATAATAATTAATAATTAAATATTACTATTATAATAATTGAATATTATAATTATAAATTATAATTATTATATTTAAAATAATTAATTATTTTAATTAATTAATTAATATAATCTTTCCTAGACTAAACTATAATAAACAACATATTCTAAGCTAGGGTAAGGTAGAATAGGTTACCTAGTAGAGGCTAAGTAGGTAGGTAAAATCTTATTTATTTTGTTGGGGACAAGCCTTTTGATTGGCTCATCTCAAATGGCACATGCATTACATTTATAATGCATACCATGAATCTAATCCATTCCTTCACTTACTTATATACTTTATAAGTTTGAAATTATAGACAAAGGATTTGGGATAAATTCTAATGAAAGGGAAACACTACAACATTATCACATCCTTTGTCCCATACAAAAACATTATCATATACGCACATAGTAAAATATTTATTTATTTCACCAATTATTTATTACCTATCCTACTTACAACCTACTACATACAAATTAACCTACCATATTAAAATCAATTAATATAAAAAAAATTGACATATCCACACTATAAAATACCTACTACTTAACTTAACTACTTACTACTTATCCTACTTACTACATGTTACCTAGACTACATACCTACTATTTATTACTTAACCTACATTTAATAAATTAATTACCTAGCCTACATTGTCTAACATAGCTAATTAATTAATCAATTATTACAAAAACACTACAACATATCCACAAAATAAAATACCTCTTGTTTAACTTATAACCTACCTACCTACCTATTACCTACTAATAGTTATCCTATTTATTACATACTACCTAGGTTACATAACTACTATCTACTACTTAGTCTACCTAATAAATTGATTACTTGGCCTACATTTAATTAATTAATTTTTTAACATAGCTAATTAATTAATCAATTAATACAAAAAAAATTATGACATATTCACAAAATAAAATACCTATTTTTTAGCTTACTTACCTACCTATTAATACCTATCCTACTTATCATATTACCTAACATATTTAATTAACTAATTAAGTACTTAACCTAATTAATTAGTTAATCAATATGAAAACATGATCACATATTCACACAATTAATCAATTAACCTACCTACTACCTAGTTTACCAAATAATTAATGACCTAGCTTACCAACAACCTACCTAATTTATTTAGCCTAGTTAGGTTTAACCTTCATAGCCTAACCTATTAGCTACACCTAATAAACTAGCCTACTACTACCTATAAATAATTTAGGCCAATTAACCAAGTATGCAAGTTAGGCCAAGCTACCAATATACATAGGCCTACTTAGTTTAACATAACCTATTAAACTTACCTAGCTTAGTTTACCAACTAGGTTATAATAGCCTTTTTTAGCAAACTATTAACTATTAGATATTATATCATGGAAGATCCATGGATAATTACAAAGATAACACATGGATGGGTACATTGAAAGGATTTAATAATCCAATTGAAATAGCAAAGTTTGTCATGTGTGATCTACGTTTCTTTGTTCATGTGGTAAAATATACTATTACAATTGCAAAAACTATTGTAGTTATGAAAACAACTATGTTATCATCCTTCAATGAATGCAATCAAAATTGGATGACATTATTCACTTTTCATTTACATTTTCAATGAAAATCATATTAGTCATAAGTTGTAATAGCATCTATGACTAAAATTTGTTTCAACCTTCTTGTAGTTGCATATGTGACTATAACAAGTTACAACCACATGGACACATAGGACTAACACACTACTAGTCGTAAAATAAGTTGATTTGGACATTAGTTGCATAGTAGTTATAAAAATATGGTCAAAATGGACAACATTTCTTTTAGTGATTAAAAGAAGCTCAAATGAATGCCTTTCAAACTTTGGGCCTTCAAAATCTAGAAATGGTTACTTTTAAATTAACAAATAATCCTTTTTCCTAAATATCCACACTTGTAGATTTTTCCTTTTTTTGAAATATATATTATGATATTACAATAGTGAAAATGATTTAATATTTTATTTTATCTTCTTTTAGAACAACTTTATTTTCAAAATCCCCCAACCTTGGGGCTTTAGCCTCCACTAATATCCCTAGCTTTTGAACAAACAACTAAAGGAATGAAAGTTTTTGTGTTCCAATGGCAACCATGAGATATTGCCCTCAAGCTAAGCTTTGACAAAAGAATTTGTGTTTCAATTGCAATCTTAGATTTCACTCAACTTGGACAAGTCAATAATATCTCTAAAGATAGCTTCAAATTTTTCAATAGCCAAAATTAAATTGGCACAAGTTTAACACATTGGATCTCAATTAAAGGGACCTCAAATGAACTTCTTTCAAACTTTGAGGCTTCAAAGTCTAAAAATAGTTCTTTTTAAATCAATTGATTATTGTTTTTTAATATCTGCATTTGTAGATTTTCCTATTTTAAAATATATATTATAATATTAATAAATGATTTGAAATTAAATTTATCTTCCTCTAGAACAATTATGAGCTTAATCTTTTTATATTATTATAAATTTTATTAAGAAAGGACTTTGTAATTTATATTTTTGGATTTTTAACCAACTTAGAAACATAACTTATGTTCATTAACAATTTTCTTGAATAAAAAATAGTTTAATTATAAGTGTAACATATGAATTATAGAGACTAAAATGTGGATATGGTTGCAAGTTACAAATGAATGAAATTGAATGCAAGCTAGGATATTGAAATGTAATTGTTTGGAATTTTTGTCCTTTCATGTTTTTCTTTGTTTTGATGAAATTTATTTTTGAAAGCTTTTGCAATGAAATTCATAAATCCAACTTGTTTTGCTTCACTTGATTGTTGTTTATTATATTGAACTAGATGATTGAAAAAAAATTGATTTTGCAACAACGTCCACAACCCAATTTCATCACCTTCATTCTAGAATTTTAAAAAAAAATTAAATCCAAGCTTCTCACATCATAGTCTTCTAACACGTAAATGAGAAAGAAGTATTTTTTTAAAAAATATTCAATACAAAATATAATACAATTACAAACTATACTATATTATATTTTTTCATTAAAGAAACATGATCTTTCATTAATATCATCTCAATTAAAATGGTTATGAAATCAGAAATTAAATAAAGTTAAAATTTTGATTAAAATTAAAACTACCTTTTTTTCTTTGGAAAAAAAATGCCAATTATCTAGTGAAAACGAACACTCTGTTGAACAAATAGTGTATGTGATAGTCACCTGAAATTGTCTAATTGGACTAATGTTATTATTTTGAATAAAACTAGTCATCTAAAAATGATTAATTATGATTGTAATGTTAGTTTTAATGATGTTTTCGTTGATAACCTTATATTCCTCAAAATGATGAAATGATGCATCTAGATTTGGAAGCGATTTAAGATAAAATTTCATATGTGACTAGCAAGGTTCTTTCAATAATAAGGTTTAGTGTTCAACCTTTAATCATTCTTGTTGAAGACCTTGGAGATCTTGCTAATCCTCACAAAATTTGTGTCCAAATCCACCACGATTTGGAACTTGTACAACTTTCGAATGTAAAGGTGATTATGTTTCATAAATAATTAGGAAATAAGGGTATTCACATTTTTTGCTTGGTGTTCACCAAGTGATTCATAGTGACACAACCTCTCTAAAACAATTGCATAATGGTCACCAAGCAATATCTCAAGGACGGAAAACATGATATGCAATCTCAAGCAAAGTTTCAAATCTTGAGGAGTGATTGGGGATGTAAGGAAATGCACCACAACTGTAACAATTGTGTCTTACCCTCGACAAAAAAAAGTTGATGATTTTGAATTTCCTCCCATTTTTTCGGACACCATGTAAGAATGTAATCCAAATGTTTTGAATTTTCAAGAGTCGCAAATATGAGCACTTTGGTGTTAAACTTGTGATATTGTGTAATCCTTTTTTTATCTCGTTCTTGTGAATATCCGAAAAGGGCCAATATACAATACTTGAGGGTGCTCTTTTGAATCTATGGGCATCAACTATTACACTAAACACTGAGCATGTCCAAATGAGAATCATGCGAAGTACTCTACACCTATTGTTGCAGCAATGAAATGGCACTCCACATGATTTATTTGGTTTCGTACCATCTTGTGGTCTAAAAGGTTTCTCCTTAGTGTTTCCATCTGGCTATTGCTAGTGGCTAACAAATTGGGTTATATTAGTTTTACTAACCTAGTACCTAGGTTGGTTTGGCAGCAAAGTGCCCAATGATTAATTGTTTTTTGTCAATTAAGTTCAGCTGTATTAATAATAATATATTATAATTTTACTTTATATTAAATAATGAAGTTAAATTTGCTTCAGAGCATATTTTTGCATTGACATGCATGTATTTTTCAGAATTTTTTGGTAATTCCATAAAATAATTAATCAGTGCATAACCAGCCTAGGAGCCACTAGGTACTATGGTGTTTTAGAGGAATGTGTTTTTGAGGATTGCATTATTTCACTGCTCTAGGCTCCATTCTTGAAGAAAAGTTTTCTGTTTTATTAGAGTTATCCGCAAAGTAACCCTGTCTTCACCCTGCCTTTGGGCCTCCTATCACCCGCTATCCCCACTTTCGGTGGTATATGCAAAAGTATAGACAGTTTAATAAATCTCAGTATGAAATGCTGTAACTCAGTATGAAATGCTGAAACTCGGCATTTAATGCACAAGGTTCGAAATTAATTATAGTAGTTGTACATTTAGGAGCAGTGCAAATCTCTGTAGCAGCAGCGGAGGCGTCAAGGAAAAAGGAAAGTCATGATGAAACTCAGTTTCCTACAAAAATTGATGGTTTTCTGAGTCTCACCCCCCCTTGAATGCTAATGTACTTTTTTGCAGATGTTTTTTTAATCTCACCTTGTGTATGACCAAACTCAGGGTTCTGGTGCTGTGTTTTTCTTACTTTACAGATAACTCTATTATATTTCCTCATGGAATTTAGCATTAAGCTTGGGGGGATTCAGAGAATAGAGTCCTCAAGATGCATATATTGTAGTTTCATCATCCCACTACATCCATAAACCTCCCCCTAAACTTCTTCAAACTTCCAATTCCAAACTTTGAAAACCTACATAAGACATCTATAAGAGCCTCAAGAAAAAAGGATGAAATAAATCAGAGTGGTGCTTCCAGCAATTTTAATGCAGATATTATTTCCATGCAGTAGCTATTCATGAAAGAAAAAGCTACACTAGCTTCATAATTGAATGTCCTGTGGGAAATGTTGGATGCAACATTTAGTGAGTTTGTTTGGGATCTCTCGATACACAGATGACAGACCACTTCAAACAGATCTAGAACTACAACTGAATCAGGCTAACTGTTGATGCCCACAAATTTTCCTCCAGTGTGATCAATGCATCTGAGACTATGGGATTGTCAACATAAGTTGGAATTTGCAGAAGACTTGAACCGTCCAGACAACTCTAGCTATGCAGCTCCAACAAAGGATGATACCTTGATTTGGAACAATTATTTGGAAGAAACACATTCTAGGGTAAGTTTGATCTAGGTATTTGACAGGTGCATGATCTACCCCCTGTCAGCAAAAGGAGAAGACAGAGAACTTTAGGTTGTCACTAGGTTGCATGGCACTACGTACTATTGTGCAAACATGCAACATTACATTCTCATGGTGAAATCCAATGGTATTAGCAGCAGAATGTTTGGACAAATAGTGGTAAGAGCACAATCACTCTCCTTCAATGGTAGTGTACTGAGTCATAAAGTTTTAACCCTTTGTCATCAACTGATGTGAGTGGAGAAATGGTAAAGGACAACCCTTCTTCAACACATCTATCAGATTCAAGACATGTATCTCTGAAACAACACTTTGGAGATTCCATGAGGTCGAGTGCACTCATAACTGTATGAAAGCCACTCACAAGCTGCCATGACTACCCACTGACTTCATTACCTGTCAATAGTGGGTTTAGATAACCAAATGATAATCCACCTGAAATTTAGGCCGAGGGGCAAATTGTGCAGCCTGACTTTTTGTCACATTTCCAACACCAACATGAAGCAATCATGATGTTGGATCTCCAATACATTGAACTTGAAATCAAAAATTCAACAGTACATGATGTTAACATCTAAATCTGCTGCAGAGAATGGCTCCTGAAGCATATTGCAGCTTTCAAGGGCTTCTTCAATTCACCGTTGTAAGAGGGTGGCATACCATTCTTGACTTGACTAAGTCTCTTAAGGT
This sequence comes from Sphagnum contortum, assembly GCA_963920785.1. Lineage (NCBI taxonomy): Eukaryota > Viridiplantae > Streptophyta > Sphagnopsida > Sphagnales > Sphagnaceae > Sphagnum > Sphagnum contortum. The sequence continues at coordinate 4,251,958 of OY987293.1, read as the reverse complement.
TAGCTTTATTTCTAGTTGTTGCATGGATGAGAGGAACAATGCAGGTCATCCTTCAAGCAATCCTCCAAGTGAGGTGATTATCCAAGTGTTCGCCTCACTTGGAGGCTTGCTTGAAGGATGACCTGAATTGTTCTTCTCATCCATGCAACAACTAGAAAACAAAGCTAACCTGTCAGAACTGATGTTGGTTGCCTTTACAATCCAAACCAATCCATGCTTTGTTATGGATAGCATTCAGGAGCTCCTGCACCTGCTGAATAGAACTTTCATCTGTAGCTAGCTTCAGAAGACCCCAAATGAATGTTCATAATCCTGGTTTTTTCTTCTTGTGTCCACTGACAAACAAAAAATGAAATTAGTACCCAAGCACTCTCCTTAATGCTTCTGTTTAGGAAACAATTAGCAACCTTTGTTGGATGTGATAAACCCTGGTAGGGGCCCAAATAGGAGAGTGGGTGAACCTGCTCTAATAAGGATTCACTCTCCAGACTGGCATTGTATGGACTTCAACTAGTGCAACAAACAGACCACAGACCACCCCACACCCCCTCTCATCTTGAATTCATTCCAAGTTTCCAGGAACATGCTACTTTCATTCTTACCAGGGCCATGCCAGGAAATCACCATATTAGAAATTGTGTGAATTTGGCATGACTTATCCTGTACTTCTCATGACAAAGAGCAACAAAAGAAAAAAACAAACAAAGGAAGGGAACATAGGTAATATAGATTACAAGAAACTTGATAAACTAATGATCGTATATGTCTGCTCTTGACATGTAATTGCTATTTCAGACTTTTGGATTATGTGACCAAGTGCTCACCAGTGCACCATCCATTGGAAACTCGTAATGACTCGATTCTAGAAAAACCACAATATGGAACCTTGGTAACCTATCCTGTAAAACCTCCAACTAACCCCTCACACTACACGCTACCTATGTAAGTGGGTAAGTATCATAGGTAAGTAGGTGGGGAATGTAAGTAGGTACTATGTAGGTAAGCAAGTAAGCCCCTTGGAGGCTGCTATCTAGGTAGGTACATGCAGATGGTTAGTAGCTGACAACCATGGTTAACTATTGGACAAGAATACAATGCAAAAGTGTTTGTTGCTTTTGGCTGCAAATTTTTGCATTTGCTTTGACAACATGAGGTCCAAATTTGTATCAATCCAATAACAACTCTTTAACTTTGCAACAACTAATAACCATAACTCTTAAAATTAAGTGTGTCATGAGACAATGCCCTCAGAAGGCCCTTTGTGCCAACCAGGATTGGAATAAAAATGTCTAGTGTCAAGGTATCATTCTGGAATGCCTTTCCTTCACACCCACAACTTTTATGGTATTTAAGGCCCAAGAACCAGGGCCTCCCCAAATGCATGAGGTTATTTTTGAGGACTTGAGCTTGCAGCAGGTGATTACATGAATGCTTACCTCTTCCAATCTTCACTAGGTCTCATATATGTCACCTTGTCAGTTTTCATGCATATATCACATACATCCAGTGGTCCAAGTGCTCCAATAATATGCATATAGTGTCCAATGCAGCAAGCATGAGATTTGTACCCTGCAAAAACAGATAGCATGGCTTAAGTGAAAGTTACAAGTTTGGCATTGAAGAAAACTGGAAAAAAGAATATCTACAGTGCCAACCACCATAACATCCTCATTGACCTAATTAATTTTCAGCACTGCTGATTTCATTTTATCTTTCAAATATGAGAGGCAAATACCTTGATAATCATGTTGAATGAGGTAGTTCCACTGCTCCTTGAGCTTTTGTTGATGCTCCTCAAGCTTTTGATCTTGATCTTTGAACCACTTGTCATGTTCAGCAACAAGTGACATCAACTTCTGAAGTTCACTTGTTAGGTTGTCTTGATTAATATGCTTGTAGGTTAGCATTTTGTACCCCTAAGTAAAGGGATTCATCTGATGAAGTTTTCCATTTTGCCTCATTCAAATACAGCTCCAATACAACACTGTCTGCCTTGTGACAGGGGAGGGCAGGGAAGAACAGACCACTCCTGTGCTCCATCAATCAACCTGCACATAACAATCACATCATCTTTTAAGAAATTTCAGACACCAACTACTAATTTCTGCCTCAACAGGGCCTCAACAGGGCCTCAACAGAGGATGACACCTTTGCACATAAGGTCCCTTAAAAATGAGAAACCTTACATGCCAGGTTTCTCTTCTCCTCTCAAATGAATAAAAGCTGTCCCTACATAAAATAATATTTTGAAGGAAGCTTACAAATATGGTTCCTCACTCCTCACTCGGAACCCACATTCCTAAAATAGCCCCGTTCTCGGTCCTTACTCTACACGCCTCACTTGGAACCCACATTCCTGGAACAGCCCCCGTTCTTGGTCGGTCCTCTACATTTACTGAACTTATTCAATGTGCCTAAAATCAAAATCCAGCTAATTGCAAGAATTCCCTATAGTCTGACAAATTCTAAATGCTCCATTGGATAGTAGATGCTAAAAGAGGGTAAAGATGAATTTGCAAGCATACTGAAACATGGAAGGAGATATGCTGCAAACCTTGAGTCATAGGTCCATTCGATGATAGGTTTGTTTGCTGCTGCGTGATGCATGGTGCCCGTCAATGGTATATGGCAGCATTTCTCCGTCAAGTAGGAACAACAAGAGGAACAAGTGGACGCCAAGATCTCTTGTTGGCGGTGGTCACAAAGCAGTAGCAGCAGAACAGAAGAGAAACAAGACACGACACAAAAGTTGCATGTCCACACCGACAACGACAACAGCAAAAGTTTAGGCTTTGTGGTGATCACAAATCAGAAGAGGAGAGATAACAACCACGAGAAGAAAACAGTCCCATGTGCACAAACAAAAACAACAACTTCAAATTTCGAGTTCACAAATGCACTGGACTGAGAGAACTACAAAGCAGTCACTGTGCACACCAACAACACCAACAAATTTTCGAATGTCACGAACGCGCTGCAAGAGAGACGACAACGACGGCTACGACGACCACGATCGAACCTTTCCGGCTGCAACAGTGGGAACAACAACAACAACAGAACGAGAAGCGTAGAGAACGCGGGTTGCGGAAGGGCAAGGTGGCATGAGAACGTAAAGGAACTCAGGGAACAGGAAGGGGAACTCGTGGCTCGCTGTCCCGTCCCAAGTCCGGACCTTTGTGGCGTCGAGGAACACCCGACGACGACCTCTATGCCCACCACCAAACCCTTTGTCCAAGAATTTTGTGGGGTTGGGAATCGAAATTCCGCGCGTGTTGATGCGTTTCACATGCAATTGCAGCTGTAATTTGCATGCCCGTCGTGAATCCCACTTGAAATTCGCGTTCTCCTGAACCGCGGGATGTGCTGGGATGTCTTGTAACCATCATCATCATGGCCTCCTCCTCCTCCTGTCCACGACGTCGTCGTCGTTGACTCCAAATCATGTTCTCCACCGCGCACCTCCTTCTGCTTCTTGGCGCCGAGATTACGGCCCCGACCTCCTGAAATTCCTTCTATGCTCGCCTCGCAACACGGCTGCGAACTCCATTCAGCAGGTACAATACTTATCATCATGCTGCGTGTTGCAGTTTTCTAGGGTTTCTGCGGAAATGGGTTTGCGACTTTTTTTTCCCGATTGTGCTTCGGATAGAGATTTTTCCTTTTTTTCTCGTGGAAAAATTGTAAGCTCGTCTTAATTCAGAGTCTGGGAGTAGGCACCATTTGTTGTTAGATCTTAGACCATTGCATACTTGGCAAACTCCTTCCTTCCCTGTTTTTTTTCTCAGTTGATTTTGAGGAAGCGCACCAACAGTGGGGGAGTTGTCACCACTGCGAGATTGCCTTACTCCTACCGCAGTTAATTTTAGCTCCAGCAAAAAAATTGCACACAATTAGGGTGATGATGATGATGATGCCACTCAATTTGGCCACTCTGAGTGTTTGTCTATTATCATCATCACCACCAGTTTGCAAGAGGTTGTGGCCATTGTGAAGGAATTGGAATTGGTTCATTTTGGCTGCTTGAGGACGACACCACCGGTAGAGCTCTGTTAGTTACCACCCTAATTCAGTATTTAGGCTCAAAGCTTATCTGAAGGTATTCAACCTAGAATATGGAGCCTTGGACCTGTTATTAGTGTGCAATTTATTTTGCCAATGTTTGACTCAGAGTGGTTGTTGTTGTTGTTGTAGCAGTTGTTGAAATTTTTTGTGAGGAATAGTTTCAGGTACTGCATTGGTAGGATAAAAAAAAATTTGGGGAGCTTAAAGCTTGGGATGATGGCATTGATTTGGCAGCTGTAGATGCAGAGTTCAGCTGGGAAGTGGAGGGGAGGAAGACTGATGATGACTCTGGGATCGAATTAGGTGGGGAAGAGTGGGAAGCAGCAGCACTGGGACCTAGAGCAAGAGACAACCCTGGATCTGTGCCAGGGTTTGAGCATTCAGTCAATGCAGAGCAAGGTTCCATGGGCGCAGGTGCTGGTGCTGCAGCCACCATAGATCACGACACTCCTTCTCCTCGTGCAACTGCCATTGAAAAAGCTCAAGCTGAACTCAGGTTCCCAAACCCCTACTTGATTTGAATCAAGGATGAATTTTGCTACTAGATATATAGCATGTGCGTGCAAAAGAAAGGCTTGGGTGTGAAACCCAGTAGAGGGTTTCTGTGTGGCAAAAGTTTACATTCTTGACTGTTTCTCATCTAAATGGACATGGTCTTACCACTTTATCTGTGCAAATTGGGCTTCAAACCTGAGTGTCAGCCTGCTATGTGGCAGTTGTGCTCACACTTGCACAGAGCATATGTGGCTGCTTGTTGCAGGAAACTCCAACACAAATGACAACCAGCTCTTGGCTTTTATTTTATTTTAATTTTTTGTTTGTTTTTTATTCAGGTGGGATCTTGCTGTACGAGAAGAGCGAAGAAGGGAGCTAGAGTTTTTAGAGAAGGTTGTTCTGCCTCTTGACTTCACTGTTTGCATTCAGCAAGTTTTTTTCCTTTGGTACATAGCTGTACACTAATGCTGTTGGTTTAAGGTATTGTCAAAAGTTGGTCAGATAGATTCAATATAATCTCACTTTCTTTAACATAGTTTGCCAGATGGATATCTTCTTTCCCTGGTCTGACCTATAGAGGATATGTCCTGTGATATTGGTGCTCAATTTCTTTCTGGTTATTTTGAATTTGGTTGTATGGTTTTTTTCCTCCCTTCTGTGAGTCAGAATTTAAGCAGGGTAATTCAGTAGTAGTGTTACATGATGTATGGGAATCTTGTTGATGTAGGGCGGAGAACCTTTGGATTTTAAGTTTGGGAAAGTCCCCTCACTCACTTTTTCATTTCCTTCAGCAGCTGAACCACTGGCTAACAACTTGTTGAGGTGGGTGGGCTGACCATGATGTGAAACTGCTGTGGAATGTAGTCCATTGAAGCTCCCAATATGATTGCTTTTGGTTTCATAAGGCTGGTTTTGTGCAATAACAAGTGATTTCCTGGTTCAGCACCAATGGAATTTGGTACCATCTCAGTAATGTTGGAATGTTGGTGGTGCTTGCTTCTTGGATGTAGAATTGGAAGTAGGTTCAGTGTCTATACATGTGAAGATGACTTGTTGTGACAATCACTTCTATGCCTGAAGCTGACTTCATGGTTGGTTTGGCAGTGAGGGGGAGGGTGGTAGTGCTCCAAATGCTATAGCCAATGGAAATCCAACTGAAAAAATTTCAAGTCAGGGAGTTTCTGGAGGTGTAGAACCAGACGAATGCAGTTTTCTTGTGGATACGAGGGATGCAACAGATCATGTGATCCCCTCCAAAGGTGTATCACCTCGACCAGGCTGTAGCACTTCAGACTCAGTCCAGACTCAGGTTGACCTTACCAGTAAAAGAGAGAGTGAGGGCCTGGGAGGTGGCTGTGTTGGATCCAAAAATCAAGCATATTTGAAGAGGAACAGGCACTGGAGTCAGCATCTGGGAAATGGCCACTTGTCAGTTAAGGAGCAAGAGAAGGTGGTGGGTGTCAACAGTTCTTTAGTTGAGGTTGAAACCAAAGAAAACCCTGTACCCATAAAGGATGAACCAATGTTGGACATGGGCTTCCAGATGTTGCCTCATCAGAGTCCACATACTGCTTCTGGCAAGTGGAATGGAGGTACAACAAGCCAGGAACTTGAGACAGTGATTGGGGCCATGACAAGGTGTGGAGCAGTCTTGGAGCAGCATGCAGCAGATGTGAGCACTGATATAGGGAAGGGCAGGGATAGAACTGTGCTGCCTTCCCACTTGCCATTGAAGTCTGGAGATGTTGGGGTTGATTTAAGCGTTGATAATGGCAAGAAGGATGGTTTGCCCTTAGCTGGTAAAGAAAGTAACATAGGTCTGTTTTTTTCAGAAGACAAGCCAAGCCTACATGTACAAAGTTTTTGTGAGCTTGGGGAGGTTGTTGCTGCTGGGTTACAGGGACATGTAGGTGATAAATCTGCTTTAGGAAGAATTTCTGTAAACCCTGGTAGAGCAAGAGATGTGGATACAGCTACAGGTCATAGTGAGCACAGAACATCAAAACTAGAGGCTCGAGAGAGGGTGGGAACAGCTCCATTAATCAATTCAAGCTCCATTGAGAATGGTTCTGGCAGAACTCATAAAGAGGTCTCTCAGGGTGGCCTAAACAGTCCTCCCAGGTCCAGCTTGAATGAACAAAATCTGAGCTCTAAGGAGGTAACTGGGACTGATGGAAACTCTGGGGCAGCTGCTGAGTTGATTTTGAAGGGTGTGGAAGGAGTCTCCATACAGAAAAGTCTCATGATCAATAAGGGACTTGTCAGAGGTAGTAATAATATCAGGCAGGCAAAAAGGGACTGGTCTGCACAGGATGATAAGAGGTTGAGTGCTTCCAATGCTAGAATCAAGGTTGAAAATGTTGTTGCTGAAGATAGGGTAAAGCCATCAGCTGCAGAGGCTGAAGTAAGCTGTTCACAAATGAGTGATGCACCAAGACCTCAGAAACTTAGGACTGAAGGGCAAGCAGGTGCATCAGTAGGAAGAATTTCTATGAGTATAGGACGGACATCAAGTTCCTCTGCCTTGTTGAAGAACAAGTTTCCAGGTCTTGTGATTCCTTGGGAAAAGGAGGTCAATCCAACTGTACAAGCTGAAGCAGACAAACATAGAGCAGACATTTCAGCCAAGGCACGAAAGGCACGTGAAGATATTATCCTTGAAGAGGCAGAACATCTTCAGGTTAGTGTGTGCACCTCATATCATGTCTTCATGAGTTGACTCACTGGAACTCATGATCTGCTTAGTTGGTGCCCAATGAACTCATGGTAGTGTCTGGGTTCTCAACTTGCACAGCATATGTATATGCCAAGAGCTACTCATTTCAAATTTGATAGCAGTCTTGAGAACTGTGTTAATCATGGAGAGTTTCAATGTTGCTGCTGGACTTTGCGTTGGTGCATGTGAGCAATCATATTAGCTCTGTGATCCTCTGCACGCTACAGTGGGACTGTTACATTCTGGAATGTAGTTGTCCCGCAACTGTCTCTCAGCGTCTCAGAATTGCTGGCCACTGGCAGGCTGCAAGAAAATCAACAGTGGATCAGGCATTGAAAAAGCCTTGGCCTGAAGCTTCAAGGAGGAAGGCACATTGGGATTTTGTGCTTGAAGAGATGGCCTGGATGGCTAATGATTTCATGCAGGTACCTGAGTTTTAAACCAAAGATTCTTGATACTTTATGTGAAGCTCCATTGTCAAAGTGAAGTGTCCTTTTTACCCTGTGATGTGCCCAGCATTGTCACTCTCAAATGCTCTTGAGATGTTCCATGTATGTGAAACCTGTACATAGGGGAAATGGTTGCCAATTGAGGCTTGTCAGGTCCTCTGTCACATTTGGTGAGCCTCCAGCTGGTGGGGTATTTGGGTTGTCACTTATTCTGGGGTTGATTATCCAGTGTTGGCACCAATTTAGCCTCCGGAGTTACAGAGAAGTTCCAGTGGTCAAGTAATACTGGCATTAGAGTTTGTCGTTTGGTTGTTGATCTAATTCCTCATGTCACTTGAAAATTTCTTTCACAATTTGCAGTAGGAAAAATGGTGGAAACCCTGTCATCATTAGACTCCAGATAATGTTGCAAAATGTTCCAGAAACTGCATACAAGTAGTCACCAGTGGACTGCTTAAAGGTTATCTGCAGGGTGCAGGGGGCCCAAACCACTACCCTCTCTGTAGGCCTCCCTTTGGTTTATGCTTAGATGCTCACTTCTACAGGGGCAAGTTATATTGAAATGTAGCTTACCCTCACAAGCTTGCTACAGCTTAAGTGATGATACTAACATTTTTTTCTATTAGCTATATCTGTTGGGTGCTAGCCAAAATCATCACTGAGTCTTCCTGTTGCCTCTAGAAATGAAACAGAAATTCAGAACACAGATGTTGTATAAATGTTTGCCCAAGGGCTTGAGCAGATAAATATGTACTGAGTTACATGTATTCTCAATGTTGAACAGCTGCTTTGCTGTAAGTTTCCTGGGCTTTATCAAATGACATATCTTGATTTTCACAGCAGTAAAATATATGTGCTTGATATATAAGCATACTACTTTCAGGATTATCCAAATCAGTAATGTTGAATAAATATGGATTGAGCTCTCTATTGTGTAGGAGAGCTTGTGGAAAAGGGCTGCCGCTGCCCAAGTCTGTAGGTGTGTTGCTTTACTAAGGCGACAAGATGATTTTCTGGCATCTGAGCTGAGTACAAGACAGCGGAAGGTTGCAAAAGTACTGGCAAATGCAGTGAGTGGTTTTTGGCATTCAATTGAGGTATTGTTGATCAAAGAGAAGGCTGGATCTTCAGTTCTTGAGAAGACTCAAATGCAGGGAGGCGACAGTAACAAGGATGTCAGTGAAGCTGTTCCCATGGATGTGGATGTTCCTGGTGTGGAGGAGGTAAGTTTGCTAGGTTTAGAAACATATCAAAAGTGATCAGTCTGACCTCTTTGGCAGCACACATGTTCTTCATCAATGGTCTCTTTTACTTTTTAGTTAATGCTTATGGTGCGTTGTTGTCTAGCCTGTTGCTTGAGGAAGCTCAGGTATTGTCTTTTGATTGCTAGGAAGGCCCTGTCTATTTGCATAATACAAGGAGATAGTGCAATTGACTCCAAGCTCCTTGCTATCCATTTTCTTCAGGCTGCAGACATGGGGAGTCACAATGTGGACAAGAAGAAATCCATGGTAATCCAGCAGTATGCAATGCGATTTCTCAAGTCATCAGGGTTTGAACTGATGGTGCAAGCTGAGGCTCCAGCAACACCTGAGCGACACTCAGAGAGCAGTAGCACCATTCTAGAGCCTTTCTGGGAGGATCAGTTTCCTGAGGTACTTTCTGTAGAATTCTCCTTCTCGGAGTTGGTAATCTGTCATCCATTTTGAGCTGCTAATTGCAATGTGGGATGTTTAACTCTCAGTTTTGATCTTCTTTTGGACACCCAGTGGTTGCTGGTCCCAACAGGTGTTTGCATGCTATGTTCAATGTACAGATTCCTAGTATATGCTTCTTTGCTTGGTGTTTATGCCTGATGATTTTAGTCATCATCGTATTGATGAACTCATTGCAGGAATGAAAAATGTATCCTCAAGTGGGTGCCTGCAAAATTTGCTAACTTGATGTGTTTGAATGATATTGCAGGAATTACCATTTTATGTCATACCAGATGGTGCAATGGAAGTATATCGAGCATCTGTGGAATCAGATTGGGCAACGCTTGAAGTGGTAAGGCAATTGTGTGGCATTCTATTCTTGAAGGTTCTCTACTCATGTTATGTTTCTGAATTTTGTTCTTCAACTTGTCCATGCTATTTCATTAACAATCTGACCCTTACCTGTACTCTCCCCAAAGTTAGTACAGAAGGTTGTTTTCCATTGTGAAGATATGCAATACTTTATATGTGCCATGGCTAGGATTCATGGCCATGTGGCAAGTGTTTGAGAGTTCATAGCACTACTAATTCATGCTAGAAGCTCCAGATGGCCACCCCAGCTAATTTGGGACATATATAACAAGAGGTTGTTGGTGCAAACTTCAATTAGGTCATGCTAAAGGCAACCATTGATAGCCAGTTATTACAGGGGTTGTGGGAACAGAAAAGTAAAGAACTACAAGCACCAAGCCAAGAGCCTAGTGGGAGGACTTGTTTCTACTTTGCAAATGATCTTGTATTCAAAGTACTACTAGGTCATACCAGATGCTACCCAGTATAGCACACCCAGCTGTTGATGGGGTTTCTGGGTAGACTGGGCATCTGAAGTGTAGGAACCTAGGAGCTTCTGTGTCTTTGGGGGAAGAATGGGCAATCATTGTTTTCCCTGTTACAGCCATTTGACAATGTTGTTCAGAAAGGAAGTGCCAGACCTAAAGGCAAAGAGACACTCAGTTATGCTTGATTGGCAGACTGTGACATGATCCTCATTTTAGAGATTTAATTACTGGCTATTGGCCATTGCAGAAATGTAAGCTGGAACTTGCATCAGAACTTGAAGCAGAAGTGCACACAATTCATGATGCAGCTGACGATGCTGCTGTCAATTGTGACTTTGGTGTTGGAGATCACACCAATGACAGAGGTTCTCAGGATGATTACCCTCAGTTGCACTTCATGCTGCACTCTGTTGGCAGTGGAGGTGGCCTTCTTGGAATCGCAAAAAAGAAACGTAAGAAAATACTGAAGGTCAATACAGCCATTCCAAAGGTTGAACCAGGTGGGCCTCTGTCAGGGTTTGTCTATGAGCCCTCAATGTCAGGTGGTGACCTGGGGTTACCTTCTCCTGTTGTAACTGGCAAAAGGTCTTTGTCTGGCCATACAGGTTCCAGCAGTTTACCTGGAATCATCCCTACAAAACGAGCACGCTCATCAGCAGCAAACTTGCGGCAGCGTCCAGCTGTTGCAAGCACCTCCCCAGGCACACTGGGGCTTTCCCCAAGAACAACAGTGAGCTCCCATTGCAAGCAAGACAAAGGGATGGACATGCTGGATGGCTCGAACAGAGCAGATATTAATAGTGATACCCCTAGCAACAGTTTGCATGCTGTTGGGAACAAGGGAACCTTTGATCCATCTAAATCAAAGAAGAAGAAAAAGTTCAAACACTCTCTTGGGGACACTTCTGCATCAAGACAGGCTGAAGTTGGAGTATCTGGGAGCACAACTGTCAAGGTACCCATGACATTTGTAATCTTTTTACATATTACTTTCAAAAGGCTTTGTCAGCACATAGGACTCTAGTAGGTGCTTAAATTGGTGAGGTGATTGGAAGTTACAAGAAACATTTGTTCATTTGGCAATCATGATTTATTTTTAGGGTTTTGAGGGCAATCATGGGTGGCAGGACCTGCGACCAATGTATGAGCTGGTGAGTTGCAGAACCATTCCATGTTGTGTTGTGCTGGTTTGTCTACCATGAACTCAAATGGGATACAATACTGTAAAACCCTAGTTCCCATTAGTGTTAGTATGCAATATAGAACTTCTGAGACTTATTGCAATTTCTAGCAGGTGAGGTGAAGCTTTTAATGTTGTTTGATGTTTCTGTGTCAGGTGTATTAAATTGGATCAACAGTCGCAATTCTGGTCACGTATGCCAGAAATTCTCAAGCAAATAGAATTTTATGTGTTAAATGCGGTTCTTGATGTTTTGGGGGGAAGCAGATGAAACGAAAAGGGGACCAACTTGTGCCACCTGGTATTACACCTCCTGAAACAGGTCTTGGTATGAGTCTTGCTCCTTCACCTTGAACATACATCCAACTGGTATTGCATTATGCTAGGAAATAGTCCATCACCCTCTTCCATGGGACAGCTTCGTCCTCCTCTATTCATCCGAAGCATATCCTAAGGCAGACTAAGAACCTCAAATGACCCATCTCCACCTGAAGGTATGCTTGGAAAGAATGATACCTGAATTACCATGCCATGTGAGAGTGGGAAGATCACCATGCTATGCCATACGACCAGCACATGGACCACCCATACATGTATATGTGGGCTATAATTATATAACATTTGTTTGAAGACCATTTGTGTGTAAAACTCTACCATGAAAGTTCTTTCTGCATGGATTCAGGACTGCAAATTTAAAGAGTGCCCCAAAGGAGAATCTTAGATATTGGCCGTGCTCCACATTTGCTACAAAAAAAAGAAGGCTAGTATGGCCAAAGACAGATCAATGAGCTAACTTCAAAAGGGAACTTGTTGGGATCTTGTAGTCAGCATATGACAGCCATTGGTATTCGTTGCCAGACAGGTCAAGGATTATGTGATGGTTAGAAACTGAACATGTACTTGCAACAGAACATGTTCCTAAATCTCACAATGTTGTTTCTTTCTTCCCTTCCTCTTTCCTTGCTTGGGTCTTTTCGTGGTTTTCCCTTCTCTTGGTGTTCCTTTCTTTCTTTCCCTTGTAATCTCCATGTTGACAAGCCAGCATCATGGCTGAATCTTCCTCTTACTACCAGTCTTGTTATAGAAACTCAGTACAAGAGTTAATATCTGGCATTGACCTCCACCCACTTCCACAAGCTGATATGATGTCAATGGGGATGTTATGGTAGCCAGTCACTACCATACATGTTGCTGTTGAAGGTACCTGAATATGGATGAGACTGTCCTTAGAGTTCACATGTTTTCTCAGTTTTTTCCTGTGTTATTTTGTGTATTTTAGCTTTGGGTCTCCTCTTTTTCCTGTTTATTGATGTGTGTGGGGTCTGAAATCTCTCTAACCTTACAAAGGGGTCAACTTTCAATTTCATTCAGGAATGACTCAAAATATGGAGAAATATAGAGAAGTTCACAACACTTATGAAGGAATTGTTTTGCAACAGGAATAGCGGCTGATACATCAGAAACACCAGTACCAGGGGTGAAAAAATCGAAGATTGTCATGCAATCTTCCGATGGCAACACTGAGGCTATTTCTGATCCTATTCAGCCTGCTTCACAGACAGGCCAACAGTTTGTTGTGCTAGGTGGAAATAAAATGATGAGGCAGAACAGTAACCGTGACCGCAACAACCCAAAGAGCAAGTCTAGCAAAGTAAGGATGATGTTTGTGGTTGACAATTTACCGAAGTACAAGCTGGCTCAGTTAGTTCAGTCCTGATGGAGTTAAGGTACTTGTAAAGCTCATGTAATTAATGTTGAGATGACATTGCTGGTTCTGGATGTCTTATTCTGACTGTTGGCACCTTGTTTGCAGGGTTCACCACTCAATACACCAACTGGAACTGGCATTCCATGGTCGTCAGTTGAAGATCAGGTCTGGTGGGCAGGAGTTTTCAATTTCTTGCATAGTCATTTATGGATTGGTCATGGCCCTTGTGGTGACCTGGTTCACTTGCTAATTCAAGAAGCAGGTTTAAGGCTTGGTAGTGTGGGCCAAGTGGTTGCTTATGGGTCACAACCCTTGTGGTGATCTGCTTCACTTGCTAATTCAAAGAAGCAGGTTTAAGCCTTGGTAGTGTAGGCCGAGTGGTTCATGATGATTATGGAATATTTACTACAGCATAGTACAGGCAGGTATTCACTTTTTGGTAGATTGTTGGTCAGAGATTGCTGTATTCAGACTGTGTTCCACTGGATCTAGAATCCAGAAGATGGGATGTTGGATTGTGTTGGATGGAATAGCTCCCTGATCTCTGCAGTTTGCAAGCTCCAGATTGGAACTTTGTCTTACACCCTGTGGTTTACTTTCAGGCAATTCTTGTCCTTGTGCATGATCTTGGTCCTAATTGGGAACTTGTGAGCGATGTCCTGAGCTATAACTCGCAGTTGAAGGTAAGTGCTCATGAGCTTTCCATATAATTTCTGGTGGAATGAGTTCCCTATATACATTTTTATTGTTGGTCTGTCCAAGATGAAGTGAAATCTGCAGTTGCTAGAGTTGAAATGGTGAACCACATCTGACCATGAATTGGAGAGTTTAGCACTTTCACACCCTTGTTCTTGGGCAAATTCCCCTGGGATCATCCAAACATTACTGTAGTGGGCTTGTCAGTGCATCTGCTTCACAATTTTTGGGGATGAGTATTGACATTTCTGAGATCAGTCAGGGCTAGGCTACAATAACCTGGATATGGACATAATAATAGCCATGTCTGTCAACTGTATCTAGCTTTGCTTCATCTGGCTTTGAGCTGGACACAGGCCTAAGTTGCCTGGAAAATACTTGGATTGGCACCTCAGTTGAACAGTCATTGCTCTCTGCTAGAAGTGGATTTTCTTTTTGCTTAAATTGGTATTGCTGTGAACTTGTCTGACAAAGTCTGCAACCTAGTGCATTATCTCTGTGTGGATTTGTTTTGTCCAACTTCTGGATGCATCTTCCTTGGAATTGAAGGTTTGTCATGTGTTGAAATCATGTTGCAGGGCATCTACCGGAAACCCGTGCTTTGTAGAGAGCGGCACAAATTTCTATCTGAGAGACTTGGGACAGAAATTCAGGAGAATTCTGATGACTTTAGTCCAGTGCAGCTGTCAAATGCACCACCCCCAGGAACCCCTAAGGTGTGTTTTTAACTGCATTTCTGCAGGAGAGTTCCATATGTACATACATTGTGTTTTATGATGCATGGGTAAGGGGCTGTATAGGCCTATTTGTTCTGTCCAACTTTTGCAAGAAGTTGAAAGAATGATCTGCGAACAGTGGTTTTCTGCTGATCTGTATAATGTCTGCATTACATGGTCTGTCTAATGCAGACACACTGCATTAGACAGTGTTTCTTCTTATTTTTTCTTCACATGTGGTTGATATGGTTGCAGGGGAACAACACAAGGACACTGTTGCAACGAATACATGGGGCGGTCGAGGAGGACACCCTCAAAGTGCATCTGGAACAAATTTGCCTCACCTGGGAGAAATTTCGTCCCCAGAAAGCAGTGAGGGGTCCTGCCATCTTCAGTCTGTTAGTGGGTTTTCTGTTGTACAGTTGTGGAAGTGTGCATTTGATTCCATCATTACTCGTGAGTCATGCTGGGTAGGTCAAGTCTTGTGTTTTGTTCAGGGTTTGCCATCTCATTGCAATTGTTATTGTAACTTTTCACTGTGTGCAGACTGATTTGCAAGAGCAAAAGGTCCTCACCACCCCTCATCCATCTCACGGAATTGCCATTTCTCAGTTTTGTAATGGTGGCCCCCCAAAGTAAATCCTTCTAACCTGCAGTGAAAGTTCTCTCACTGGTTCCCTACTGTTTAGGATTACTGTCATTGTCATGCACATGTCCATGTGAATTGGTGCTAGTCAAAATATATGCATGTGCTTTTTGGTTTTCTCATACTTCTGAGCCAAATGGGATTTTGGAGTGTTTAAATTCAATGGTCTAATGCGCCCTATGGTGTGTGGCAGCCCTTTGGACTTGTGTGACAGAGACACAGCCAATGGGGAGATTCCACCTCATTCTTTTGCAATGCAAGCTTCTGCGCATGGGAATGGACCAGGATTTTCAAGTGGGGGGTTGCCTCCAGGCTCTTCATTGCGACCTCCTTCAAGTGGGATGCCACCAGGTTTGCCAGGATCCAATGGACTTCTTCCTGGCCACCCTGTTGCATCCTCCTCAACTTCAATAAATGCTGCAGCTGCAAGGTGGCCATTTTCATATTTTCCCTGTCACCCCAATGTCTTACGTGCATGAAAACTCCACACAATTCCCATTTTATTTTCTTGAGCTGAATGTTTTCAGGACATAATGACATTGGTTGTTGATAACAGACCGCTTTGTAGTTTGTCACCTTGATCAGATGGCATGATCTTGGTAGTAGAGAACAGATTCACTTCTTGGATATCATAGGTATTTTGGCTATGATGAAAGTGATGTATTGTCAGCATGTTGTAGTTACAAGGCTTTCTCACTTGTGTTGGAGTGGAAGTGTAAGCAGTTAGCCAAAATTTGTCCTATTCTGTTACATGAGATTATTTTTTGTAATTTTGGTTCATAGTGGCTTCTACTTAGCATAATAGCTGTGGATCTTCCATGTACAATTTGGGCTTTCATTGTTCTTCAAGCGATTATGCATTTCTCAATGAGTGGTTGCATTTCCTTGAATCCAGCTTGCAGTAAGAGGGTGCCCTCCAATCGTAGACCATCTGAGGTGTGCTGTTTGTTGTGCAGAGATGCACAGCACTTGACTGCCATGTGTCTCACTCCAGAGGAAACAAATCAACTACGAATGGCCACAACAGGTCCTGCAGGGGCTTATAATCGAAGGCTTCAGCAGCAGGCAGTTTCAGCAACAGCAGGTTTGCCTGTTTTGGGCAGCTTACCCAATCCCAATGACCTCCCTTTGCTGCCAACTAGCACCACTGCAGGAATGCTGATTGGCCTGAACAGAACAATGTCATTGCCAAGACCAGGGTTGCCAGGCTTGGGTTTAGCAGCAGTATCAAACATGGGATCAGTTGGTCTTGGTACTATGTTGCCCCCAGGTGGTGTCAACATGGGGAGTTCTGCAACTTTTCCGTCATGTTCTATATCTGGACAGTTTATGGCACAGAAGACAAGGGACAATTTGCAGCAGTTTCGGGTGAGCTGTTTCTCCCTACATTTATTTTTCACAAGTCTGAACAAAATCAGTTTGTTTGTTCCCACCAGTTTGTCTGACAGGGTCTTAGGGATAGAATTTGCTACTAGTAGTTGGTGAAAACTAAAGCATAGGTCAAAGAGTTGGCTTAGAAACTGGAAACTGGGAAGTTCTTGTTGGTCAATGCTACTCTGCAACATATCTAGCAGACTACATTTACTGTTCTCTGTTTGTTTGTCCCGGTTGTAAGGGTCATATTGCTTGGAGTTTTTTGCAGAGTTCAGAGAGCACACAAGAGCTTTGGGGACTCCCTCTTACAGGAAATCTGTCGCTCATCAGTGACATTTACTGTTTGGTCCTGGTCATGCTGATAAACACTTGTTTGTTTCAGATGGATACTTGCCCAGAGGAGCAGCGGATGCAGCTGATTCAACAACTACAACATCATGCTCTACAGGGTGACACACAAGCTGCTGCTGCCCTGACTAGTCTTGGTAGTGATATGGTTTCTTCCCCACCCCAGAGCTTCTCACCCCAGCATCAGCATCAGCAACAACAGCAACAGCAACAGCAGGCACAACATCAACAGCAACGAAATCAGCAGGTGCAGAATTTCACTTTGAACTGAACAGGGTTCTGTCTCAAAATGAGTTGATTTTGATACATCCACTAAGGTACACAGTCCAATAATCATTGGAGATGACAGAGGTCCGATGTGATATGGTTTGTTTGCTAGTTTGGGTGTAGTGGATTTGCACCAGCTTATCCATGTATGCATAAGGCCTGATATCTCTGGACGTTAATTCAGTCAGGACTCTGCTCTGATTGCAAGTTTCACCCAGTTCTAAGCTTTCTGCCCATCTCTGCTCCAACAGCAACAACAGATGCAGCTGCAAAACCAGCAGACTCAACAGCAGCAACAGGCCTGGCAATTGCAGGCAGCTCATTTGAAAGAGCAGCAAAGGCAATTGCATCAACAACAAAGGCTCTTGGGAGCACTTCCCACCTTACCTCAACCACAGCATCACCAATTGCTGGCCCCTCATCAGCCTTACATGCCAAATTTGAGTTCCCAGCACATGGGTTTGCAGTCCCAGCAGTCTCAAAACCTCCAGAAACAGTTGGGTCAGCAGCAGCAGCAGGTATCAACAGCTTCAGAGGTTGCACAGTGTTCTCTGCCCTCATCTTCACTGCAATCAGCCCCAGTTTCTCCTGCAGGCTCTGGTTCTTCATCGCTTAACAGTCAGCAGAAGCAGTGTCTTCCCCAGCAAAACCAGGCTCCAGGACAAATGCCACAGATTCCTGGGCCAGCTAAACTGGGGCAAGCAAAGCCATTTCAGAAGCATCAGCAGCAACAGACTTCACAGATATCCAAAGGAGTGAGTCGTGGACCTATGATGATGCAGGGTCTTTCTCAATCTAATAATCTTCCTGCTAATGTGAACATTGGTAGTAAGGAGATGCCTGGTGAGTTACCTGGCCAAACAGGAGGACATCCATTGCAGCAAGGACAGAGAGTTCTTCAGCCACAAGGGCAGATACAATCAGGGAAGCTCCAAGCTTGGTCCCAGCAGGGTATCGCTGGGCAGAAGCCTCAGTTGCAGTCTCAGGGGGCTCAGTTGCAAGGAGGAGCTCAATCACAAGGGCTAGCTTACATAGCTGGGCAACAGAAGGGGCATCAGCAGCAGCAGGGGGTCCAGGTGGCTTCTAAGCAGCAGCAGTCCCAGCAGCAGGCTGCATCATCACAGCAACAAACACAACGAACACCATTGCCTCAGCAGGCACAGCCACAGCAACAGTTGCCATTATCTGCCCAAATTTCACAACCACAGCTCCAGCCACCTACTCCTTGTCAGCAGCAGCAGCAGCCGTCTCAGCAAAATCAACATCGGCCAATGCAACAGCAGCAAGAACCTCTACACCAAAGAAGGTCAGTCTCATTGAAGCTTCCAAAGTGAGAAACCAAAACCTGTGCAGGGCATAACTTGATAGGGTGATCCACTCAGTACCCTGCGATTCACATTTCCAAGGGTGCTGAGCTGGATTGCTCGTTTGCATATGTACAGGTTGCAAACATGGCATCCAGGAACTGCAATCGGTATGCCTATGCCTAGTCAGCTTGGTAAGGCAGGGATGCAGCAGCAGGGACAAGTAATCTCTCCCCAGATGGCCTCTCAGCCTGCTTCACCTGCATACCAACTTGGCACCACAAGTAGCACAGGCACCCCAATGAGTATGAGTAGTTCTAGTCCACAAGTAATGCCCATTTTGTCTGGTCTCAAATCAAGCACAGTGAATTCATCACATTGGAAGTCCAACCAAGCAGCCCCTTCTATGCCAGGTGGTATGTTTAATCTTGCACACACCAGCAGTCCAGGACCAGCTCATGTACCTCCAATGGTGGGCCCATCAGGAGTGCACATGCCCTCATCAAATGGAAACACAGGGTTGCCAATCCACAGTGCCAGTAGTGGTGGCCTGCCACCAGCTCATGCTGTCATGCGAAATGCACCAGGTCAGAAGTTTGCAGTGGGCCCAGGGTCACATGGAAGGGAGAACACTGGGTCACAACAAGGTGCTACTGTTGAGCAGAGGAGCCACCAGGGTTCTTCAACACCTGTGTCTTTAGCAATGAGCAACATGGCAGCTTCTCAAACTAGGCTGCCTATGCAATCCTCATCTCCTGGCATGCTACCTGGTTCAATGATGGGTTTGGTGACATCAGGGCCTCCAAATGTGACAATTGACAAGGGGCCTCCTCCAGCAGGCCCAAGCCATCACGCATCCATACCAGGATCTGGACTCTTGTATAGTATGCAGGTACAAGGTTATGATCACACATATCATTCAAAGTGCTATTGTGAAGTTTTTCTGCAATCTTATAGATTAAGTATGCATGTATGAGGGTGCAAGTTGCCAGAAACACGTCGGTAGCCATGTGACTCTTAAGACTGCTGGTGCCAAATACTGTGTTGCAGCTTCTGAGTGTGACTCTGCTCAGTCTGATTTGTTGTAATGACTTTTCAGTGAAGTAAATGTTAGATTGAGGATTTTAGGTCTTTTTTTTCAATCTGCAGTACATGTCCTTTCCATTTAATATTCTGTCTTTTGTTTAGAGCAAAGATTTGAAGTGCTGCATGTTGATTTTCTTTTGCTGCAGCCACAGCAGCCACATGTTGGCAATGTGACATCAACAGTTACTGCCGTTTCTCGAAGGTCTCCTTCTCCAGCATCCAGTGGTCCAGTGTCAGCTGCCACTATGTCACCCATGGGTTCAACTCCACCCAGTCTAGTAATGCCTGCTGGTGCTGCTGCCCCCTCATCATCATCTCCATAGAACAATTTGATGCTTGTGGGCCACCAGTTGCGCTGCTGCGCATGTAGCATATTTTCAGCCTACACAGATGGACATGCAGATGAAAGCAAGACCGACAGCACTGGCTGGGTTATTATTAGTCCAATCACCCTTCTATTCTTCTTGAGAGAAGGTGGGTGAATTTGGATGCGATGCAAGTGCAGTTATGGCTGTGTTTCTCCAACATTGTTTGATTTCTGAACACTGTAGTTGTCTTTCTGGCTTTCAATCATGGAAAGCCACTGTTGTACAATCAATCCTTTTGCACCAATCACTCCATGTAATTTTCGTGGAGTTAGGGAATCTTGCTGTGCATTTGTCCCTTTGTAACAAAAGTTTGTCGACAACCAAAAGAAAGGAATAATTTCTTCATCTTGGCTTCTGTGTGTTCTACTACTGCATGTTGCAGCCCCTGGAATCCGCCTTCAAACTAGTTGATCAAAATTTTGATTTCATAGTTTGATTATGCAGACACAAATCATGCATGCAGATTAGATTCCATTTCTAAGGAGGATTTCTTCCGATGCTCCTCCATCATTTGTTGTAGTACTCAATCCTCCACACAAATCTTGAATAGAGATGTGTGAAGTCTCTGACCTCGTCAACAAGCTGCCTCCTCTTGGAAAGCTAAAATCGGTCAAGGATTGAACTGCTTGCTTGTGTCCACAATAAATAGGCAACAATTGTGAAGGAAAGTTCTTTATCACAGAATGTTTGTAACCACGCAAATCTTCATGCATCTCTAGCTCCAGGAAGTGCAACCAAGAAGACTTGCAAAAGCTACTGTGAAGAGAGGACCCAGCAGCCCTATTGGAATCAGCGCCATTCCTGCCTTCTTCACTCCTCAGGGTGTTTAGAAGGCCACACTGCTGGGCAAAGTGGGTGGGCAATCACCATCTTCTCCATTGGTACTAGTGGCATTCACAACAATCCACATCCATTGGAAGGGGGAGTATCAGCTGAGGAGTACAACGCCTAGCAGAGCTATAAGCAGTGGCACAGAATCACGGTTTATCAAGAGAAAATGGGGCAACTGGCAATGCACAACATAATGCAAGGGACATAAGTCTATTTGGAAGGTAACATTGAGACATGAGTCTATAACGAGCCTTTGAGTGGAACTGCAAAGCACATTCGTGAGATTGCAATCTGACACAATGGTTGTCTTTTATTCATGGATCAAGAGCCTACTGTGGTTGATGTTGCTGCAATCATTAGGGACAACAAAGTGTTTGCGAGGGTAAAACATCAAAAACTCTCCAGATGTGATGGAAGAAGTAACCTCATCATCCTTAACCAAAACCCATCTCCAAAACTTCCTCCCTCTAGCAGCAGCGCAACATTGAAGAAGATTGAAGAACAACTAGTGCCTTGCAATAAATTTGCAGGATGCAATTTGAGGAGCTGCTGCAATTTGGGTTATGAATTGATGGGTGGGTGCTACAGCAGGATGAAGTTGAAGCTGCTTCTTCTTCAATGCTTTTCCCCCATGACTAACAACTTGGGTGGAAGGAAGGGACCCTAAACCCTACATTATTCTATAATCAAATCTCAAGGACCATTTCTTGAGGATTATTAGTATAGTCATTAACAACAACAAAAGGTTCATCAATTTGTTTGTGGGACTTCTTGGTAGTGTCAAAAATAGTAGAGTTTTGAGGCGATCAATTATACAAGTATGATCAATACCAAAATATATTTCACCATGATAGAGGGCAAGTGGTGTCCCCTCTTACCTTCTTGGGGACAATGGGTATCCTTTAATTTCTTGGATCGTGACACCCTACATGGAGTGGCCAACACACAATATTGAAATCGCACTTATAGAGTAGAAGGCAAAGTGTGGGAGATCCATAGTGGAAAATTAGTTTAGTACACTAAAAAAAACCTTTAAAGAACTCATCCAAAAGATTGATTTACATGTAACATTCTTACCATATGTAATCGCATGTTGTTTACTACACAAATTGCTATGAAGTCATGGAGGTTTTCAAATTGAAATATTGATGCACAACCTTAGAGAGGAAGCACTCCTAGGAAATAAATGAACATATTTCACAATCTAAATGATCTAAAAGGCACTCCTAGGAAACAAATGAAGGAAACATATTTCACAATCTAGATGATCCAACATTTTAATGCATGATTGAAGGTCAACAATGACCTAGGAAAAACATGGGAAGGGAATTAATCAAATGTTTTGGTCAACAACGTCTTGGCACATGAGTAATCTAAACCTCCTCCTCTTCATTGATGAAAAGTTGCAATTATGAATAGTTGTATCACTTCAAAATTTGGCAACATATCAAGTATAATAAGTTCTAGCTTGGTGCATCCTCTATAATTCTAGACAATATTAATGACATCTTGGACTTGTTTATAGATACACTTGAGGCTTGTACATTGTTGAATGGTGACACTTGTTAATTTTCGTTATAGTGTCACTATTGTTAGAATGTACTTTTGTCTCACACAAATGTCATGTTCATTATGTGGGCTAAACTCACAATAATGCCATTGATGATGTCTCATTAATCACCTTGTCTCTTGCTCTAAAACATTTTAATTCTTTTTTTTAGCATGAGTTCTTGGAATTTTGATTTTATTTTTGCAATTTTGAGGTTGGTTTCATATACATGGTTGATAGATTACACCAACATTTGGCTTCCTTTTTAAGTTGCCTTTGCCACTGTCTTATGTATGGAAAAGTAAGTATGCTTGACCTTTATACTTCCACTTAAATGATCTCTTTGAATTACTAGGTCCTTTGCCATTGTCTTATGTGTGGAAAAGTAAGTATGCTTGACCTTTATACTTCCATTTGAATGATCTCTTTGAATTATTAGGTCCTTGGTTTACAAAATTGGGTGTTTCCAAATTTTGTATTACTTATTTTTACTAATTGTTGGCATCCACATGGACATTGGGGTTTCTTCATGTTGTTTTTCATGATTAACCTTAGTGAAAATTGGCCTATGTGGAATAGATGGTGTTGTTGGGGTCTATGAATTTGTAGCATTCAAGAATCATTGTCCATACCATGACAAATTTTAGTCCTAATTGATTTACAAGGTCATAGTGTAATTCCCTAACATGCTAAATTCTTGAGTCACCATAATGTTCACATGAAATCCCAAGTGTGTATTTATATGACAATCAAAATCAATTGCATGTATCAATTGAAGTTCTATGGCTAGATCTGTGTATGTAGATTCAATGTGCTTGATGAAGTTGGTACAAATGTGCAAGGGACTTGTTGACTAAATAACAATGGCAAGTATATTCATTGATCATTTGCACTTTCATTCATAGTTGAAACTCATGTTGTGTGAAACACCTATAACCATGTTGTCATGTACAACAATCTAAATTTGAACATCTATGAAACTTGATTCTTTTCAAGATGATGTACATTATATATAATATGTATAAGTATTTCATTTGCAAAAGAATATTCAACATATTTAATAGTCCAAAACAAAAATAAATTGCAAAATACATGTTCAAGCTAGTACTTTAAAATGAATAATACAAATTTCCTTGTTAAAGGTGTAGAATCATGGATCTTTGCATGAAATGTTTGATATTGTCGTCGTGTTTCATCCACAACAATACATTCAATAATATGGTTTAGTATATAGAAATCAATCACCCAAGTGGTTTGTTGTTGCAATCACTACACCAAAACATGGTATATATTACTTCTCATATGACTATGTTTGTAATATTATATGACATTAGTGACTACATGACTATGTAGTAAAATCAAACTTGTAGATTCTATTATTAGTAATTTTTT
Source organism: Sphagnum contortum (assembly GCA_963920785.1). Classification (NCBI taxonomy): domain Eukaryota; kingdom Viridiplantae; phylum Streptophyta; class Sphagnopsida; order Sphagnales; family Sphagnaceae; genus Sphagnum; species Sphagnum contortum. The sequence continues at coordinate 4,228,235 of OY987293.1, read as the reverse complement.
GGTCACAATAATTTGTGCCATTCATCATGTGACTTCTATGACCATTGACTATGTAGTCAAGAAAAACAACGACTTTTATTACTACAACCAAGAAATATATTTTGATAATATGTATTTATTTGTTTATGAAATGCAAACATGTGTTTAACCATTGGAAAGCCACATGGACAATTTAACTAAACTAATATATTAGCCTAGGACTAGTTAGCCTAGAAGCCTAAGTTAGAAGCCTAAGTTAGAAGCCTAAATAGGTAGGTAGACCAAAATAGGTAAGTACATAACTAGCTAACTAGCTTTAGATAGGTAGGTAAATAGACTTAAGTAAATAGGATACTATTTAATTTGTTGGTCACAAGTGCCCTTTTTGAACGGCTCATCCCAGGTGGTATTTTCATTTTAAATATTTCTAGTGCATGTATTATGTGTAAATTATGTTTTCATCTAGTTATATAGTTTACAAAATTGAACTTGTTGATAAAGGATATGAGATACATTTCATGAGAGGGAAACATTATAACATTATCCCCATACAATGGAGCCTACTTATTTACCTATTTTCCTACAACCTATTACCCAACCTACTTACCTTGTAACCTACCTATCTACCTAGCCTAATTCGCCACCTATTTAACATAGGTTATGTATGTAGGCTATATTTAATCATTATTTATACGCTAACCTACCTACTTAGATTATATATTTAAGTAGGTAGGTAGGTTATGTAAGTAACAAAATTAAATAGATACATAGGTATGTAGGTAGGTTAAATACATATGTAGGTGGGTAGGTAGGTAAATAACCTAGGTTAATTGGGTAGGCAAACATAGGTAGGTAGCTTAGGCTAGATAAATAGGTATGTTATGTAACTAGGTAGATAGCATAAATTAAGTAGGTACATATGTTAGTTAAACATGTAAGTAGTTGGGTCGTGTCGCAACCCCACTTTGGCCAAGTGTGGGGGTGAAGCCCAACACTTGGAAAAGATGGAGATTGGGAGTCTTCCGGGACTCCCGAATGTTTAGAGCTCGACAGCAAGGCCCAAAACACCTCGCATTGGGGTGTTTTTAGTGTCATTGGAAAGGTCTTGAAACGTAAGTATCGAAAATGGCCTCGCATTGGTCATTTGGACATCTGCAGCCCAAGTTATGGGCAAAAGAAGGGCCGGGAGTCAAATTGGCAATTTGACTCCCGACCACTAAAAGTCGGGAATCAACCTTTTCCCGACATCCGATTTGGGAGTGCGACATGGCGTTGGAAAGATCTAGACGAGGGCTACAACTTTAGTTCAGACCTCATTGCGATCGGACTCTGCAGTCGGGAGTTATGGCCGTTCAAAGTTCCGGGAGTCCCGCTGGGACAATTTCAGAACTCCATTTCGGGTCCAATTTCAGGACTCTGAGAATTTGTGTTATTTGGATGTAGCCTCCACTGCGAGCTGCAGAGAATACTATATGGGGGAAGGTGGTGGCTTTCCTCGAGTCTGGGCCATGGTGAGTCTTGTGTGTCAAAGTGCCCGTGGCTTGTCCCAACACCCAAGGGTGCCCCGAATGCTAAACTAACCTCTTGTGGTTGGTCTTTGGATGCAGATTCACACAAGCTAAGCTAGTCCCTCTTCCTAGTCTAATCCCGTGGCTCCCAACACGACCCTCTACCCCTTTCTAGTGTTGGAAGTCGAGAGCGTGCCTCTAAGTCTCAACTTTTCGCAACTTGACAAAGTGAAACCCTCAAGTGGGTGTCACCCCGTGACTTAGGAGCACGTCAGGTAGGTAGGTAATTGAGGTAAGTAACCTAAGTAAATAGGTAAAGAAACATAAGTAAATGGGTATGTAACTTAGGCTAGGTATGTAAGCAAACATAGGTAGGTGGTTAAATAAGCAAGTAGAAAAACATAAATAGGTAGGTGGTGGGTAGGTAGGTTAGCATAGGTAGGTAAGTTGGTAGGCTAAACAAATAGGTAGGTGGGTAGGTAAGCATAAGTAGGTAAATAGGTTAGTAGGCTAGGGAAGTAAGTAGGTATGTGAGTATGTAGGTGGGTAGATAAACATAAGTAGGTATATAAGTAGGTTGGTAAGTTAACATAGGTAGGTAAATAGGTTGGTAGGTTAGGCAAGTAAATAGGTAGGTGGGTAAGTAAGTAGGTAGATAAACATAAGTAGGTAGGTGGGTGGGTGGGTGGGCGGGTAGGTTAGCATAGGTAGGTAAGTAGGTAGGTCAAGTAGGTTGGTTGGCTAGGCAAGTAGATAGGTTGGTAGGTAAGCATAGGTAGGTTAGGTGGGTTGGTAATAAACATAGGTAAATAGGTAGGCAATTTAAATAGGTAAGTAGGTGGGCTACCAACCTATTAATAACCTACAACTTACCCTTGTGTTTTTAAATATATACATTTACAAAAAAATAAATTATATATCCCTTGTAAACCTTAATATACATCTAAGGACTCTAGGATGTTATCATTGTGAACAATATTTGGTTATATTTGTAACTAATGTGATATGTCATGGGCTAGGTGGATGAGAAATCATTTGAAATTCATTTGCTTGGAGGGATTATAACTAAAGCTTTTATATTATGTAACCATTCAATATGCAACTACATGTCTTATTTGTAATTTGTTACTATGTTTTATCATTTTTACAATTAATCACCATCGTTTTAAATTTGCTACTATTTTTGTGATTATGATGCAACTACTAAATTAAACATCCTTCCATATTGATTAACTTTTTAAATTTCCATCCAATAATAGGCACTTTTGTTCATTTGGTTGCAAAATGAATTGCAAATTGGTCACTTCTTATGATGCTTATACATTTGATGTACATTAGGATATTGTGGACTACACAAAGAGTATATCTAACTTGTATTCAATGTATATTAAACATGTTTAACATATTTAAATGTATTTAATTCATATTAACATATACTAAGCATATCTAGTTTGTATTTATGGTATATTAAGGTATTTAATTTGTATTCAAAATATATTGAATACATAATTTTTTCATATTATGGGCATATTAGATTACAATTTTTCATTTTGATTTTATATTTTAAGAATATATATATATACTGCATCTATTTTAAGATATGATTAAATTATATTAGTGGTGAGGTCATATTAATATGTTATTATCATTGTATTATAAAATATTAATTATTGATGAATTATTACTACCAACTAATTGATTAGTAGTACAAACTATTAAATAATTAATGTAACTTAATTAATTAACTGAATTTTAATTAATACTAACGAATATATGATGATTGATTACTTAGTTAGTTATTTCAAATTTCATAATTGACTACTTAGGTATTAAATCATAGATTGATAAATAAATTATTATTATTGATGAATTATTACCATTAACTAATTTATTAATTTTTAATGCCCACCAATCAACTTCATTAGCAATGACACCCTATGATAATTTCCTATTTGCCATTTTACTTGGTAATGTGCAATTTCTTCCCAAAACTCTAAGGTAATGCTTATTGGATATAAAACCACTCCACCAATTAATATGTCGTTGCATGGCCATGGTTCAAGTTCGCATTGTGATCTAATTAAATAATCAATGGGGATTAACTTGAATGACAATCTTTTGTTTGGTTAACCCCCAAGCCTTCTTTGACATGCTCATTGATGTCAAAGTTGGTATGGACATGGTTCAAAACAACGTCAATCAATCCAAAACCTTCCATTGTCACTTTGCCCAACATTCGGGAGTCAAATACTTGAATCCAACAAAACCCTTTAGGTTTAGTATTGTTTACATGAATCCCCCCTCAATTGGAAAATACCATCCTTGTTATGCACCACCACAATATCGGGAATAACCTTTGTTTGGTTAATGTTGTGACGTGAAGGAAGGTTTTATAACTCAATGGCAACAAAATGCCAAGTTGGTACATTTGGATCTTGTAGGTGGTTAACATTGGAAACAACTTAAGGAATTGTGGTTGGTACTAAATCCTTATTTGATACAACCCCTATCCTTAGTGTTCCATTACCTTCACATAATGTGGTCACCAATTGGATCATTACTATTGGTTAGGAATTGAGAATAACAAATGTTTTAGCAAAAATAATGGTGTTTGATACATCATTATTGTTGCCCCCAATAAATTATTTGGTGTTCTTGTTTTAAAAGTGGAACCAAATATCCTCCACAATGTTACTGACACACACACTCAAAAGTTATCACCCCCATAGGGTTAATAATTGTATTTGCTAACACAAATTATTATGGTAAGCAAATTTGACAATGAGCCTCACCATGCTTAGGATTTAATTATTCATTAACACCCCATGGTCCTTGTATTCAAACATTCCTTCTAATCATTGGAGTAGTTGTAAAAACAATTCAACATGATTTGGAACCCTCATGGTTTTCACTACCAGATATATTGGGTTAATTTAATGTTGACTTGGGTGTTGAACCCTTGTTGGTGGAACCTTGCCCTTTTTGGCATTTCCCGAATTCTTGTCCTTTACCTATATTAATGATTTGCATCATGCCCATAAATATTACAATGGGAACAGGGTTGGCTAGAATTAGGGTTAGAAGTGATCATGGCTTACAAGGGATTAGGGCTATCTTTTTTTATGACACCTCTAACACTTTTGTTTTGGCCCTCGTTTAATAAAATATGATGTGAACCACCTTGTTTTGATTTGGCTCCTTAATTTTTTATGGTGTGACCTTATTGAACTAGCCACACCATTGTTGAACTAATGGTGTTGATGAATTCATGGGGTTTTCCCTATAAACTAAAAGTCACCACACATGCTTCCACCATGTTTAATTTATTGCAACACAACTATGATGTAATTAATTTGCAACTATTAGGTTTAACATCCTTCCATGCTAATTAGTTTTTTGGGCTTTTCATCCAAGAAAAGGCCTTTGTGTCCAATTAGTTGCAAAAGTAATCGCAATTTGGTTACTTTAATGTGATGTATATTAAGGTGTTTTAGAATATATTAAGATTATATTTATATATTCTTGAATTTAATTATCTGATATTTAAGGCATATTAAATATACATTTTGCATATATTATGGTTACATTAGCTAAGTTAGTAAGTAAAATAACTAAATAGTTAAGTAAGTAAACTACTTATTATATTTAATATAAATAATTTTTACCACCAGTTACAAGCTAATTAGTTATTCACATAGTTAATAATTAATTAATAGATACTTAGTGGTCATTTATTTAACATTTATAAGTTATGTAATATTTTATTTTGAAATTAATAATAGTATGAGCTATGTTACTATTAATATCAGTTAACTAGTAATTTAATGAATAATAAATTAAAATTTAAAATTATATTATTATTGCATAAATATTATTATAGTAATTGATAATTAAATTACATTAATTTCTGAAATTTACTATCATCCAATCATTTATTATTTAATATAATATTGATAGAAATGTGCTAATTATTAATTTACTATAATTATTTAGTTATTTTAAATTTTTACTGAAAATAATTATAATATATATTTTCATAAAATATTATCAATGAATAATTATATATTGATTATTGTTAACTAAAATTAATACATTTATTAATTATATTAATCAATTATGTTTTCTATTGTTTAATAATTTATTAGTTTATGTACTACTATTATTACCAATGTTGGTTGGTTCTCACTTTTTTATGAAAATCAATTGGTTCCAAGTTTTACATGATGTTATGAAAACCTGATTGGTTTTCTTGTGTACATATATATATACATATATATTGGGTTGGTGAAAACCGGCCAAGTTATCAAGTTTTTTAATTATTTCAAACTCATTTGGTTTTTAGATAAGGTGGTTTTCACATATACAGTAGTTTAATCAATTTTCATGTTTGATTTTCACAAGTCAATTATTAAAATTTACATTAATTAAAATAAAATTGAATAATTGAATAATTAATAATCTAATTATTTCATCATGCGAAAAATAATAACACCATGTGGAAAGAACAACAAGATGAAGAAAAGAATACCAATAGTAAAGGGGAAAAAATAATAAGAATAGGAAAAGGTCAGTAGCCTCACATGAGAAAAACAACAAGAAAAACACAACACCAATTGATACAAGGATTCTAAGAAATAGATCTAAGTTTTATGAAATAACCTATCCAATTTTCCTAAACCCTAAACATACATGTATAAATTTGAACCAGTTCTCATTCATCTGAGAAGTTGAGGTTGGGTTTCAATCCAGTTCATGTAAAGGTGTCAATTAGTTCTCATTGTGAGAACTAAGTTGAGAACCAAATTGAAAATTGGGTTTTGAAAACCACCCAACACTAGTTACTATGTAATAGGTAATAATAAGTATTAGGTAGGTTGGCAAGTAAGTAATTAGTTTGTGCATAGTTAATCAATTAGTTATTGTTAGTTAGTTACCTATCATATATATAGTTTACAAAATTGAAAAAGTAAACAAAATATATGGGATAAACTTTTTAGTTGTAATTTAGTTGTAACTTAATTGCAAACTATGTTACTATTAAAAAAATTATTCCATATGTTTTGTCCTTCATTTTCATCTTGTAAAAATATATAAGGAAGGTAATTTGCTTCACATTTGTATAGTAAAAAGATGTGTAATTTGGGATGAGCTAATCAAAGAGGCTTAACCCTAAAGGCTAAATGTAAAATAAAATTAAAAATTTTACATATCTACCTCTTCGATTACTTACCCACCTACCTATTTAATCTTACCTACCAACCCATCTAATCCTACATGTTTTTTTCATACCTACCTACCTTACCTACATACATACCTACCTAAATATTGATTTAAATTTATTTTGGCCAAAATTTAATTAACATGCCATGTGGCAATTTTTTTTGTTGTGCCATGTGGCATGATTTAACACCATTTAGAATAAATAATGAGAATGCATTATGTATTTTTAAAACATAATTTAAAAATATATATTATGTTGCCATGTGGTACTCTATAATGGGTTATAACATAGTTACAAATAATGATGATTACTTGCAAAGTTGATACAGATGATCAATAGATGATGGTGTATATGATGACCATATATATCATCCGTGTGGAATGTGATGATATTATGTTAAGTCATCATTTGTGATTAGAGGTTGCATGCAACTTCATTTATGCAACTAATGAAACTTTAATTGTACATGTTGGTTGCAACTTATTTTTTGTTACAAATTACAATTGCAAATTAAGACTTTTTTTTTCTAGTGTGGGCTTACCCTAACACTAATTCAAGGCATTTGGATTCACAAAAACATTTCACATGGGTAATAAGCTCAAGTACATTGTGAATACAACAAATGTGATCTACCAACCATCAATTTGATCTCACAACCACAAACAATCAAGAGATAATTAACGATCAGATTTGGAATATTTACAATATCATCAACACCATCATGATTCACAACCTAACCTTTTCCACTAATTTTTAACCTTTGTTTAAGGGAAATGCATAAATTAGATGTGGTTAACAACCCCCCAACACAATCATTTGTGTTTTTAAAATTTGTCATAAAATATAAACTATCCATGTGATATTTGAAATTCATGTCCCAAGATTTCATCCCGTAATGCCAAGCCTATCGATGATCAACATTTCACAAACCAAGTTAGAATACAAGTCTAACCCCAAAATAATAGAAAGTGAAATAAACTTTACATGCAATACAATTCCCACTTTTGTAATTCTTGCATAAGAATTATAATAGGAATTTAAATATTATCCTTGTTGATGGTGTGACATTCCATCACATGTATGGTGCAACTTTTTGGGCTTGCTAGCATTAATGTAAATTGCCAACAATTGTCATGCACTTGTCCCATGCACCTTATTGAAATTTTAAATGATTTAAAAAAATGTTTGTTTTCAAATATTTGAAAACTTGCACATGCATAGTCTTTTCCTGATACTCCATGGGAAATATGACACCCAAATCCACATTGTATATGCATGATGTGAATTTCCAAACTTGCAAGACAAAACAACAAGGACTAACAAAACATAACTTGCTAAACTTGACTGTCGGGATAGAACAATTACATTTTGAAAGCATGTTGTGGTTCCCACTCGTTTACACGGTAATTAGGTAAGCTCTATGCCCAACACGCAAAATAAGGTTTCGCGCAGTTTGTTATACATCTATTAACATAGGACCGTAGATATTTTCCATATGGCTAAACAATGAATGTAGGCAACGTAAATGGTCGCCCAAAATTCCACTGCAATAGTCTTGCAAATTCGAAAAGTTATAACTAGAAGGGCTAGCCCAAAAGCAATTTTTGCAAATTTTCATCGTATAAATGCTATTAGTCCCCCTTGCATGGGGACAAGCTACTATGCAATTTCCCTTGCGCACTTTGTAACTATGACATTTATGGTATAATGTAATTTACTCCTTAAATTTGACTATGGTTCCACTCCAAAAGTCTTCGGCCTCCTTTAGCATATATTAAAAAGGTGATAAGTGGGATATTTAAGCTGTTTTGTGCTATCGCACAATTTGCATTCATCCTTAAGTTGTGAGTAGTTTGCTTGTTTTATTTACACTTCACTCCATCGTAAGGTTTATCAAATATAGCTACCTCACTAACTAAGAAAGGTTTTTTTCTTGTGTGAAATCCCAAAGTTTTCAGAAAAATAAAATGGTAGAGTGAAGCTACCCCCCCCTCTGGTCTTTTATTGTGATGTACAAGTTTGGATTTTGTGGAAAGCAGTTTTAGCTTATTATAGCCATTTTTTCTAGTTAAAGTCAGAGTGCAAGACTAGATGGACACAATGTACCTATTAAAAAAATTGTAGATTTCAAATTAATGCAAAAACTAGGTATGTTGCTTTTGGATTCCAAAAATAAATAAATTCAAATCCTTTACAACTTCATATACGCATAAATCTTGTCCCCAAAAGATCAAGTATGCAAACAACAACCCCACTAGACGCCATATGTAAGAAATGTGAAAATTTGAAATTCCTTTTTTATTGTTGGGAAAATATGTCTAGTTATAGAGTAGAATGTGTTCAAGATTCATTTTAAGAAATTAAAACCCATGTTCGATCACTAATTCATGTTCGTCAACTAGCTAGAATGGATGAAAAATTTGGTAAATGAATGAAAGAATGACACATCTAATTTATGGATGAAACATCCTTCACATCAATAATACAAGTTGGAACATAATAATAATAATAAAGCACCAAGTTTATATTAGAGCCAAACATACCTATTGTTGAACTTCATGTTCAAAATTTTAGAAAAAATAAAATAAAATAAAAAAAGGAGGATCAAAGGAGATCCAAATTAACATCCCAATCTCCTTTATCCCAAGGCTCCTTTGAACCTCATGAGCCTCCCAATTCTCCCCAAGCCTAGGAGGTTGGAGGGAGTTTAAATTCATTCACCAATGTTGTGGAAGTCCAAGCTCCTATTGCCCCCCTTTTTCTTCCAACTATGACTATTGTTGTTATGCATCATCATCATCATCATCATGGCAATGATGAACAAGATGATGATGAAGAGGTGGGCCTTCCCCACCCTTCCTTCTTGTTGATGATGCCCAATGTTTCGTTAAAATTCCTAGCTCCAATAGTGATGGGGATGGTGGTGGTGGCTCTTACTACTGTTGCAACCTCCCATGAGGGAATGACAAGAGAGAGAAAAGAAAGGAAGGGGCATGAACCTCCTTGTGGTTTTTTTCTTCTCACAAAGAATTTACATAGGCCCCCATTTGGGTTCAACTCCCTAAGGAGTTTTACATGAAAATCAAATTCAAAAATCACAAAATTGTCCACTAAAACAATTATTTGTTTATTTATAATAATTAGGATGTAAAGTAATAGAAAATTCATGACAACATCCTCTTTTGTAAATGTACATGATGTTTATACATCATGTTGAATGGCATCACCTAATGATTATCATTATTGTTAGAATTGTTTTTGTGTTTGTCTAAATGTTATGTTCATTATGTGGGTTAAAATTTAACCCACAATATCATGGACCTTTGTTAATTATGTTTCATTAATGGCCTTGTTTCTTGCTTTCAAATGTTTTAATTGTTTTTCATGCATGACTTTATAGAATTTTTATTTTTTCTTTTAATTACCAGTTAGGGACGTGTACATTTTTTCAAGTTCTTAAGCGGTTCAACTTCAACAATTGCACCCAATTGCAATGTTGAACAAAACTTGTTTGACATTCCCTAGTCATTCTTATGGTGAGGGGATGTGAAAGTTGATTTTATTAGTAACCACCTGTTTAGGCGAAGGAAGGAGTTTCTTGTAAGCTTGTCCAAACATGTTACACTATACATGAGTTTCTTGCTTGTTTATTTTTTGAATTATGGTAAATGTAATTTGCACAAAACTTGACCAACCTTTTAGGGTAAGATTAAAATTTTGTATAATTATAGCAATGACAAATTTTAATGCTATCAACTTGCACACTTTGGTATGTAGAATGGCCACATCTTGTTTAATGGGCCAAACAATATTATAATATGAGAATGATTTATGTTTAGTGATACGTTGTTGAACATGAAACGAAGTTCATAATCTAATATACTTAATCCTAAAAGACCATGTTGGATATTTACTACCTTGGTTTTGGCCTCCTTGAAGTTAGGGCATTTTTGTTAGAATTTTTGCAATTGTCAATTTGAGTGTTTTGGTCAAAAAAGTCAATAGGCTAAAATTTATTAATGCCAAAGTTGTCTATACATTTTTTCATGTAGCATTTGGACATCTACCTAAGAAGGGCTTCTACGTGTTTTAATATCACTACTTTGAGATTGTTGAAGGTGACATTAACCAATAATGGGAACATACTTGTCAATTCATGATTTTGTAATGAAACACAAACCTAGGGCATGTTTTTTAACTCCCACAAAGAAAGAGGGCACGGCAATTTCAAAATGGGATTAAGATGAATTCACAAAATTGAATTCAAAGTGAAGTCAATTTGCATAAAGTAAAACAAAAGAAATTATTGTAATTTCACGCATATACTAAATCACAAAAAACACACATTTACATGATTCAACATCATCATCCAAATTTGGGCCCGAAAATCATCATTCTTCTCCCTATAATATACAATGTAAATTGTGGTGAGGATTGCATTGAAGTGATACAAATACCTAAAACTCCCAATTGGGAGTCTTAAAAACTCTTGAAAAAATCAAATTATGAATCATTTCATTTTGCAAATTTATAACTTTTGCGTATGGACTTCAATTTGAAAGTTCTCAAAAACAATATTGTAACCTTTGAAAATATTATTCAAAGATGTATTTCACATTGGAATTGGAAATGATTTGACCTTTTTATCAAATGTTGTCATATTCAGTAGTAGAACTATCAATTTGACTCCCAACCATTTTTGGGTTTAAGGTTAAATTTAGAATTAAAAAGGTAGTTGTCAAACTAGAAATTCTAGATTAAATGAATTATTTAATATAGAACTACCAAAACTACCTAGGAATTATGATATTCAAGAACACATTTCCAATGGTTTAATGAAAATATAATTTGGACATACTTTGATCCTGTGAACCTTGAACCAAAAATTGAAAACATCATGGGAATCATGGGACTCTAACTTTAAAAATGAAAATTCATTTGAGTGTTGTGATATATATTTTTATATTCTTTCACACTTGTGGGAATGTACTTGAGTTTTAGGACACTCTTCCAACTTATTTTTATTGCCATGTTGGTCAAGCACCCGAAGTCAATGTTGTGACATATATATAATCCATAGATTGGAACATTTGACTATTTTTTTAGTCCAACTTGATTTTCTTGAAATCGTGCATGAAACCTCATTTGTATTTACAAACAATGGCATTCTACAATTGTTTAAAACATTTTACATTCATCAACTCTTCAAAATTATTATTCCATTTCACAACTTTCAAGTTGTTGTGACCGTCCACCTTAATAAACAATTGAATTTTTAAAAAAAAATTCATCAATCAAAGCCATAAATTTTCCATGTCCCCATCGAGTTGGTAAGGCTCTTGGCATGAATATTAAAAATAGGCCTTGAATTCTTGGTTTGCATGACCTTTTATCTTTGGATATCTTTCTTGATGAACTAATATCATTATATTAATGCAATCTTGTGTTCAACATGATGAAGTAAGAAGTTTGGATGCACGCAATTAATATGTAACACAATAGTTCATGTAGCATAGTTGATGTGACATCTCAAGTACATATTACATGACAATCAATAATCAACATAACATATAAATTATTTAAACTTTTATATTTAAGTTTGTGATGTGAATTCAATGTGCTTGATCAAGTTGGTACAAAGCAATGTTGGCCATACATGTATTGAATCAAAATCTAAAATCAAGCATATTTTTAGCTTGTTTTTCTCAAAAAATAAAATAAAATACTACTTGGAGTGATATATATGGGCCAATACTTGCCCTTTCAATTCACTTCAATGAGAACTAGTCATTTGAAAACCATCCTATAATTTTTTTAAAAATATGAAGATTGTTTAAGTTATTAAAAGACCCAAAGGCGATTACTAGTTTCAAAAGTCTAGGATTAAGAGGTTACTTGCTTTAAGGGAAAGTAGCATGCAATTTTTAAAAAATTGATTGTGAGTGCATCACAATCTAGGTGCATTTCGAAAGCTCAAGATCATATTGATGGACATTGTTTTTAATGCTTTGAATATGTTTGTACCAACATGTTATGTGAAAAAAACTATTTTAAAGTTCACATATATATAATACATGCCCACATTTTTGGACAAGGAATATGAGACAAATTATGGCACTAAATTGGAGAATACCTTGAATGCACATTGCACACTTCATTATTTTAGTATAATAAATTCAATAATTAATTTATGAAAACTATTGGAAATAATTAACTATTATTACATTTGTGGGAACTAATAACTTGAGAATTGGTTTTAAAAATTTTAATACACTAAACAATTCTTATCAAACTTTTTCCTTAAAATTGGCAAAGAATTGGGCTACAACTTTATGAGAAAATTGGAACCAATGATTCTCACAAAAATGTGAGAATTGCCCAACATTGAAACAAACCTGAATGGGAATTGTTGATTAAAGAACAATGGGAATTTATATTTTCATTCATAGTCGAGACTCAAGAATAATAATATCAAAATGAAGCGTAGGAATTAAGATGTTCTTACAATATTGTGGTGAAGGTTGTTGTTTGGGTACTCTCCAAAGTTGTTGATTGTAATGCCAAACAATACGCTACATAAAACCAACAATGTGAAAAAACTACTCTAAAGAATATTTATAATATGTTATCCATGACAATAGTTTTGCAAAATTGCATGAATGCATAAATGAAACTTGCATGAAAGCTTTATGAGTAGCATTGGGGCAAATGTTGGGGAAAGGGGAAGGCATAGAAATGGCAAGGGCAAGGTGTTAGCTAACATAAAGTTATAAGATTCATTTTTGCCATGCTACATAACATCATCCTTCAAATTGAAAATCTACTTTCTTTTTATATACATTCAGTGGTAGGTTGTAGGTACCACATGTTCTAACAATGAATGAACACCATATGGATTTAGTGGCATTTACATGATAGGTTTGAATTCCCAACAAAAATAATTCCTAACAATGAAGTATAGCCCATTTACCACTACTTTGAATCTTACATAAACTTGTAAGAAACAAACTTTAGTTACCCATCAACTACCATTGACATATGTGAAGCTAAAACAAATAAGGGATGAGTAGCAAACTCCTTTGTTTGCAAATGGGAGGGGTATTGGAAAAGAATGACCAAGAGCGATAGCAAAAGAAGTGAAGACATGTAAGAATGAAGGGGGAAAAGAAGGATGAAGTGAAGTTAAAAGGAAGAACAAGAGGGAATGAACCCAAATGTGTACTTAATTATGCAATCATTTTGTGCATGCACAATAAAGGGCATTCTATTCTCTTTTCTTCAAACCAAATTTCATATCTAGATTGCATTCTTATCATCACAATTCATGATGCTAATAGTGCATTCACCTTTGGATCACTCTATGAAGAAGAACTATTACTGACCCAACTCAAGATGACAAGGTTGTCGCATTCCTCTCCAGATCTCATTCTACTTAAGACAAACTACTATTGATCAAACTTTAAAGACAAGACCATGCACTCACTTGGACCACTCTATTTAAGAAAAATTATTATTGACCCAACCTCCAAGACGAGGTTGCATGCTCACGTTTGGATCATTCTTTGAAGGAGAGCTATTGTGAGTTTGCACAATCCCCTTGGGATCATTCTATCTAAGAAGAACTATTAGCAACCAAACCTCAAAAACAAGGGCAATGCAAACTCACCTCATAATCATTCTTGAAGAAAGAACCATTACAAGGTTATGCACTCCCTTTTGGATCACTAAGAAGAAGTATTATTGACCCAACTTCAAAGATGAGGACCTTGCTCACTCCCCTTTAGGTCATTGTTGATCAAGAACACTTATGAGGTTGTGCATTCCCTTCTAGATCGCACTATTTAACAAGAACTACTATTGACCGAATGTCAAAGACAATATTGCACATTCAACTTTGGACAAATCTTGAAGAAGAACTATAACGAGGATACACACTGCACTTGAGATCACTCTATTTAAGAAGAACTATTATTGACCTAACTTCAAAGGCTATGTCTTGCACTTTCTTCTAGATCACTCTATTATTGACCCAACCTCCAAGTTTATGTTAAGAGGATTTTGCTTCATGAAAGTGATCTTGAAGAACTATTATTGACCCAACCTCAAAGACAAAGATCAGAAATATGTTAAGACCTTGCTAAACAAAACTGATCTCAAAGCAGAACTATCATTGACCCAACCTCAAAGATGAAGATGAGGAGTATGGTAAGGCTTTGCTTCATAGAACTGATTCCTTCACAACGTCTTTCGGGGATATGTGTCCCAAAATTCAGTTTTGTGGCAGTATTTTACACCCAAAAATTGAATTTTGCTGAAGATCTGCACAACACACACACACCAGAGAGAATAATGAGAACTTTCTTGATGTGGGTGGTGGTGCATCCTTAAGCTTTCCCGATTCTCAGTGTTTTTCTCTGCTTTCTTGGTTCAGATGTGGGGGTAGGTAGTCTTGAGAACATGCTTCTTGGCATTGTTGCTTCATGAGCTTGTGGCAACAATTCTGGCTGAACACCAAGTATCACCATGAAAGGCTTAAGATTTTTCATTGTACAGGAGTTGGCGAAGAAGAAAGAGCTGCTGTGAAGATTTCTAATGCTGAACTGTAGCTCCTGAAGAAGAGTGTCCGTGAAGATGATATTTTCCAGAAGAGCTGCTGAGGAAGAGTGTTTGCGAAGATCTTTTGCAGAAGAGTCTCCTGAAGAAGAATGTCTAATGAAGATTCTTTTGCAGAAGAGCTGCCGAAGAAGAAGAGAAGCTTTCGTACTGTTAAGAAGAAAAGGATTGTTTTTTGCACAAGAGATGAAGAGATGAAGAGATGAAGGATCGAGGTTCTGACTTTATTCCAGAAAAACTCATCATCATCACAGAGAGAGAGAGAGAGAGAGAGAGAAGAGAAAAAAAGCCTAATGAAGAAGAAGCAGAAGAAAAATCATCATCATCATCATCATCAATGGAATTGTGAAGAATCCAACTGCAAAAGATTCCCCATCTTCTGGAAGCTCGAATCTTCTGTCTTCTGGCGATGATACCTGTCGGATGCTGCGGCAGAAGAAGTCGGCCCTACTGAAATACTATAAAAAGCAAAGCAAGGGTAAGAAGTGATCATCTCTGCTCGTGTTCGAAAAAGGAGCACATCAGCAGTAGGCGAAGCATCCCACGAAGCATCCATCGTCCTTGTTCGACAAGCTTTTCCTGAGTAAATAAAGGAGGAGGAGGAGGACTTCCGTTTATTTGTCTTCTGTTCATTGTGATTGTTTCAGGAGGAAGAATCAAGCAAAGTGATTTCTATTCTGTAAGCAAGCAAGCAAGCGACAGCATCTGTGTTTGTTTTTTTGCTTGAAAAAATCGGCAAAAGAAAAGGCTGCAGCAGAAGCGCGTGACGACGATGGCGGCGACGATGGAGAAGGAGAAGAAGGTGCACTTGCGTGTGGAGTATCGGAAGAAGCCTTACGCTGTCGAGATGGTGCTCCAGGGTTCCACGATCGGCGACTTAGGGAATGAATTGCAGCGATTGACTGGGGTGCTTCCGCGCACCATGCGTCTCTTCCTACCGCCTCAGGGCCGCCACCGTGTTGCTGCCTCCTTTCTTCTGCCGGGATCGGAGCAACACGCCTCCCTCGCCCTGTCCGAATCGGGGCTCACTGAGGTAAGTAGGCGTTGAGGCTTGCTTGGATTGCAGCAAACTAAGATGTGTGGAAGAGATCCGTGAAATCCTTGAACTCCTTGAAATGTTGTGTGTGTCTGTGTGTCTGCCAACGGAAGTTGAAGAAATCTTCAGCAAAGATTCTTGTTCGCAGTCTCACAGCCTGTCTCCTTCCTCAGGAGAGGATGATGATAAGCCAATTCTAGGGTTTTGAAAATCTCTACAGCGGCCACTCTTGACAAGTTTGACTGGAATTTTTGAGTGGCGAGTATCTCACGTATTTTTGCAAACTGGAATGGGAAAGTAGAAGATAGGACAGAGCAGTAGCTCCAACCATAATAGAGTTTTGCATTTTTCAGCAGCTTGAAACTGCATCTTTTCTTTGCCAACAGCAATCTGTTTCGGAATTGCTTAAACTCAGCTTGCATTCTGTACTGGTGGCAGAAGAAATTCTTAACACCTGTTTTTTTGTTCACCAGGGCCAAGTAATAAGGATGATGGGTGCACTTCCTGAGGAAATCACAGAGGTCTCGCTACCTTCAACAAAAAGGGTTGAGGATAGGATATTAGGGTTTGCTGAGGAAGACTACAGGGCCAAGCAGCGGGCAACATTAGGTGGAGGTCGCAGCAGGCAGCTGCCACAGGGTCCTTACGTCTTCTCTCAGTTCCAGACTCTGCAGCTTCCAAATGTTGAGGTAAATGGACTCAGTCAGGTTTTTCAGTACTGAACAATTCTGTGGTTTGTGGGTTTTTTTTTTCAGTGATCTATATAGGCTATTTATTTGAAGTGTCTTAAGCTGGTTGTACAATGTGCATGGCAGCTAAATCCTCCACCCCAGCAAGCCCTGGGAATCATGCACAAGCTTGCAAGTGACCCTGGCATCATTGCCATCATGAAAAAGGTACATCTCCAACTGGTAACTTGATGAAGCACCACAACATTTAGATGCTTTGATCTGTTCTTCTTCATGTGGCCAGGCTCAGAGTGCATCATTTAAGAGTTTTTACTTGGTGCCAGCAAGGAGGAAGAGTCTCAAACTCACCGTAAGATTCAATGTTGGATTTTTTACTTCATGCAGCACCGGTGGCAAGTAGGAGTGATGACAGAGTTAGCTCCTGTTGGCTATGTTGGTGTCAGCCCTAAGTGTCTCCTTGGTTTTAACAAGGTATGCTATCAGCAACCGAACAGTTGAACATGTTTTCGAGGACATTGAGCTGGAGATTCTTTGGTGTACTGAGGTATGTTTGGGGCTCTCCATTGCGTGTCCTGCAAAACGAGCCCTTACACATAGTTCTGTTTGTTGTCCCAGAACCGAGGGGAGGAGATCTCTCTGCGTCTGCGCACTGATGATCTGCAGGGTTTTCGGAAGTACGAAAGCATCAAGAAAACTTTGTTACACGAGCTAGTATTCCACTTCACCCTACATAACTTGTGTCTCTTTTGCTTGGAGAAGCATTCAGAAGCTTGTTACCAGGATTGATAACTCTTGCAGTGGAGTGAATTGGTGCATGGATTGCTTGCGCAGGCACACATGGTTCATGATGAGCATGATGAGAAATTCCATTCCTTGGATAAACAGGTCAGTCAATCACCAACTTTTCCTTTTTCAAGCTGCAAGAGTTGTGTCTTGGGAAGGAATTCCCATTTTCTTTGGTTAAGTTATGCCAGAAGGTTGCTCATCATGTTGGTTGGTGTGTGTGACAGTTGAATCAGGAAGCTGAGGCACTTGACTGGACAAGGTCCAAAGGCCACTCACTGAGTGGAGCTAGATACGCAGAAGAACTTGATGAGGATACACCCATGGATGTTGGTGGTGTGAAAAGTGGCCATAAGCTTGGTGGGAACCCAACTGCTGCTGGAGGCCCTCGAAGTGCAGCTGCAGAAGCAGCTCTTTTCAGGTAGGATTTCCTTACCAGTTGCACAGGATTGAAGGACCAGCAAGATTTATAAAGAGTTTCACTAAGGCCCACATGACTGAAGTTGTCCATTTGGTTGGGTGTAGGATGAGGATCAACAAACTAGAGCCTGATCCGGATGATTCTGAGAAGACTAACAAGTTGACAAGCTTGGAAGGGAAGGCAGAGCCAGACTCAGATGATTCAGTTGGCGGGATGGGAGAGCAGTCTTTTCATTCATTTGATCAAAGAAACTTTGGTCAGAACCACTGGAGTGAGCCAGACCCTGATGAAGAGGGAGAAGGAGATAGAATGGTGGTTGTGATTGCTGAAGGTTATGGAACAGCAGATCACACTGACCTTACTGAGCCTCTCTATCAGGTATAATATGTTGGCTCGTCATTTGGCCCATGTTGCCAAGTTTCTGGTTTACTGAAGAAAAGTGGCCAGCATTGCTGAGTGGTGGTATTAAGGAATTCTTGGCTAGAAGAATGCAATATAATTCAGATTCAGCCGCATTGCAAACACTCATGGGTTGGATGTGGTGCTGTGTTGATTTTGTCATGGGAAAGTAGAAAGGAAGAGCAGAGCCTGATCAAGATGAAGCAAGTCAACATCTTGAAAGCGGCAAGGAACCAGACCCTGATGAAGTCTCCTACAACAAGACAGTGTCTCATAAGTCAACCAGGGAGTTGTGCAGGTCTCGAGCAACTTCACAAGGAGATGAGAACCCCAATGTAATGAGAGATGCTGAGCCTGACCCAGATGATGAAGCTACTAATGTGCATGAAGATAAGGAATCTGATGCTGATGAGATGCTTGATGAGCCCAATGCGGACAAGGCACCTGTCAGTTTGCAGAAGAATGAGGAGCCAAACCTGGATAAAATGAGAGAGGAACCAGATCCTGATGAGGCTGTAGGCTTCTCCCAAGACTCTGCTCCTTGTGAGGCAAGCCTGGATGTTGTGAGCAGGGAAGAAAAGGCAGATCAAGACACTGTATTGGATTTAGAAGTGGTTGATGAGGAGCTCATCAGAATTCAGGATGCAGCTGCAGCTGCCACTGCACGCTTGCAAGGAGCCATTGCTATGTTGAAGCAACAAGCCAGTCCCAGTGAAATGGCTACAGTAGTCCAGACATTATTCACAATTTTGAGGTAATGGTGTCCTGCCAACCCAATGCAGGGCTCTATTGTGTGCATCTCTGATCAGACAACTATCTCTGCTTGAAGCTTATGTTTACATGGACAATAGTATCCAGTGTAGTTGTTCTGCCTGTTCCAATGGACACTGTTGAAGGATTACTATTTTGTTTGTGTGCTTCAGGAATGTGATGGATCATCCAAACGATTCCAAATTTCGTCACCTCCGGAAGGTAACTCTTTCCATCTGCTAGTAAAATTGAGCTGCCAGAAATAGATGCAGTGGACTCCCTCTTTTTCACTCTACTGTCACTCTGGAGTGTTTCTCTCTCTCTCTCTCTCTCTCTCTCTCTCTCGCTCTCTCACTCTCTTGCTTCATTTGTAGGTGTTGATGTTCTGTGGGTTTTCATTTTATTTTCAAATTATGTGTCCTGACCTTGAGAGCAAGGGCTATGAGACAAATTGGGTCTTAATCAGATTCACTTATTTTTTGTTGTGGTAATTGTTGTGCAGGGTAATCCAACTTTCCAGCATCGGGTTGCCAAATATGAAGGTATGGTGGTGATTGCTTTGAGCATCTTGAAGTGTTAATTACATTTTTCATATGTTTTTATCGGTCTACCATGTTTTCTCTTCCTGTGCCAGGATATCCTGAAGGATCTGAGTTGAGAATAGACATGGCAATCTATTTGAGTAAAATCCACATTTTCAGAACCTGTAGTCTGTTTGCTTATACGTTTCATATTTTGTAGCACCAGGAAACTAAAATTGTTCATATCTGGGGAAATAGTGCAGAAATTTGGCAATTCCTGTGCATGAAAATTGTGAGACATGTATGTTCTGACTTTCTTTGCAAATATGTGTTTGTAAAGGCGCAGTGGAAGTGCTTCGAGTGGTTGGTTTCTCAGATGGAGAATCAGAGCAAGGCACAAGTGGACCTGACTATTTAGTTCTCAAGAGTACAGACCCTGGTCTGCTCTGGTTAGCCCGCTCCTCTTTAGAAGGTTGCTTAGCTTAGCCACTAGCAATTGCACTACACCCTCACATGATAGAAATACAAGGTTGTACATGATATATAATGGCTTGCTAAGCTTAAAAGTAGAAAGAAGTTACACATATAAGTGACCCATCATGGAGGAAACTGCTGCCCTAATTGTGAGTTTGTGTAGTTTTTCATAACTTGTAATGTACATAAGGGGGAATTATCACAGTTCTAAATCTGCTTATGTACAGAGGAGTTGAATGAGGGATATAATGGCGTGGTCTGACTTGGCTATGTCTCTTGAGTGCTAAGAGAAAATACATACAGAGTCTCCATTGCTTTCGGAAATGTGACAGAAACTCAGGATGCAGGATTTGTGTATAATGGTTAAACCGGGAATTTTGGGCAGATTATTATGTACTTATCTACAACTGGTGCCAAGAGTTGATGAAGTCACAGGGTGTAGGCATGGCAGATTGTCACTGCTATTGGTGATGAAGGTGATAGTCAGACGACACTTTGTGTGAGCAAATCTCATGAGGTTTTATAACTGCTCTTGTTGTCATGTGATTGTCATGTGAGCCAGTTATAACCTGTTAATACTCAAATATAACCCTCAAAGCTTTGTTGTGGAAATATTTATCTGCAATTCCAGATGAGAGATGGTGTGATTTTGAGTTGGTCCTTCATCCTTCACTGTGGTAGCCGAGAGGCTTTTGTAAACTGGATTTGTACATTCTATTTTCCCACACCAAGTTGTGTCTCAGACAAAATGAACCAGTCTCATTGATCAATCACTACTAGTAAATCATCTCCCTTGTACATCAAACATTGAACACAACCCTAAACCCTAAACCCTAAACTAGACTAAATAGAAAATTAAACTAAATTGAGCTAAAAGAAGATTTGATTGCTGATATGGGCACTTTTACATAGCTAGCTACTAAGGATCGCTTTTTGGTCTTGCCTACCAAGGCAAGGATATTGTTGTGTTGAGATTCATTATAGAGTATTAGTAGCTTAAGGGATTTTGACCCCAAGGTAATAATAATAATAATAATAGGTCTATTTTTATATGAGGACTTTTGAAAGATGATATTTTGGCTTGTGTTGAAACTTGAGATTGATTATAGAGTTACAATATCTTAAAGAGTGGTTTTGCTTTCTTTTAGAGGATTTTGTGAAGATTATATTTTTTTGCATTGGTAAACTATTTGAGTTTCCATCATTCTTCTTTTTTCCTTAAGATGCTTTTAAATGTAAATGGCAAGGCTATAGTGTGACACACCCTTTGTGTTCATGTTGCAATCCACAGCTAAAGTGAGAAAATTGTCTAGGATTTTAAAAATCAGTATATATAGATTTTGAAGAAATCTGTGTGCATCTAAGTATGCTAGTCTGGGTGGTGTAGTTGGTCATCACGCTAGTCTCACACACTAGAGGTCCCCGGTTCGAACCCGGGCTCAGACAATACAAAAAAGTCTTTATGGCATGTTTTTTTTTGGTCTTTCACAAGACTCTGTAAATCCTTTGGAAATGTTAAGTCAAACCACCGTCTCTCTGAAACTATTTTTCCTCATATATACTCTGTGTCGCTACATCTTTTGAAGTGTTTTCTTTTAGAAATGCCATTAAACTTGTGAGAGCATCTCCACCAGATACACTACAAATGGCCTCTAAAACAGAAAAGTGTAGACTCAATTGATGGAGCAAAAACCACAACAAAACACCTTGACAACCCAACTTTGTCACCAAATGAAAACATTTTGCACCTTTTACCATAATCACATGTAATCAAGCTCTTTTTTGTGTGAAGACTCTTTTTTGGGCACAAAAGTTGATCTCACAAGAAATTGGTTGAGCTTTGGAGGCAACAATTGCTTAGGCAACTTGATGCACGTCTTGAACATGACAATGGGGACGAGCTATTTCTACACAAAGGAGGTATGCAGCAACTTGCTCAAACGTTGGAAATTGAAGACAACAACATGGCACTAGTAAGGCAAGGCGCACTAAAAACCTACCTACAAACAGCCTACCTAAAGACATGTGTGCAACAAGGGCAGGAACAAATGTTTCGTGATTGCTTTTCTCCTTGGCCAATGTATGGTGAGGAAACTATTCAAGGACCTTTACAAAATGAGCTACATGCTCTTCAAGAAAATATGAATTATGTTTGTGCTTACAACTTATTTATTTTTGTAGAAACCAAATTATTACACATGCAATTTCAAGCCTTCAATCGAGAAGTGCAGAAGTACATTTCAGATCCTTGCATACGGAAGAGGGACTAATTCAATAGATGAATATTGCAAACTTGTCAATGATGTCATAATGGAATGCATAAAATGGTTTGTGCATGCAATAGTTGCAACTTTCAGCCAAGGTATTTGAAAAAACCTCATGGAAATGGACATAGAGAATCAACTCAAGATTAATGTAGAAAGGGGCTTTCCAAGCATGTTTGCAAACCTTGATTCTATGTACTACAAGCAGAAGAACTACCCAATTGAATGGCAAGGACAATTTCAAAACAACAGTGGATAGAGAAGTTCATAACTTTGGAGGACATTGTAGACCAATCACTTTGGATATGGCATGCTTTCTTTGGGCTTTTGGGGGGAGACAATGATATAAATGTGCTAAATTGATCACCCATAATTGCAAACTTGCTTAATGGGGTAAGGAATGATTTGAGCTTTGCATTGGATGACACAATTTACCTTCAATATTATCTTGGTAGATGATTTCTATTTTCAGTGATCTTGCTTGTACAAACCATATATGAACAATGAAAAAATGCAACATTTTGCAAAGATGTAAGAAAGTATAAGGAAAGATGTAGATATATGTTTTGATGTCTTGCATTTTAAATTTGTTATGATCCAAAACTCATGCAAGTTGTTGCAAATGGATGCAACTTGTGAACTCATAATTTGCTACATGATTATTGAAATGAGAAGGAGAAAAATTTGAAGCCATTGTTTGATGAAACAAATGTAATACAGTTGAAAAGAGGCCCAAGGTTGAAGGCACACATTGACAACATAGAGAATTTGGAGAATTTGTAAATTCACTATAATTTAATAACATATGTGAGCCATGACAACCTCAACATTCATTTTTTAAAACTTCAATCTTTGTCTACCATTCAATGGTACTTGTGCAATCTCCTATATTATTTCTACATGCAAAATTCCTCCCTTCGTGAGGTTTAGTTGAAGAACACTTTAGAGTCTACAAAGGTTATAAATTTGTACTTAAGTTGTGTTTTGTAACATCAAGCTCTTGCAAAACCATGGTCATATTCACAACAAAACTCTCATGCAACTTCATATTGCATTCAAATTTCCCAACCATGTTACACATGTGCATCATATCTTATATTTTGTTTTAATTTGCAATTATGGCCAAATCCGTTAAATGATAATTGCTTGTTTTGGGCTAGACTGCACCAATAATCACCATTCCATGAGGGATGGATGATGGGTGAACCTGAAATATTTTGTCATTGGGGATTGTTTTGAGACAAAGTCAACCAACAATCACTAGCCTTGTATAATGGATGGTTGGTAGTTGGATAGGAAACATTTTTCAATTGGGTTCTAATTCCCTATTTAACTAGAGTGGTTAGCTCCATTTTTGTTTTAACTATCTACATGCTAACAACCCACTAGTCCTTACCTATGTACAAACTAACTAAATGCATCTACCTACCTAGTAGCCACTAACTATCCTATCTACCTATAATAGGGTGTTAGTTTGTTTGAATGCTTTGAAAATATTATACAAATTTTATTTTAGTTTTTGGGTTGGAATGTATTGAATATGTGCACAACTAGCAACCATGTGAAAGCTAAAAAACGAAAATGAAAATATTGTTGTCCAAAACAAAAAGGTCAAAGGCAAGTCAATGGATTTTGATGGAATTCAATTAAAGTGATGTTTTGAGGAGGAAATACTTGTCCACAATACTAGACATTTCTGTTTGGAAATGAAAAGTTTGAAAGGCTCTCATCCAAATGGGATCAATTAGTATTATTTAAAAAGATGATAATAACATGCATGTTTTAAATACCTTGTTGTTTTATTTACATACAACAAGGGTCCTTTAAA
Organism: Sphagnum contortum; assembly: GCA_963920785.1. Taxonomy (NCBI): domain Eukaryota; kingdom Viridiplantae; phylum Streptophyta; class Sphagnopsida; order Sphagnales; family Sphagnaceae; genus Sphagnum; species Sphagnum contortum. Next base: position 4,203,749 of record OY987293.1, on the reverse strand, counting down.
ATGTTAAGATTGGGATGAATTGTCACATTTTCGTCCACCTAGCAAAATATCCTATTTTATATGTATTGAAGGCCACCACCTTTCATTTTATTTGGTACAATATATATTAATGATTAATATTTTCCTAATTGAAATTAACCATACAAAAATTGTAATAATGTATTTTATTGAACAAGTCATAAACAATTTTGGTATTTTGGTATTATTAGTATCTTGTTGGGATTTTGAATATTACAATACATGTTTTTTGTAACACTCAAGCAAACTAACACCCGACAACTATATTTCATATGATAAATTACCAAAATGGAACCCAACATCAATTGGGGTTTCACAATGGGCTTTCAAATGGATAGTGTGTTGACACCTATCCATTCACTCAAACCCTTGTTTGTAGGAATATTATTATTATCACTTGCAATAGTTGTTGTTTGAAATGATTTAGCTTTTTGGGGTGGAGTTGCTTATTTAGCTCACATGAACTACAAAACTTGATCAAGAAATGTAAATTACTTGTAAATGTTTAATGGGTGTCATAGTTTGGTTATTGGATTCGTAATAACTATTCATTCAATAATCAATTACCTCTCTCACATAATCACATTCCAAGCAACCATAATTATAAGCACTAATAACTTCAATTTCTCCCAAGTTGAAAAGGTTTTTTGAATCTTTAAAGGAGGGGTGTCCTTTTTGTAATTACCCTACATGACATCATATTTTACTAATTTGACATTTACATCACAAACTTTGCATTCAATAGTTTGATAATGAAAATTGTGTGAATTTATTTTTTCATAGGTCCATAGTTTTTGCACATATGAAAATGAATGAAAATCTTATTTATACGTGCTTCATACATGTTTTAGGTGCGCACACTCATGTGCAAAATTATGAACTTATAAAGAAAAAAATTCACATGATTTCCATTACCAAATCAAGGGTTGCAAAGTTCACGATATATTGCATGGTGCATTTTAAGGTTTCTCATTATGTCAAAATATGATATCCACAACTATGACATATTATTACTAATGTCCCAATGTGGTCGTGGAATAATATATAACTTACAAATATGCCATTTATACAACTATAATCGTGTTTCTAACTACATGACTGTAGTCATTGTGAAAAAATTATTAAGTGTGTTATTGACCTTATTTGACCAATTTTTCAAAACTAAAAACTTGATGTGGGGGTTTTAATTTACAAGTTGAATATGAGGGAAATGGCATGGAAGGTGTTTTTATTTTTTAATTTTTTTAATTTTTTTTAATTTGAAAATAAAACCACCATAGTTATATTAACTATCAAACCATGTACAAATATAGAGGAACCCAAATTGGATATGAGATCGCCCATACTTTTAATTTTAATTAATTTTAATTCCTCAAGAAAATCTAAATATGTATGGCACGAATTAATTACCATTATTTTGGCATTCAAATAAAAGGAACTTGGACTAGACATGAGATTGTTTATAAATTTTCATTTAAATAATTTTATTCCTTGAGATAATGAAAATATTAATGGAAAAAATGTATCATTATCTTATACATCTAGGGTTTAAGGCCCTAGGTTTAAATGATTTAATAAATCTTGAATCATGTAACCATTCAATTTGTGACTACATGTGATTATTTTTCATTTCCAATTGTGTCTTACCATTTTTACAACTTGTCACCATCCTTTTAAATTTGGTACTATTTTTGCAATTGTGAATTATTAAATTACGCATCCTTTCATATTGATGACTTGAATTTTTCATTCAAGAATAGACCCCTATGTTCATTTAATTGCAAAATTAGTTACAACTTGGTTATATATTATGGTATGCTTATACATTTAATGTATAATAGGGTATTGTGTAGTACATTACAAATATATTTAGCTTATATTCAGCGTGTATTAAGTATATCTTAAGAAAATTTAACATATTTAAATGCATTAAATTCATACTCAATTTGTATTAAACATATATTTGTTCATATTATGGGCATATTAAAAAATGATTTAAAAAAACCTTACTACTAAAAATCTTGCAATTTGCTTATCCAAGATCTAAAAGGAAATGATAATCACAACTTCAAGAAACTCATGAAAATTTCAAAATCAATGTAAATGAATTCAAAAAAATATAGCTTCCATTTTAAGTGGGAAACGAAGTTTGGTTTTTTGGTATCATATGAAGACCAATTGGCTTTGAAAGAAATTAGATTATTGATCTCTTGGTGCATTTCTTAGCATCAAGCAAATCAATTTAATTGCTTTTTAATTTACAATTTTTTTGATGTTATGAAAACACATATTACATTTCATGTTTTTATTCTTGCATTTTATAAGGATTTTCATCCATTCTTAGATCACAATCCCACCTCTTCGTGTGAAAATCCACGACAGTGAAGAATACAAGGTTGACAAAATATTGGACTTAATGTTTGTACAATGAAACCTATTTTACCTTGTTCATTGATAGGGTTATGACATCAATGGACAAACATGGGAACCAAATACCAATCTTGACATTGAACAAAATAAGGTTCAAAAGTTCCACAATTAATACCCAAAAGAGTCAAAATTGTAAAATATCTAGACTTACACTAGCACTAAAAGCTAAAAATTAGTTTTTCACCTACCATAGTATTATATATATTGTGTAATTGATGAATAACCAAGTAAATTGTTCGTTGAGGAACTTGTTGCTTAAAAGGAAGATAATGTCTATGTTTTAACAAAATCATATGTACAAACACATACATATATGTAATATTTGGAAAACAATCTTATGAAAAAATTCCTTAAATTCCAAAAGACATGTTATATGTGGCTATTTGAAAAGTCTAAAGGTTCTTAACACCATTACAATTCATGGTTTTTTAAGTTGTCCGAGTTGACTGCCTTGTCCACCTTGATTATTGAACTCCTACCCAAGCTTAATTTGTAAAATGTTCTCAATCCTTAAGGATTGAGAAATAATTTATTCCATTTGTTTTCTCCTTGACTTGTGCCCTTGCAAAGTGAGAATTTTAGGCGTGAATTTATCTACTTTCTTCTCATTTCCAAATAAGAGGTTGAGGTAAAAAAGAAACATATATGTTATATTATACATCATGATGCTCTTGATGTTAGAGTTGCAATGAATGTCAAAAGTGAAGTTTTAAAAACTAAATGCCTCCAATATACAAAAAATACATGGATTTATTTATTTTTCACATAATGCAAAGAACAATCTTGGCTACACTAATGGGTGTATGTACTCTAAAGTGGCTCATTTTTTGAAAAATCAACAGTGCACAAAAGTCTATTCTACAATGTTAACTTTTTGGTACCATAGGTTCAATGGTAAAAAAGTCCATGTTAATAGGAGCCCACCTATATTTTCCAAATGTATACACCTCTAGAAAGGAAAATTGAAATTTGAGAAAAGAACAACTATGGTAGGGACTTATGAAAATATGGTTCAATTTTGACCATTCAAAAGTCCCTAATTAAAATTTGATGATGATTTTTGAAAGAAGATTTTCACATAAAAGTTTATTATCTGACGTTACACCTATATTGAGTCCTTATAGATAATTTGGAATGAACTTCAATATGAACCTTTTTATTTTCTACCACTTTATTCTATCAACCAATCCATATTTGTGTATTTCAAAAGTCCATTGTGAAAAGTGGGAGTACTTTTGTTGAAAAATAATTACATAATTATTTTCATAATCAAGTTGTTAATGTATAATCAATTTCAAATTCTCAATTTGATAAGTTTTATTATTCATTATAAGTGTTAAAAAAAGGATACTTTACAAAAATGGGCATTGTGTCTCAAAAAGTGAGCCACCTGAATGTGCATTCACCCTAATGTCATCATTTTATTGGTCTTTGTAAAAGCCACCAATTGCATATGCAATCAATATTTTTCTCAACAAAAGTTCACAAGGCCATTTAGGTGATGAAAGGAAATGAAATAGACTAAAAAAATAATTTTTTGTTAAAATTTGAATTCAACCAAAATTCACACCATAATCTTATTTGAATTCATCATTTGATTGTAGAATTGTTGAAGGCTTATCAAATGCCATTTATATCCATTCAAATGTCTTTGCTTGATTTTTTCCCTTATTCCTTTGGGGTAATATTACTTTAGTATATTTAGGTTGATTTCTTTAAATCGATAAAAATGTATTAGAGATTGTTTTAAAAATTGAATGAGGTTGAAAGAAAAAGTCAAGTATTTAAAACTAAACAACAATAAAGCAAATGGCCATTTTGAGTAGACATTCGTGGCTTAAATAACGTGTGTATTTTTTTATTAGTGAACTTGACTAGAATGACCTATTCGACTATCTATCAAATTGAACAAAAAATTGACCATTTTAATTGAAATGGCCAATGGGTTAAAATCAAATGGGACATCTAATCAAATTGGACAAAGCAAAACAACATATTTGGTCAAAATGATCAATGGTTTTCTAATCAAATGTCACATCATATGTTAATTAATAGGCCAAGGTAAACTATTTATTACTTGAATTAAATACATAGACCTAAGTAGGTAGGTAGCCAAGGCCTATTTATTTACCTAGGTCTACCTACCTACTACATAGGTTAAGTAAAAAAATTAGGTTTACTTATCTACTTAATTATTATTTAATTTAGATAAGTAAACCTACGTATGTACGTAGCTTAGGTTTATTTACTTACCTTACCCTTAACTACCTATGTTCATACTTAGTAGTTAAGTTAAGTAAGTAGGTAGTCAAGGCTTATTTACCTACTTGGGCCTACTACCTACTACCTAGGTTAAGTATGTAATTTAAGTTTACCTATATACTATCTACTTAGGTTTACTTATTTTATACATGGGTTTGCCTACCTACATACTTAATTCCTACTTCTTTTACCTACCTATCATCTTGCAACATACCTACCAACCTACTTACTAATTACTATATTTTCTTACTTACCTACATTAATAATGATGTGAAATGAACATATAAAATTTAAAAATTGACAATATTTGTCATATTTTGGAGGTGTAGTCCACTAGTAAGGACTTGGTTTATCATTGTGGAAGTGAAAGGTTCAATTCCTTATACTTGTGACTTATGTGCATGCTTAAAGGACTAATGTAAGTAGGTTAATTAAAATAGCTATGTAGATTAGGTGGGTTAGGCTAGGTTAAGCTTATTGTTTACCTAACTAAACCTATTTACTATCCATTTACCTAAATTATATTTTTAAAACAATATTTTAGAAAAAATGATTTAAATTCAAGTAGAAATTTGATTAATTAAATGGTGCACTATTTATTAGTCAAAATGACCAATCAAATAATCTCCTTATATTTTGTCAATAAAAAAGACTACCTTCATTACAATGGCTAGGTCCAAACCAATTTGTCTAAATTGATAAGGTGGTTTTTTTTAACACATGTCATTTTGGGTATTTTTATTAGGAAATCTAGTTTTAAAAACCTATTTTTGTAGTAATGTAAGGGATAGCTATGAATTGTTTGTGGTTTTTGACATGGTTCAAGAAACATAAAACACATTTAGGTTTCATTATTGTCCTTTGCAAAAGTTAGTATATTGTAGGCCCATAGAAAGGTCCTAATGCACCTTCATTTAAGGTAATATATTAGGCAACCTATGAGCCTTTATTTTCACTTTTGTGATCAATTTAAAATCAAAATGCAATCATTTTTTAAAAATTGAAAACTTTTTTAATCAAAATTCATTTAATCTTGCCTTTGAATTCCTTGCTTATTTTTTGTCCAAATTGTGTCCTTGATAACAACCCTCCAAATGTTTTTGAAGCGCAAAAATCCCATTTGTAAATTTGCAACTTATCATGTCCTTTTTTGTTTTGTAATTTGAACAAGTGAAGAACATATAACACATAAATTAGTTGTTATTGTAGGGTTGGGTTTGAACTTCAACTTACCTTTGGCAAAAAAGAGCTAATAGGTGCATAAAATGCCCAAGTTGTGGCAATGTGACTTTTGGGTTTTAGAAATTTTGGTTTTTTGCCAACAAAAATGTATAGTTATGTAGGATTTGTGTTTGTAAAACTTTATGTTGGTGTTGTTGGTGTTGTACAAACTTTATAAACAAAAGAAAATTCACAACACCCCATTTATAGGGAAACCTTTGTCTAAGGTACATTATTTTCCTTAGAAAATCCATTAACCAACCATAACATTAAACCCCAAAAAAATAGTTTAATAAAGGAATAAATGAATGTGACCAAGGTCACAAAAATGATTAGCATGCAAACACAGTTAAAACCATGAAGAGGACCAACAAAACAAAACCAGACCAAGGTCATGAAAAGGAACAATAGATGAATGTGAGCTAAACAACAAATAGGACAAGCATACAAAGGAAGACCAAGGTCACAAAAAGGATTCATAGACAAGCAAGAACAAGACCACAAAAGGGACCAACATAATGAACATAACTAATGCCACAAAAGGACCAACTTACCAAATAATCACAACCATCATTGTCACAAGTAATACCACTGCCACACAAACCATAAGAAAAGACCAAAGGCCACCACAAATACAAAAGACAACTTGATCAAGGTCACAAAGAGGAGTAATAGATGAACACTTGACCAAGACACAAGTTGAGTTAACAACTTATTGCTTGAACTTGAGCTTAGAGCACAAATAAAACACAACACCTTTGAAGCTTAAAGCACAAAGACCTTGATAATGAAGCACAAAAACATTGAAGCTTGAATGTTGAATGTAAAGACAAAACGAAAAACAAAAGAAAAGAAATCAAGCTCATTAGCCCTAACCTACCTTCGAATTGGAATTAAAACCATATTAAATTATTTTTTTGGCTTAATTCCAATTTTTATACTTCTTTGGAACTAGACCTCAACTTTAGTTCTAATTACACTAAATGTTAAGGGGTCAATTCCCACTCAATTCCATAATCAGCCCCCCTCAACCAAATTTGGTTCCACTTGGTCCCAAAGTCAAAACCCAATTCTAGAAAAGTTATTGGGAACCTCAACCATAACTACCAATTCCCATTTGGAGATCTAGATACTTGACCAACATTGGTTTAGATTTTGTTGTATGATGTGTTCATGGGCATTGTGTAACCACGATCTTTATGGCATGTCAGTACTCTACCCACCATTTTTGTGTTATGATATCATTACTTTAACCTCTCAAAAAATATAATCTTCAAAACATGTATGTTTCATTAAGGGTGCATTGGCCAATGACGAAGGATGAGAAAGGTGAAAGGCACATTTTGGAAGCTTTCAAGTGGCCATTTTCAAGACTTTATGATGCCACTTTAATTGCATTGCTCTTCAAAGGGGGTAAATGAAAATAGACAAGAAAACCAAATAACTTAAAGCTCTTGTAACAATCAAAATAAAATGTTACTAAAATTTTGAAGGTTGATAGGACTTAGTGGTTGAAATGTTGTTGATGCTTGTGGAAAGGCATTTGTTTAAGATCTCTTGGGATCCTTAAATGATGGAAATCAATTTTGGAGCTATTCGTTATGATGGAAACTTTTGTACTAATTGGTAAATGAAAGACATGAAAATATATGAGTCCAAACAATATTGAAAGTGGGAGTGTAGAAGGGGCTCAATGTATGATAAGGCAACAAGTGATATATGGTGTGTGTAGGTTGGAAGACAAAACTAAATTGCATTCATCATCTTGTTTTATAGAAAATTTACTTGGGATGCAAAGGCACCAACTTGATGTGAAATTTTGATGTAGTAAACAATTCACCTTTTATTTATTTTTCTTTGAAGCTATTATATGGTTTTTTCTAGGTTTGCAAAACAAAATAACATAGGTTTGCTTGAATTGTGCACAAATGGATCTCATGCATTTTCATGAAAGGAATGACTATAATCTAACAATAAGATCATGAATGGGACTAGTCATGAAACAATGTTTATGATTTGAGGTAATGCATGGGTGTGGTATCAAAATGTATCAACTAATAGTGGGCTGAACTTCAACTTGAAACTTGTGGGAGAGCTATATGTTATGATTTAATATTTGGATCAATTTGAGATCCTTTAGAATAGGGAACTGATGTCTTCTCTTGACATTCAGACATTGTGTGCATTTGAGCTATTTTTGTTCCATCCCCCACTTGCCCCTTCTTTTTTTCATTACAAAGTCTTGAAGTTTTATGTCTAGTTTTGGAATTTTTTCTTTATGTTGCGAAAAAAATAATTAAAGATTTTTTTTCCTCATGTTCCTTCTAGTTCTTTCTTTCCAAAGTAGGGCAAAATAGTGTGAAGTGGTGTCATGTCAAATTTCAATGTCTTTATTCTAGTGTGGAAAAAACTCAACTACATGTCATCCCTTTTTTTCTTTGTTACAACCTCTTTTAAGCCGCCACATGTTTAATAAAAACTTGACATGTTTTGGATCCTTAATTATAAATGTTACCAAGGGAAATATTTATTTGAATTTTTTAAGATTTTGTTAGATGTGAGAACTTAAGTTGGTAAAGATGTTCAAAAAGGTCCTACTCAAAAGACTACATATATAGGAAAGTTGAATGGTGCTCAATGCCCTTATATATTATGTGACCCAACACCCACAAGTGCACCATCCAATGGATCCTAGGATTCCATTATGACTCAATTGTGAATGAACCATAATTGAGTTATTGAGATTTCACATTAGTAATCTATTTTGTAAATGCTCCTACTTCCACCGCACACTACTTATGTAAGTGGGTAATATCATAGGCAAGTAGGTACATGGAATGTAAATGTTTGCTATGTGACCATGTAAATAGATACTTGGCATTTGGTGGTTGTTAAGCATGTATTAGAGTTGTGTTTGCACATAGTTTACGATACATTCCCCATGTAAGTATATAAATTCCATACATGCCAATGTAGGCATATAGCCATGTAAATCCACCTCATACCATGCAAAAACATGGAAATGTAAATGTAAAACAAACACACTTACACATGATTGTGTAAATAAATAGATGGAAGAAAAAACAAGTGCAAAACATGTGCCTTTGTGACCCATCACCTTTCTCCTTTTTCTTAATTTTCCTTGTTTAATTTTTTGTTGAACTAGCTCCATTTCCATAATTGATTTTATGGATTGATTCATTGACATGTTTTTTTATTGGACATTCACACCACAATTATATAACACATTCAAAATTTTGAATCTCATTTTGTGTGTGGAAAAAATGATCCATATCCATTATGCATATGGATGAAAAATGATCCATGTTCACCTATTGAACAAGTTATGGATTTAATTAAAAACATCGGTTAGGTCCACCTTTTGGTTCAAGATTATTGGTTACTAGAAATAGTTATTTTTTAAGTCAACACACGATCAAAGGAGTATGGGCGCCAAGGTAAAAGTCATTTTCCAAGGACTGCACATGACATGTGTCATTTCTATGTTGGTTTATAACTTAAAATTTTGTATTTTGGTTACTTAGTTTAACACTACATGTTAGATACAAATATGTTTTGATTGAATTTTTAAAATATGATATATATTATACATTCATGCTTTCTATCATGTAAATATGAACAACTTTTGTTAAGGCCACATTCTCAAAATCCATAATTTTTAGGGTCAAAAGCACATTTGAACCAAATGTGTTCAAGTTCCAAAAAAAAAAGCATTAGTTCAAGCCCTTTTGCCCTTCTAATCATCAATGTTAAAATCCTTTCCATTTTTCAGAAGGAATGGTGCACATTTAGTAAAAAAAAGGGTAATTGAAAAAAAAAAAAAGGATTGTCCATTCTTAGTTTGAGTGATTTGAACATGCAATTTTTCAGAAAAAATTGTGTCAAGCTTTGAACATACAAACCTTGCAATTAATAGAAAATATTCAAAAAACTTTTATGAGAATTCAAACTATTGTGCTTTCCCTTGTGTTCTTTTAAATGTACAAAATTACAATTTTAAAAAGTGTCCATTCACTTTGGTCGCTCCTTTGACTATGTTTTTAAACTTCTTATAGTTGTATCATGATTTCCATAAAGTTGCACTACATCAAGGCTATTTCCAGGTTATTAGCAACAACCTTTCTTTTGTTGGCTGTTTACATCCAAAAAGAAAAATAAATCAAAAGTGTTAAAATCAAGTGTTTTTTATATTTATAGTAGTTAAAATTCAAACAAATATGTAAAAATAATTATTAGATTTCTATACATGGTTCAAGTAGGTAGCCAACATTGTAGAAGGATGTCTAATTTTTTTTAAAAAACATATTTATCTTGTAGTCAATTCTAGTTGAATCTTTCTATGGATGGTCATCACTTTGGTTCCATCACAAATTTGAAAAAAATAAGAATGAGGCATGTTGGCCTTGGGTTGTTGACTATTGCATAACCATGTTTTTGCAATTGTAGTTTAGGAACTCCACCACCTTGCATGCACACTTCAAGCAAGTTCTCGCTTTCTCTCTTTGTTGTGGTGGTCATTGTCTTTGTTGTGTTACAAGTCTCCTTCCTCTCTATGAAATTTTAGTTGAGTATTTAATGCTCCATTTCAATGTTTCTTCCTTCTTCTCTCTTACCTACTTCCCTCTTTTTTTTTCACTTACTTACCTATAATCCCTTTTCTCTTCCTCCTTTTTCTTAATTGAATGAGTTCCATTTCCATAGTCATTGTCTTGGACTTTGTGAAGGAAGCAAGAAGAAATGTAATAATACACATATGCAAATATTCAATCACCCACAAAGATTTTAGGTTTGTAATCAAATGAGCCTATTGCACCTTTCAATCTCATTGAAAATTATGGTTTGTCAAAAAAATTAAGAGTATTACATTACTACAATGTAAGAATAAGTGAAAACATATGGCATATGCGCAGTAGGCAATGTAAGGTGATAGGCCAATCATCAAACACTTAGATGTATCAAAGAGGCCCGAATTTGTAGACATCCCTCCATTGCCTTTGGAGCTCAAAGACATGTATGTAGCCCTCCACTTGATGCATCCAATGACACAAAAATCACTCAAAATCTCACAAGATATGCCCCTTTAGAAATGAAAGGGATAAATGCTTTTGGCTTTTTCAACAAGCTCACTTTCTTCTTTCTTCTTGCTTTGTTTTGTTGCTCCCTTTTATCTTTGGAGTTCAAAAAGCTTTTGGGAGAGTTTTAGTTGGTGCAAGCAAAACTGACAAAACTAGCCTACTACTACTAATGGAAACAATTAGATGCAGGGACCACTTGGTACCACCACCTAGAGAAAAAGTCTTTATAAAAAAGCATACCTGAATAATAAATATGTTATTTATTTAAATTATTTAAATTATTTATTTATATATAATTATTTAAATTTAATAATAAATTAAAAAGCAGACCTGGTTACATGTGTCTGCTACATGTCTTCTCACATCCATGGAGTCAGTTCAGTATTGTCACCATTTTAGTAGCCAAGTGGGGTTGTAGCCTAACCAAGTGGCCAGGTTGATTTCAGCTTGTGACCTGACCTAACCTGACCTGACCTGACCTGACCTGACTTGACCTGACATAGCTAGCACCAACAAGCTAACCCATGCCACAGACATGGCAGCATTTTGCATGCATGATCACACTAACAAAACAACCAAACCCAATTTTTATTTATTTTTAAATAAGTTTTGTTGGCCTTGCCTACTACTACTACCAAAAGACAAGGATATTATTGTGTTTAGATTCATTATAGAGTATAGTAGCTTCAAGGATTTTTATAGGCCCCTAGGTAATAATAATAAATAAATAAATGAATAAATAATAATAGGTCTATTTTATGTGAGGATTTTTGAATGGTGCAAAATAAAAAGAATTTGCAAAAGGGCTAGCTGAGAAAAAGAAAAAGAAAAAGAAAAAGAAAATCATTGATACTTGTCAAAATTATTGAAACATTGAACTCAATTGGGTTACTACTATTATTATAAATACACAATAAAAGGTGTATTTTACTTGCCTTTTCCTCAACTGTAGAAATTATGGAAAATTAAAAATTTGAAAACTGCTGAATCTTGTTTACTAAAATAAATAAATAAATAAATATTTTGGCAAAGAAATATATGCCGATTATTAGTTGTAGGTACACTACCTATTGTGTTCACAATGCAAACACAAACAAAACATGCACAACCTTGGATTCATGGTAAGTAGTGTGAAAGAAACCATATAGGCATGTACCCATACGAGGTTTCTTATTTTTGGATTCAAAAATGGCAACAAAAACAAAGCGACTACAAGATCAGTTTTTCTTTAATTAATTATTTAAATAAATATTTAAATTATAAATTATTAGTAGATATCCTGCTCAGAGAGGAAATTACAAAACTTTGCATAACATCCTCTCAGCTTCATATTTTAAATTTTAATCCATTTTTTAAAAACATGGATTATTTTTTTCATACACCAAGGAAAAAATGGGGAAAACAAATTAGGGTATGCCCTAACAATGGCCAAAGTGAACAAGTACCCCCTTGCAAGATGGATGATGTGTGGACAAGAAACAATTTTTCATTTGTAACCATGGTGGTTAAGTATCTACTAACCATCCCACATGCATTCATCTACAGAGCGGTTATCAATTGGAGGACTTCACACACGGTGTAAAATCCTACCGTGGTTATTTTTTAAAGAAAGTTCCCTTGATACCCAGCGGGTATCACAGGAGTTTTAAAGAGAGAGAGAGAGAGAGGAAAAAAAAAAAATGCTCTTGGAAGCATTTCAAAAAATGTAAATGCCTATAGAGATGGGCATACCAGCCGATTACACTAGGTGAGGCTACCTACAACTACACTAAACAAGGGGGTGTGTCACATTGTGGCCTCGCCATTTACATTAGAAAGTATCTTAAGGCAAAAGAAGAATTATGAAGAAAACTCAAGCGTTTCACCATGCAAAAATGTAATCTTGAAAAAATCCTCTAAAAGAAACTAAAATCCTTCAACATGTTATAACTCTATAACTAATCTCAATTTTCAACACAAGCCAAAATATCATCTTAAATAAATCCTCGTATAAAAATAGACCTATTATTATTATTATTACCTCGGGGCCAAAATCCCTTAAGCTACTATACTTTATAATGAATCTAAACACAACAATATCCTTGCCTTGGTAGGCAAGACCAATAAAACTACATTGTGGTTTTTACACACAACTAAAAAGATCATACACGAGTATGAAGCATTTGTGTTTAAGAGCAAAAGGAGCAAAAAGCACACGATCTCTCGTAAGATAATTAGAACCCATGTTCTGGTTAAAAATATATTACTACAAAATGTGGGTGCAATTCATTAGTCCTCATTCACTAGACCACAATAAGATAATTAAAACCCATGTTCTAGTTAAAATATATTATTACAAAATGTGGGTGTAGTTCACTAGTCCTCATTCACTAAACCACGATAAGATAATTAGAACCCATGTTTTGGTTAAAATATATTATTACAAAATGTGGGTGCAATTCATTAGTCTTCATTCACTAAACCACGATAAGATAATTAGAACCCATGTTTTGGTTAAAATATATTACTACAAAATGTGGGTGCAATTCACTAGTCCTCGTTCACTAAACCACAAGTGAATTCATTCATAATCCAGTGAAATCACTTGACATAAAAGGACACCGATTTAATTACTTTTCATATATTATACATAAATTAATTTTACATGAATAAATTTCACATTTCTCCAGACTTGTCGATGGAAAGCTCCTCCTCTTTTTGTGTTGTGGAAAGCTCCGAGCAAAGAGAGAGCTACAGATTGCAGTTTGGCAGAGAGTTTAAGTAGCATGTTACCATGATCGTCCTAAGCCTGCGGCCCTGCTGCATGCATGAATAGTAGGTAAGTAAGTAATACTGTGATGATTGGCAGTAGACTTGTTAGTATATGCTGCAAACTCTTTGGATCAGTTCTCCTGGCAATGCAAGCCAAGCAGAGAGAGATGCCAGAGAATGCATGAACTGTTTGTCGCGGAGTTTCCTCCCCTCTTTCAACTGGAAATTCACAAGACCACCATCATCCATCAAATCCATCTTAGCAAGGAGAAGTTTGGGTTCAGACTTCAGACCATTTGTTGGACAGTTCTTTGATCTGTTTTGTGGTGGGGGTTTGAAATGTTTCCAAGAACCAGAAGGCTTATTATGAAAGAACTAACAACTTTAATGCAGGTTCTCTATGGATTCTTTGGTTATTTGAGAACTAGAGGTTATGGGTCAAAGCTGGCTCATCCAAGACAAGGAATTGATGCTTTTTTTGAGAACCCGTGATCAAGGGTTTATATTATGTACCTGACCCTTCTCTGCTGGTTCTTTCTTTGAAAAAGAGAGAACCACCCAACACCGATTCAGATGACCCACATCAAAATCTGTAAACAAAACTCGGTGGATGGATGGAAAGGACTACTATGCTATAGTGAAAAATCTTGAATTTGCAAACCTGGGACATCCTATCTGCAGTGACAAACCTCAACCAGCCTACCATGTTATAATGATTTCTTCACAAACAAAATGATCTATGTGCCACCCAATGAGCTTCATTCTCTTTTTTTGTTTTGTTTTGTTTTTAAGATGAAACATCGTCAAACTTTAAAACTTCATACTTTTGGGTTGCGGGTTTTGAGAGCACTTTGTATTCAAGTGTTGGAGTTTCTTTCTTGCAGTACAATTTGCATATGTAATTGAATTGTTGCATGTCATCACAATTCGAAACTTACACCATGGTTGAATGCTATGTATGGTTGAATGATATGTTTATTCCAGTGTTGGGCAGTTCTCATCTCTGAAGAGTTAAATGAAGGGAAATCCCAATTTTCAGGCAGGCTGGGTTTTAAGTGTGAATCCGACATCCCTTCCATGTGAAATTAAATTTTAAGCATAAAGTCATAATTAATCATGTGAAATAGTTTATATGACTTAAAAAAAATTTATTGCTCATTTATCCCAATGGTTTTAAAATTAAAATCATTGACATGTGTAAACTTTTAAAATCTAGAAGTTCGAGTTTGTGACGCATGTGTAAAAAGTTGTGACCTAACAATTATTGCTTGGGATCAAACTCAAACCTTGATATGGCAAATATGGGTAAACAATTTTTATACTTATTTGAGTTTCTATAAATCTATGCAAGTATGAGAATTGGATTTGAGGTTCACTTGATAACTTTTGAATGGGTATCATGTTTGAACCTTTGTGATACCTCATTGACTTTCAAATTGTCGATTCTCACTTGAAGTGACTCAATTTGAGAACTGGCCTGAAAATCGGGTGAGTTAATGATACCTGCCCAGCACTGGTTTATTTCTAGTTATTAGAGAAATTTGCAAAGTTACCTGGTCTTCACCCTGTCTTTGGGCCTCCTTTAAACCCCTAACCCCTCTTTTAGTGATATCTGTAAAGTAAGGAAATTTTATTAAATCTCAGTACGAAATGCTGAAACTCAGTACGAAATGCTGAGATTTTAGTGATATCTGTAAAGTAAGGAAATTTTATTAAATCTCAGTATGAAATGCTGAAACTCAGTACGAAATGCTGAGATTTTAGTGATATCTGTAAAGTAAGGAAATTTTATTAAATCTCAGTATGAAATGCTGAAACTCAGTACGAGATGCTGAATCTCAGCATTTAATAGAAGTTATTATACCCATTTCTTGCCATGTCCTGCACTACCAATGTTATAACTTATACCTGAGTAGAAAGAGTTTAAAAAAAAAGAAACAATGATGTAATCTACTCTTAGATGATGATGATGATTTTTATATTGTGTACTTACCATTTCCCTCATGCTCACTCGAGGTTTAACAAATTCCCTAACCTCTGGGTGTGCATGGAGCAGAGAGCTATATCCATGTGAGGATTCTGACCTGCCTGTGAAGCATGACTCTCTTTCTTTCTCTCTCTCTCTCTCTCTCTCTTTGTCTCTCTCTCTCTGACTCTTCCAGACTTGAAGAGTCAAGCCCAAAAAACACAAGCAAATTTTATAAATTCTATATACATAATATACATATTTAATATTATATTTATTATTAAAATTATATTTAATATACATAATTAATATTAAGACAAAATTTCTTGCTGCATCAGCCTTTTGCAGAATGTGTACTGACATTTGTTTTCAAACACTTACTGAATTTTGTGCAACAAATACTACTTTCCTCAGGCAGGCAGGCAGGCAGACTGGCAGACTGGGGGAGCATAGAGGTACCCCAATAAGTTGTAGCTTTTTCCTCCAGTGCACAACCAGGGTTCAAATCTCACTAGAGACCCCCCCCCCCCAAAGGGTGTCAGAGTGAACCAACCAGTGCACCATGAGGGATGGATGGATGGATGGATGGATGGGTGGATGGATGGATGGATGGATGGGTGGATGGATGGATGGATGGATGGGTGGATGGATGGATGGTGGGTGGACAGAAAAATACTTTCCCATTGTGTTCTAGTTCCCCTAGATAACCACCATAGTTACATCAGTTGGTCTATTTCCTACCTACCTGTAAAATTTAAAAAAAAAATAAAAAAAAAAATCCACTTGGCCTTACCTACCTACCAACCATCACCTACATCTACTTACCCTAGTAGTCACCTATTCTCCTTCCTATCTACCTACCTACCTACCTATATTTCAAAGGATATGTTATCCCTAGTCCTCATTTACAAACTAAACCATCCACTTGCATCTACTTACCTAGTAGTCACCTATTTTCCTACCTACCTATCTACTTACTTGTCTATAATTCAAAGGATATGTTATCACTAGTCCTTACCTACATACTAACCGTCTACTTACCTAGTAATAACCTATTTTCCTACCTACCCACCTAACCTATATGTTTCATAGGATAGTAGGTTATTGGGCTGAAACCCAATGGCAACTCGTCTTTGTCTCTTTGGCTTTGGATTTTCTTTTCTCTTTTCAATGAAAATGTGTCTTGGGTTGCCCACTTTTCATACCCTTTTTCCCACCCCCCCTCTTGCCCCCTCTTTTTTGTTGGCATTTGCCAACCTACATAATTTTGCCCAAGTTCCTTTTCTACTCTACAGTAGTTTGTATTCATGAGCAATCCAGGAAGAAGAAAGAAAGAAAGCAAGTCATGAATGATGAGAACCCATTGGTCCCCACCCAAAAAAACACCATTGAAAAAGAATTTGTTCTCTAATCGACCATGGGCTTTATCTCTCTCTCTCTCTCTCTCAATGACAAGGTGAACATTGGTTTTTAGCCGAAAGCTTTGGGAACAAAAAACTTTTTTGTTTGAGCAAATAACTATGGTTGCAAACCCATTCATCATGACATGGCATATGCTTCACATATATCTCTACCTATATGTGATAATGTGCCACAAAAATAATTCAATAACTAAAAGTTGAATATTTTCACAATTATTTCAAGAATACCATTTCTTTTTTTTCCCCAAAAAAACATCCAAAGGAATTCCAAATCCAAAAATTCTTCTTTTCCTACATATCATAAATAGGAATTTTGATTTGTTCTTTAGTATCTCTTTGTGTGTGATAAAATGAATCATTGCGTGACATCAATACTAAAAAGTTAGAAGAATGAAAGCAAACTCAAAAATGATTCAAAATATAAATAAACATGCATTCTCTCATCCCCTTGACTTTCTTTATTTGGATGGTATTTTCTAGTGTTGGGTGATTCTCATTTTTTCCCGAGAATCGTTAATCTACTCATTAACCTAATTCTAAATAATCAAACATATTCTTTTTTGAATTTTATAAAACTTCTTCATAAAATTGGCTAGGATTTCAAGAAATTGGGAAATGAACCCCTATCCAATTCCCACATTGTTAGTTCTCACAAATTTGTTAATCGATGGGTTTTTTTTAGTGATTCTCACAACTCAATTATTGAAAAAAAATAAAATATTAAATTGAGGCATTTTTCTTGTCATTCAAAAAATAGAATAATCCATATTATTAGGAAAAAGAATGAAAAAATCAAGTTTATTGCTAAGACTTGTCTTGTAATTTGATTTATCTCAAACAAACTCACTGTGATATGTTTTGGTTGCCAATCAACCTTCAAAAAATTTATCACCAAAGCAAAAATGTTACATGTTTTCTTTGACATTCTTGTTATGGTAGAACAATATTCTACAAGTTTAATTGGCTTAACATATTTTTGGGATTGAACATAAACACTTTTTCTAAAAAGAATTTTCTTAAGGGAAAAACAAATTCTTGAACAACATAAATGCATTGTAAAATGTTTCAACCATGTTCTATGCAACAAATTGAATAATAGGTAATTTTTGACAACCAAAAGGACAAGGTCTTGCATGAATTGTTTTTGTTTCACATCATCCTTTTTGAAAAGATATTTTGCACCAATGTTTTTTTTGTATTGCATTGCTAGACACCTTAAGTTTTTTTTTGTTGGTTGTCTTTTCAATACCCCTTTCACAACACTATTTACTTCTTCCTCAAACATTTTTGCTATCATTACAGGGTTTACATCCACATGTTTTATCCAACTTGTTATTCTATTGGTTTTGTAATATGACCTATTATTCCTTTCCACACTTGAGTTTTTATCATACTAAATGCATCAATTGAATTATTGTAACAAAGTATGCAACATATAACTTGAGGAACTTTTCCATCCATTTTTTTATTGGCATTTTACACAATCAAAAAAACCAACATATAGCGTAAATCTATTATGAAATCTCCAAAACAATCTTCGAGCATGCAATTTTTCAAGATTGACTTGCATCTTTTCATTAATTGGATTTTCTTTTAAAACTTTTGTTAGAGGTTCCTCTTCCATACAAATTTCATTGGAACTAATTTCGCAAAACTCATTTTCAATTCTTGTTATGTTTTGGATTTGATTTAATTGTTCCAATTTATAACAAAACATTTTTCACAAAATAATATTGATGGCATAAAAAGCCCAAAAATTATATGTGTTTCAAAAAGGGGTTATAATATATTAATATAATGAATTACCTAAAACAAAACAAGTGAAATTCAATTTTTAAATTTTTTTACAAAATTACTTGCTTCGACATATCAGGGAATAAATGCAAATGTATAATGAATGTGAAGCATGCAACTTTTTTCTACTAGCCAAAAATCCATGCATAACTCACAACATATATCAATATGTTAACAAAGAACAAGGAAAAAATTTAACAATGCAACGAAAGCAAACAAAACATACAAAAGAAAAAAAACTTCACAAGAGAATTAATTAATTAATTAAATGAAAAATAAACTTATTAAACTGGGAAAAGAAAGCTTAAAATCTACCACTTGAAGACCTACATAAACATTTTTGGGGTGAGGGAAGTATCAGCCGAACAAAACCAAGGCACAAAACAATAAGAAAGGTAAAACAACAAGCAAGGTGGAATAACGCTAATCACAAATTTCCCATCCCATGATTTGGTAATGGAAATTGTGTGAAAATTATTATTTCATGGATTTGTATGTTTTGCACATAATGTCATGCATTAAAACAAGAATGATACACATATAAGTAGGATGAAATATTTTCATGCAAATGAAAATATTTCATCTTATACATGCATAATTCGTGTTTTAAACACATGACATTTGTGTTTTAAACATACAAACCCATGAAAAAATGACTTTCGCATAATTTCCATTTCCTAATTAGGAGATGGGAAGTTTGTGATTGATAAGGACCAAAAAGGTATTCAAGGAAGAACAAAAAGGTGACCTAGTAAGGTGAATTGGCAAAGCAATGCAACAAGGCGATGTAATAATGCATGATAGCAAGGTGCAACAACAAGGTGATGTAACAACATGCAACAATGAAACAAGGTGAAGCACCAAAATGACACAATAAGACAATGCAACAAAGCAAAACAACAAAGCATGGCAAGAAAGTGACACAACAAGTTAAAGTAACAAGGCATTACAATAAGGTGAAGTAATAAGGCATGATAACAAGGTGAAACAAAAAATCAAAATAGCAAGGTGAAACAAGAACATAAAGTAGCAAGGTGAAATAACAAGCAACCAACAACAAAATGACCCAAAAAAAAATGGGGCCCTATGCGGCACCACCCCTAACTTGAATCGCATTAAAAAAATTCCCTAACCTTAAAACCTAGTTCAATATGTCTTACCAACCACCCTACACCCAAAATGCTAACATAAACCCTATTATTGAAAATTGAAACCTGGTATGTTTTAATATTTGGTTAGATTTCCTATATTTCCCAATAGGGACCTAAATGGGTATGTCTTAGCATTTGGGTAAATTTCTAGTTTTCATCTTTTTAACATTTAGATACCTTAGGTGATTATCATAAATCCGGTTTTCAATTTAATGGGAATTGGTGGGTCAATTTTCACCAAGAGTATCACCAATTGTGATACTTGTTAGTTTCAAAATGAAAACCTAACCAATGTTCACCTCATCTTTGAAATTTGCCTAACATTGATATTTTCAATGTTGGGTCAGTGTATCTATTTTAATATATTAATAAAAATAAAATTATTATTTTTTGAAAAAAAATTATTAGCTTGTTAAAGATGAATAGGCTAAAAAAATTCCAAGCCAAGTAAACCGAGTAAAAAAATAATAAAAAATAAAAATAAAAAATCTCATGTTGCACCAAAAGTTGCAATTAACCATAAGAGGATTTAACTAAATTTGGTTACAAGAAAAATGAAAAAAAAAAAAATCTAGGAATCCTATTACATGTTGCTGAACCACTAAAACCTCTAAGCCAAAGAATGATGATTTCAAAAGAAAGAAAGCTACAAATCTATAGAAATCCTCCAAAGCTCTTGGCAATTTCATATTTACCTGCCCATTGTTAGAATTTCCTAATGCATACACTTCAAAGAAAACTTCTTGTTGTGCGGGTTGTCTAGAGTGATACACACATTATACAACTTGTATGTGTAACTATGTATTTGTGTGTGTTTTATAAATGCCCCATGAAAATGTTGAGTTCATAGAATTGGTGAATAGGCTTCATTTGTGTATTTAAGAATGCCGTGAGCATGATCTTACCTTCACCAAATATATCTTTTGGGGGAGTTTGTGGTGCAAGTATTTGGAGTAGATGTTTTGGAACTTCATTTGCCTATACAAACCCAACTTTTTATATATATGAAAACTTAAGTTATTTTTTCCAAAACAATGGGGGTTATGTAGGTTAGTAAACAAGGCAAAAATAATCCTAAAATCCACTCAATAAATCAACAAACCAATTTCTTTAATCCGCCATTTTCAATCCAACCCACAAGTTGAAGTCCTCACGTAGCATATTCTAAGGAGTTTCTTTACACTCATGATGCCTAGGTTGCAAATTGGCACAGGTCCCACCAAGCTCACTCCCACTCTTAAGAAGTAGGTGTAATAGGTACCTCCCCCCACTTCTAGTGGAACCTCAATTCAATTCAATTCCCCTTATGAATCCCACAACTTCACCCCCCGGGTTGTTAGGGACTAGGTCTTCTTCCAATGAATGAATAGAAGCATAACATACCAACGTTTGTGAGTTGACAATGTCATATGGGACAAGAAATGAAATCAAACACAAGACATTGAAGAAGAAGAGCTATGGTGACAAATGGGTTGTTTCCAACAATCTAATAATAGAAAATAGAGCAAGCATGTAAGAGGACACACCTTACCAAAAAGCACTTGGAGAAATCTCCTAAGTGTATAGTGTATAGGGAGGGAGGGTACCTTCTCTACTTGAATATCCCTCCTAGAAAAGAGGGAGGGCTATTACAAATACTCTTTGAATAATGGGATGGATCTTATGTCTAGAGTCACGTATATCCTTAAGTGTAGGGCTAAAGTGTGAGGGGGGATATTACACATACTCTTAGGTCCCACTCTCACTTGGATGTTCTTTTGGACTTTTTTTCCTTCCCAATGAGCTGGTGTGCACGTTGCTTTGGCGCATGTGCCTAGTTGTTACGTCTACTATGTTGTATCCCTCACACTTGTTCTCCTTTCCCTTTTGGTGCGACCATCTAAAGTAAAGACTTACCAATTATATATGTTGTTTCCCACCAACCATTTGCTTGCTTGCTTGCTTGTGGATCAAGATGCAAACATCAAAATTTTCCAACTTTTCCCTCATTTTCAACACCCAATACTCCAAAAAAAAAAACAAAGGACTCTCACATAAGTTGTGATATTTGTTTGTTGGCCAGATGACAATTGTCAATTGCAAAACAAGACAAACCCAAAATGAATACGAACCCAAAAAAGAGGACACGTTTCCCACCTATTGAAGGCACAAAGCTTTGTCCCCTCCTCCTCTTTGAGTTTGCCTCTGTAATGACTATACAAGACAAACATAATATGGAATGCTTGAAAGAGCTCCTCAAGATGTCACTACAAATTATTTCAAGTTCCATTCCAATAGAGTTATCCGTAAAATAAGAAAATCACAGCACCAAAACAACCCTCAATTTGGTCATACATACACACACACGGGGAGATTAAAAAAAAACACCTGCAAAAAAAAAGTACATTAGCATTCAACTGGGAGTTTCTGAAACTCGCAAAACCATCAATTTTGGCAGTATACTGAGTTTCATCCTGTCTTTCCTTTTCTTTTGCCTCTCGCCTCCACTGCTGCTACATATATTTTCACTGCTCCTCACTGTTGTACAACTACTATAATTAGTCTCGAGCCTTTGCGCATTAAATGCTTAAGTATTAGGCATTTCATACTGAGATTGATTCATTGAAATAATGTCTTCACCTTGCGGATACCATTGAAAGAGGGGATAGCGGGGGGGGGGGGTGAAAGGAGGCCCAAAGACAGGGTGAAAGACAGGCAGGGTTACTTGACGGATAACTCTCATTTGTCACTAACTCTTCCCCGAAACTGTATTTTATTATATAAGCTCACGTAAAGACTTGGGCCTTTTTTTTTTAAATAGTGTAATTGGAGGGTATATTACCCAACATGTTTTTTTTTCTCAAGCACTACTACTTGAAAGGTGCTTCTAAAATCAAATCGCCGGATCCGTCCGATGTGCATTCATTCGGTTTTCCAAAACTAACGCCTTGCATTTTTTGGGTTTAGTCTTTACACATTCGTAAAGGATTTAGTGGAATTGGGCCAATGGGAGGTGAGTTGCGGGTTAGGCCCAATTCCGATAAAGCCTCCACCTCAAGGCTTTGCTTTACCCTACACAAAAACATCAATTTCCTCGGTTTCCATTTTGTTTTTGGGGGGGGGGGGGGGGAGGGTCATCAACAAAGTATACAAATTAAGAATTTTAATTTTAATTGGAAAAGAAAAAAACCAAAACAAAAGACAAATCAAGACAACACAAAAGTCTTTGAGCCAACACGGACGATCCAGATTTACCCAACCCAGTATCTGATCGCACGGCCGACCTACCGTCACGAGAGAGGCTGAGGCGACGTAAGACAAAAGTTCAGAAAGTGAGGAAGTGGACAGCTCAGAGATTTCAACGGCCAAGCGATGGAACGCTACGTGGCAAATCAGGAGTGGGTGATACAAAGATAGAGAGAGAGACAGCAGCCAGCCAGGAAGTATGGTGGGAACGGGTCCACTGTACGGCTACTTTACTCGCCTCCCGATTGGTGGGATGATCTGCACGCGACAAACCGCTTGCGCTGCTTTGACCGTCAATAACAGGTCGCCATCAGCAGCCCCCCCCCATCCACCTGCTTGCAGGTGCCCTCCCTCATGCTTGAACGCGCTACCCGGTTGCGATCAACCGGGACAGCCGGTCATCACGACGTCGTAGTCTTCCCACCCCCGCAATCTTCGCCGCATGAAAAACAAAAAGGTAATAAATAATAATAATAATTATTATTATTATTATTATTTAATAATGTGATGTTTTGGGTACTGGGGTCCAGAGTGAAGAGGCTCTTGATGAAGCCCAACAAATATACTAGGTAGTAGGTATTTGGGGGGGGGGGAGGGGGGGGGGTTTTTAAAAAAAAATTACTAGGCCCTAAACCCTAAACCCTACCTACCTGAAGTTCACCGAACAATTTGTCATGACAAACAACTTTGTTAGGGCAAAATAAGCCCACACAATTGTATGTCCCCGACGACATTAGCTTAGGTTGAAAATGGGGACCTACAAAATGTAAGATCGGCCAATGAGGTGATGCAACATGCACCCACCCGATACATAAGCTAGCAAAATATTGTAGGAGGGTATGCAATTTAGAAACTATATTGCAATATAGTCTTTTATATTTCACATCTTTTTGAGTGTTTTGGGAAGAAGTGTACCCTAAAATTAAGGTATTAAAGACTTAAGGTTTAATGTTAAAGATATATAAGTTAGTGTATAACGATGATCAAAGTTAACCATGAGTAGTAGTATGTAATAATACCTTTGGATTTGGTGGTTCGAAAATCAACTTCACCATGAGTTAACCAACTTCGAGCATGTATGTGCACGGTAGTAACCAAATCTATTGAGTAAACCTAACTCATTCCATGAGTACACGCACCAATAAAAGTGACTCCTACATCATTGACTCCCTCGGAGTCGCATCCAAACAAATAAAATAAAGCTACAAACTAAAAGAATCCCTAAGCCCTTACCAACTAACTGTGGGGGGGGGGGGGTCAAATGACCTTAATACTTCTTCCAATACATTACCGACAATGTGAGATGAGAATTAGTTAGGGTTTTCATGTTGGTTTTCATCTTGAGAATTGATGGGTATCACAAATGGTGATACTCTAAATGAAATCGACTCATCAATTCTCATTGGGCTGAGAATTGGCCTCATGAGAACCACCTTGGATATTCAAATGTAAAAAACTTGAAAACCTTCCTAGGACATACCCAATTCTTGTTTTCAACATTAGGGGTTTATCTTAACATCTAGGTGTGTATGTATGATAGTTGGTAAAGCTTATTAAGCTATATTTTAGGTTAATGTTTTTTTGAAAATGAGATTAAGGTTAGGGGTGGGTGACACCACATAAGCATTGTGTGTGTGAAGGGCATCATCTTCCGGTCTTCACATTTCATGAATATAAACAAGGCAAAGCAAATTTTAGGGTTCATTTGTTTTTTAGTCATTTTGTTGTTGGTTGGTGGCTATTTTGCATTGTTGTTTTGTTTTGTTGTTACACATTGGTTTCACACCTTGTTATATCGCCTTGTTGTCACACTTTTTTTTCACCTTTTGTGTTGTTGCTTTGGTTTTGTGCTTTGCTATTTCATTTTGTTGTCACACCTTGTTATTGTGCTTTGTGGCTTCACATTATTATTGCACCTTGATGCTTCCTCTTATTGCATTGTTTTGTCATGTCATTTTGCTACTTTCTTTTGTTATCACGGCCTACCATGTTGTTATTTTGTTGCTTTTTTCAATTAGTTACATCATCTTGTTACATCGTTTTGTCATTTTGCTTTGCTATTTTTATTTTTGTTTTAAAATAATTTTTTTTGTTTATGAAGTTTTTATTTATTTTGTGTATATGTTTTTTTTGTTCTCTATTAATGTATTGGTATATGTTGTGCATTGTGCAAGGATTTTTTTGGCTATTAAAAAAAAAGGTTACATGTTTCACATTCATTATACATTTGCACTTATTTCATGATGCATATAAGTGAACAATTTTATAAATGATTATAATGTTTTGAACTTTTTTTTGTTTTGGGCTCTAAATAGTTCATTAAACTAATATATTATAACATGAATCCCTTTGTGAAACTTATTTAGTTTTGACCTTTCCATCTCATCAATACTCTCTTGAGAAAAGATTTTTGTTTGAAAATGGAACAATTAAGTCACAATGAAAAATGTATGAAAAACTAAAAATGAGTTTTGTGAAAGTTTTTCCCAATCAAGTTTCTATGGGAAAGGAAGCTCTAGTTAAAAATTTAAAAGAAAAATTCTATTTTTCAAACAAAAAATTATCTCCATTCATGAAAGGATGCATTCAATTTTCAAAAAAATTGCATGTTCAAAGAGTCTTTCAAAGACCTTATAATACACCTGCAAAGACCTTATAACCCTATTATGTTGGGCTTTTGATTATGTAAATAATAACAAAGGATTGGATGGAAAAATTTCTCAAATAACTTGGGTTTATGGTTTAGGGTTTAAGTTATTTGTTGCATGCTTTGTTATAATAGTCCGGTCAATGCCTCTAGTTTGGTAAGAATTGAAACAAGGAAAAGAAAAAATAAAATCATATTACAAAACCAAAGGAATTAACATATGGACACAAACCATAAACAATTCTATGGATGGGGTATTGAAAAAACAACTTAGGCTCCTTCATTGCTCCTTTCAGGCAAAGTGTGAAACCCTAGATTGTGTGGGGTCTTTGGGCAGGCCTATTTATTATGTACGAGGATTTTTTAAAGAAAGATGATGTTTTGGCTTGTGTTTTTGAAACTTGAGAGATTTAGTTATTATAGAGTGTTGATATCTTGAAGGATTTTGGCTTCTTTTAGAGGATTTTTTAGAAGATTATAAATTTTTAATGGTGAAATATTTGAATTCCTATATAATTCTTCTTTCGCCTTAATATACTTTCTAATGTAAATGGCAAGGCAAAAGTGTGATGCAACCCTTGTTTGGTTTGGATGATGTTGTTGTTGTTGTTGTTGGGTCGCTAATGCACACACACACACACACACACACACATTCACTCATCATGTCGATTGTGAGCTGGGTGTCATGTGAAAAGTAGGTGCATGTAAACAGATGAGCTCCATTGCATCTGTCCAAATATCCCACTTGTATAGGTGGGTGAAACCACCTTTTTTTGTTACAAATTTTTTATTCATTTCTATGGGGTTGGTTGTTGGATAGAAAGGGGAGGAGGGAGGGGGTCCTCATAGCTAGTCTCATTATAAGCACCTTTGGATTGTGTTTGAGTTTCTACACCTAACTTGTTGGCCTTGGACCACCCATTGTGGCCCCTATTTTGTTAAAAAAGAAAAATAATCACTTTATATATTATACTATCAAGTTAAAAGAAATTAATATATTAAAAAATTATGATTTTTAGTAGCCAGTTTTAAAATAATGATTTATGTTAAATTTTTGTTTTTGCTAAAAATTTGTCATTTAGGAAACCTTATATATAAGGTTGTTCTACATCATAAAGTCCTTGGTTTTGTGTGTGTTGCTCCTTCTTTCAAAAAAAACCAAAATCCCTTAAGCTATTATACTCTATAATGAAATCTAAAACACAATATCCTAGCCTTGGTAGGCAAGGCCAAAAATGGATGTGCGCTACATACTTGACCCCCGGGGTCATTTTTATATTTAAAAAACAAGGATGAAGTAAAGCTGATATTAGGGAAGTAGATGAATGGATGTGAACCATGAAGTGGGCAATGTCCCAAAGAATGAGAGATATGGCCCCAAGTGGGCAATGCACCAAAGAATGAGATATGGCAACCATGCCAACAATGAGGCCCCCATTTTGCTACTAAGAAAGTAATGGCTGATAGTATATGGAGCTCCCAAAAGATATGCCCATTTTGCTCCGCAAACTCATGCATCACTCACTCTATGATCAACTTCAAGTATGTGACCGGGACCACTTTGTACCTTCAAAGTAGTTTTTCAAGTCCATTGTTTCACACACAACCTCGATGAGATACGAGTGAAAATAGAGTCAACTACGTACATGAAAACTACGACTAAACTAAACCTTGTATAATGACTAGAGTAGAGTCTTGTATTAACTTTTTCCTTTGTATTTTGCTCCTCCCCTTCCACACCCAATCTCAATATAAATCATCTTCTTGGTGCACTCTTACTATATAATATTTCTTAGAATTTATTTCATTTTTTCATCTCCTATAGGCTACCACAAAAGTTTTTGGAATTGGAAATACCTCTTGAGTAGAGTGAATCACAATTTGGAAATTTTTTTCCCCAAAATTCAGCTCAACACGAAGGTTCAAATAAAATTTTGATTACATGGATCGTGTTTTGCATTGGCCATGGCTAGTAAGTTTCCAATTTGCGATTTTTTTCTTTGTGAAATATAATACTATATTGACATATTATGGGGTCCTCCCCCTCCCCCCCCACGTGAAAAAGGAAATAAAGGTCAAATAAATTTGAAATAAAAAACCACAAACCATCTTTTAATAGCTAGTTTGGGGGGGGGTTTGTGACACGTGAATATGACTTTCTCCACCAATACACAACTTTCTCCATTTTGAACTAACTTGGAAGCAAGAATGAGAGGCCCCATTTTGAAAATTGAAAAATAATAAAATAATAAAATATATTAAAATAATTGATTAATTGACATGCTCAAAAAACCAAACATAAAATAATGAAAGAAAAATAAATTTCCATTTTTTATTCTTATCTATTTACTTTTTAAATAATTTTAAATAGTTTAATTTTGTTGTGTTCATCATAAACCCAATACTCTCTACTTGGCAACTCCATTGACCTTCTTAATGTTGATTGTGAATAAAACCTAAAGTGTTTGGGATGCTCCCCCCACCTTCCAAATTCTTCACTTTTTCATCTATCCCTCAGCACACACAACGGATGAAAATGGATGTAATTTAGGAAAGTTGGAAAAAGTTGGACAATGGATGATAGATAACTAGCAAAAAAAAAGTTGAAACCAATTTTTTTTTAATAATATAAAAAGCTCGCTAGCTAGCCTAAATTCAGGACCCCAAGGTCAGAAGTTCGAACTTTCTAACCCCCCGCAGCAATTGTGGTCCTCTGACAATTCCTCCCTCATTAAATTAAATTAAAGAAAAGGGCAAAGAATTCTCATTCAATACGCAATTGTCAGATTTCTTTGGCTCTTTTCAAGTGGGTACAAAAAATGTGGCGGTAAGTTAAAACTTAGGTTTTATTATTATTTTATTTTTTATACATTTAAAAAGCACACGAAAAAAATTCTCGGTAACTGGAATATTTTGCCATTATACTTGAATTTCCAATTTTAGGTTTTAAAAAAATATATGTATATTTAAAAGCAGACTAAAACATTCTCGGAATCTGGAATGTTTTGCCATTATACTTGAATTTCCAAATTTTAATACAATTTTAGGGGTTTTTTTAAAAAAATTTAAAAACAGACTAAAACATTCTCGGAGTCTGGAATATTTTGCCATTATACTTGAATTTCCAAATTTTAATACAATTTTAGGTTTTTTTTAATAAAAATTTAAAAAGCAGACTAAAAACTTCTCGGAATATTTTGCCATTATACTCTGAATTTCCAAATTTCAAAACAATTTTAGGGTTTGTTTTTTAAATTTACAAAGCAGACTAAACAAGTTCTCGGAATCTGGAATATTTTGCCATTATACTTGAATTTCCAAAATTTCATACAATTTTAGGTTTTTTTAATAAAAATTCAAAAAGCAGACTAAAAACTTCTCGGAATCTGGAATATTTTGCCATTATAATTGAATTTTCCAAATTTCAAAACAATTTTAGGGTTTGTTTTTTTAATTTAAAAAGCAGACTAAACAATTCTCGGAATCTGGAATATTTTGCCATTATACTTGAATTTCCAAATTTTAATACAATTTTTGGCCCATATGGGAGGAGAGCCACAGAGAGAGAGAGAGACCTTTACTATGAATAGCTACCTAATTTGAGTAGGGTAGTAGGTATTAGATACCTAATCATAGGTAGTTAGGTAGGTGGGTACCTACTGGTAGCTTCCCTACCCTAGGCTAGTCTATCTTCCAGTGGCCTTTTTCCCGCCTTATTAATATCTAGCAGTCATCACAGGTAGGTGTAGGTACCTACTACCCACTAGGCTGGCTAGTGTGCAAGTGACGTCTGTACTACCACATCTGGAATTCCAGGTCCTCAAATTCGTGACATTTCATTATTTTGTCCTTGACCCCCTCTGCCCCTGCCCCAGTCCCTGCCCCCGGAAAAAAAAGAGAAGTGAATAAAATAACCTCAACCAATTTTTATTTTTATTTTTTTTCCTCTTTTCTAAAAGAGTCTCATCCCCCCCAATTCTAAACCCCCCAATTCTAAACCCCCCTATCCCGCCCCCCCTTATACCCCTAAAAATTTGCAATTTAATTGTATGGTAATGGCCCCTACGAGCGGGTTGTTCCCAAAGAAAATGCAAGATGGAGTTGAGGGGCACTTGCTTTGGGAACACCGTGGTCTAAGGGTCCGGTTAGGATTAGTTAAGATGTTGCCTCTTGAGTTTCAAAAAATATGGGTTAAGATCACACGCCCATTTCAAAGGGGGTAAGTAAGTAGTCGATCTTCTTCGCTTCAAACAATGTTGTAATGTGCACCGTGATTTGTAAACCCGAAGCCTATTCTGTAATTTAATTGGCCCACAAATAGATCGAGTTCTAAACCCTAATTTGGATTGTCAAAGTTGCAAACCAGTTCTATGATTTAATTGACATACAAAATAGACAAATCAACCAAAAAATGTATCAAATTATTATATAGCCCCTCCTCACAGGTTCAAACCAACCAAAATGAAATGATTTTTAACATGCTAGGGTTTAGCATAATAAGAAGATTACTTATTTAAAGTTGAATAATATTTTAGGGTGTGAGTAAAATGAAAGTAGGGACAGGAATTTTTTTTTCTCCCTAAGAAATAAATAAGGGAGGTGAGGATGGGCAAAAAGGAGGCACTTTTTCACCAAATCATGGGGGGCAAGGACATTTTCTTTTCTTCCTTTTTCAATAAACAAAAGGCGATAAAAAACTTCCTTACCCCCCCCCCATCCTCGTGCAAAATGAGGTAGTTTTTGTACGACTAAGGCGCATTGGGTGGTGGGCAACACAAATTGTAACATGATTTTGTCTCTTTGGCCACCCTTTCGGTTACATCTAATCCTAGTTCTTGGCCTTCTACTTTTTCCCTTTTCCAAAGGCGATAGTTGCATTTTCTTCTTCTCGTCTCACTCAATACGCCCTACCTCTCCACCCACAATCCCCCATGGGGGCCCCGCCCTAGCAAGCCTCAAGTTCCTTACATGCAACCATTAGGTAGTGCCCACAAACAAAATGATGCAATGAGTTTTACTATTGTGGGTACCCTACCTTGCGATGCTATGAATTGAGTCCACTTTTTAGCAACTTGAAAACTTTTTTCACTAGGTGGATTTATTGGGGAAATAATCTATATCCTTATCCCACCTCCTTGTTCCATTTTTTGTCTTGATATTTTCATTTATCAAGTTTTGAAATTTGTGACAAAATCCTATCAATTAGGCTCTTAAGGATTCATGCCTAAAAGCAGAGATGAATGACTCCTTGGTTTGGTGCCTCATCGATCAATTGCCATGACCTAAGGAGATGAGCAAGGGGTGTATCACTCTTTAAAGTTCCATATAGGTATGGATTATGAAAATTGGAGTATTATACGTATATGCCAAGTTCCATTGATGAAACATATATGTGTTCATATATAACCAATCAATAACGCAAAAAATCATTACACATTATCATTTAACAACATCAATGAAAACAAGGATGAATGAAAAAAGAGAACAATTTTATGCATCAATTTGTAAATTGCTTCTTTTCATCCATATAACCATCAATGGTGCAAAACTAACTCAAAGATGTTTTGATCACAATTATAGTCTCCTCATTGTTGTTAAGCTCCACTTTTGAACCTCATTGGATTAGCCAAACAAATATCTATGAAAGAAGGTTATTTGTTTGATCTCCCAAACGAAACGAAAGTGCCCCCTTCACGCACTTGACACCATTCAAAAGCCCTTCAATGGGTAGAGGTGTGCTGAGGTAGTTTCATAATGTTGAGACATTGCAAGAGCTATTGAATATTGAACAATTTTGTCATTGAAAATTTAATAAAATCAAAAGACTAAGCTTTTTGGCAACATGCTCTTGATGTTATTTGGAAAGCCTTCCACAAGTAAAAATTTCTATGGAGGTGATTACTTCACTTTTAGACCTAAGTTGTGAGAGATATTGAATTTGAATAAGTTTTGTGATTGAAATTCAATTAAAACTACAAGTGCAAAATTTAATGAAAATTGGATTTTCACACTTAGAAGGTGTATAGTTTGCCTTTCAATTGCTCGATCCTCATATTGTCAATTCTTAGCAAATTGTCGTTGTATATGCAAAAGTGTGAAGCAACTTGTCCTAGGTTTATCACCTTAAAATCTTAAAATTTAAAAAAAAATAAAAATCCAAGTAGTTCCATCAACTAAGTAGGGTGGGGTGGTGCAAAAGTCATGCTAAAACATAAAACAAAATAAAATAGAGTATATATACAACTGACCTCAAAGACTCCACGTATATGGGCGTAAAAACTATAAACAAGAACCAAATAAATATTTATGGAAATTTTATTAAAACACCCAAAAAAAAAGAAGGGTTATTGCTGAGTAAATGCATTGCCTGACAATGTTTTTTTCAGGAATTTTTTTAAAAAAATATTATTGCTGACTAAATGTATTGCCTGACAATGTTTTTTTAGGAAATTAAATTTTTGTTGAGAAAAAAATTGAATTCCTTAAGTTGTAAATTCGACTAAATTGCCAAATTTTTGAAAATTTTCGCCAAATCCCAAATGTTTTTATTACTCACCCACCCACACACCCACCCACCCAAAGAACCCTGGAAGCACTTGCCGACCTTGAATTTCAAGACTTGGCTGGATCCACATCCCCAAAGCCAAACACACACACACACACACAGACGCTAGACCTAAGCTACTACTGCGATCCCACGTGCCCGGGATCGCAGGGACGGGTGGTAGGGATCGGACGGTCAGTAAGCTCGTCCCGGAACACTGGAGAGCCGCCCGGGTTTCGCGGGCGCACGGGCCCGCCCGCGACCACTCGCCCCTGCTCTTTGTCTCTTTCGCCCCTTCCTTGTCTCGCGCGCGCGCGCGTTCGCTTCCTCGATCGCTGCCCCGCGCGACTGCTCTCTCGATCGATTGATCGTCCTCCCTGTCTCTATGTCTCTCGCCCGCGCACCTGCTCTTTGTGTTTACTTGTATGTGTATATGTGTGGCGTGTAAGGGTGGTTTGTAGCAGCAACTGGAAAGAGTTTGAGAGAGTGAGAGAAGAGGAGGAAGTGTAGAAAGGAATCATCAGTTGTGAGAAGACTAGAGAGTCGGTATATTTATACATGGTTTCTTTTAGAGAATAAGAGGGGGAGATGGTAACCTGGAGGAAGAAGACAATGTGACGAGGATCTTTGAACCGCAAGAAACCAAACGGGAGCTGCAAACAAATAGCTAGTATAAAACAATAGGATTGTTTTGTTGTTTTTTGGGGTTGAGGTTGGGAGGGTAGAATTGCGGGAGCGGGATCGCGGAGAAGGAAGCGAGAGAGAGTGGCGGTGAGAAGAAGAAGAAGAAGAAGGAGAAGGAGAAGGAGAAGGAGAAGGAGAGGGGGAGTATTGCGATCGGTGGCTGGATCTTCGATGTGTCCTCTGCCGCATGAGGAGGTCAGGAGCAGCAGCTAAGCTAAGCTAGCTAGCAAGCTGTGAGGAGGCGCAGGCGACTGATGAGAGCCTCTAGAAGTCGATGGCAAGAGACCTGAAAAGGGCTTACAACAGTAGTAGCGGTGGTGGTGGGATGGGAGGCTCTTGTGCGGCGGCTTCCGTGATTCCGAGCATGTGCTATGATCTCTTAGCGAGGAATGGCGAAATGGGGAGTAGTGCAGGGAATGTTGTTGCAGTAGTGAAGGGAGGAGTTGTTGATGACAACAATAATGGTGGTCATGGTCATGGGCATTTTCTTTCTCCCTTCTCCAGTAATCTCAAGGTAGTAGAGTCTAGGCCTTCTGCTGCTACGGGTAACACGGCACGATTGTGTTCCGCAGTTTATGAGTCTGGTTCATTCGCATCTATCCACAATCTGAGAGTGGCACAACAACAACAAGCCCAACAAACTGCTGCTCATCAAGCTAATCATCATAGGAATGGAGGGGGCCTAACGGAGAGCAGT
The DNA here is from genome assembly GCA_963920785.1 of Sphagnum contortum. Lineage (NCBI taxonomy): Eukaryota > Viridiplantae > Streptophyta > Sphagnopsida > Sphagnales > Sphagnaceae > Sphagnum > Sphagnum contortum. The sequence continues at coordinate 4,169,842 of OY987293.1, read as the reverse complement.
GTTTTGATTAGCAACGGAAGCTCCGGGGGAAGTGGTGGTTCCGAGACAGTAGACAAGGGTAACAACAACAACGCAGCAGCGCCCCGCTGTGCAGATGACTGGTTGGTGGAAAGTTGGGGAACTACCACCATTGCACCTCCTCCTCAAGCTGCTGCCCTTGAACATAATCTGGTGACTTCTTCTGCTGCTCCTGAGTTTGGTGGAAGTTTCAAGCCCCCCCATAACGGTGGCTATGGCAATTACGACGACTTCGACAGCATGTTGTTCACTTTGCCTGGCCCTGACCCTGATCAGAATGTGATGAAGTGCCTTATGGGAGAGTCACAACACGTGCAGCACCAAGGCTTGCAAGCTCTTCAGCAGCAAGGTGGAGGAGGAGGGGGAGGTCAGAGAATAATACAGCAGCAGTACAACAACACAGATGCTGTGATGATGGAGTCGGACTCCTGGAGCTCAAGCCATCATGAGCAGCAGCAGTCAGCCCAGAGTGAGATTTCTCATCTACTGGGAGGAACTGGAGATGCTGCTGCTTTCTCTGTGTCTCCTTCACCTCGCAGCATCACCGCCATATCTGAACAACCCACCTCCTTCTTAACCCCTTCTTTTTCTTCACTGCCTCGTGCACTCTCTCTTCCCTCTCACATGCGAAACATCACCATCAATTCTTCCGGTGAACACCACCCAAACTCGGAAGCTTTGCTCAGGGTGGGTATCAATGGACCAAGTGGTGGTTATCCATTTACAGTTCCGAGTCCCTCCATGGCTGCGACTGCTGTATATTCAGATTCTCCTGAATCTTCTCCTCCAGCACCAGGTGATATGTTCCGCCAATCTCTTCTCTCCAACTCCAGTGGATTCTCTCCCTTGCAACCTCCCCGAGAGAGCAGCTTTGTAGCAGCACTTCAAGCCAGCATGGCTATGAAGGAGGTTCCTCGTTCCCCCATCCATGGGGGCCAAATGCCTTCATCATCCAATCAAGGCTTTCACTTGAACCCACCACCATCTCTTGTCCAGGGAAGCTTTTACACCCAGGACTCTAGAGACTTTACTACTCCCCATCAAAGCTTGCAAAGATCATTCTCTTCCCTGCCTGCATTAACATCAATGGATCAACCAATGAAGCTCCAGGGAATAGGAACAGCACATCAGGATTACCTGTTACAAAGGCAGAGATCTTGGCAGCTGGGCCGGAGTCCTTCCCGACACTTTGGCTCTGACCACCCTCGCAATCACAACAAGGTGCATGGGGAGTCACGAATTCGAACAGGGGGTGCTCTTTCTCCTCTATCATCATCAGTCCCTGGCTTCACTCTCAGCAGCAGCCCAAAGCTTGAGAACTTCAAAAGCGGAGAAAGGAAGGAAGGGTTGGTCAACCTGGACACAGGGCAGCAGCAAGAAGGTGGAGTGATTCCTGAAGGAGGTCTCCCTATGAAAACTTGCCTGCTTAGTGCAGCCAAAGCTGTGGAAGTAGGGAACACAGAGATGGCTCAAGCGATATTGGCGCGGCTCAATCAGCACATCTCCCCAACCAGGGGTAAACCATTTCACCGGTTAGCACATTACTTCACTCAAGCCCTGGTCACCCGCATCATGGGAGCTGAAAACTTCAGGGAACAACTGTTGCCAGATCGAATTCTTCCCCCTCTTGAAGAGTACCGTAAGATCAATGCGTATGTTCGCTTTTGTGAGGTTTCTCCCTTCCCCAGATTTGCCCACTTTACTGCAAACCAGGCAATCATGGAGGCATTTGAGGGAGAAAATTCTGTCCATGTCATAGATTTCCGATTGGGTGCGGGTGCCCAATGGGCTTCCTTTATCCAAGACATAGCTAGTACACAAGCATGTGGAAAATCAACCCCCAGAGTTCGCTTGACTGCAATTGGGTTGAACACTGATGAAATGCATGCAACTGGAGCAAGCCTCTGTGCTTTTGCACTGTTGCTGAATGTCTCTCTCGAATTTCAAGCTGTTGCAACATCACCTGAACTCTTGGAGCTCTCCATGCTCAATCTCCGAGACCACGAAGCAGTTGCTGTGAACTTTGTGTTCAGTCTTCACCGCCTCTTGGATGGGACATTCTCAAACAGATTGAATGCTGTCCTCAAAACTGTGCGGGACACTCAGCCAAAAGTAATAACTGTCGTGGAGCAAGAAGCCAATCACAGTGGGTCCAATTTTCACGAACGATTCTCTGAAGCTTTTCAATATTATTCATTCTTATTTGACTCTTTGACAAGCTCGCTTGAACCAGGTTCAGATTCTTCGGTGAATATTGAGAACTACTTGCTGGCACCCGAGATCCTGAACATTGTAGCATGTGAGGGTGCTTCGAGAGTGGAGAGGCATGAACAGTTGGAGCAATGGCGAATCCATCTGTGCAAATCAGGATTCCAAAGTCGCCCTCTGAGTGATGCTTCCCAGTTCCAGGCTGATAAGCTTGTGAATGATTTATCTACAAGACGTGGTTTTCAAGTTGCAAGGGATAATGGTTGTTTGCTTCTTTGTTGGCAAGGCAGACCCCTCCTTGCTGCCTCATCTTGGACATGCTGATTGAGCTTTCATTTTATTCACCAATTACCCACCTGTACGCGAGAGGCTATTATATCACCATGGTCTTGAAAGCAGGATGTTGGAGCTTTCACAACTTGCATTCTGGCAATCCTTGTAGCAGCTTTTTTTCTTGTTCATTGGTGTGCTTTAAACAGCATGTTTTGCAAAATCCATCTCTCATATCATAGGTTTGTGCAAAGACCTTCAATGGAAATTCTGTTCAATGCACTGTTTCTTTGTCCACTGCACATAATTTTCCTCAATGCAATAAGATCAGGCCTCTGTTCTTATGTAAACTGGAAACATTTGTAATGTCACTTTCTCTTAATTCAATGTGAGATCCATGTAAACAAGGCTACAACAGTCTTATACAATGAGTAAATACTTTTTCCTGGACTCCCCCTTGTTTTTCTTCCCTTTGTTCTGTGCTGTCCAGGCAAAAGAGACCTTGAGAGCAAAGGCTGTTCTGGGTTAAAAACTGGAGGAGCTAGATGCAAGAGAGCAGTCAATGTATTAAGTGAAATCTCCCAAATGCTATCTCAAAACAGTTGAAAGATTCTAGTGGATAGTTTCAACATGGAAGTCAATTTTCACCTTCCCTTGTCCTTGGCAAGCACTGTGGTGGTATAAGCTTTTCAGTAAAACTCACTCCTCTGCCTGTACGATGTTCCAACAAAAAGCCACCTACCTGTGACAAGGTTGTGCAATTTATGAATGTTTTTCTCCCAGCCAGGGTGATCTAGCAAGGATTGCTAACCCATTGGTGAGATCTTACGAAGAACATTGTGCAAGATCACCTCATTGTACTGATGTTGTCCAGTCTCTAATGGCCTTTTGCCCTAGCTGTTGGAAGGTTCAGAACTGAAGTTGGACAAAGTCCATAGGTAATTCCACCATGGAGATTTAGAAATGTCTTGTGCCCCCTTAATTTTGTTTAGTATTGGTATTGAGCTTGGAAATCCACTTTGTATTACCAAAGTTTTAAGTCGATCCCATAGCCTCAGCAGAGCGTGTCTTGTTTGTTTTTTAAGTCATGGTTGGTTTGATCCATTTGGATTGTGGAGCTTGGGTCTCTCCTCTCTACTCTAAGTGATCTTATGCTTGATTGGTTGCATGTGAGTGTCTATCTACCCCCTCATGAACTGAGAACTGTCGGTAGGAAACACGCTGAATTTTTTTTATGTACACTCTGCACTGAGCCCTTGGGCACCGTCCATGTCCAGTTTATGCCTCCTTACTGGGTGGAGATCTCATATGCCAGCACACTGGCTACTCAGTCTGAGCACAATTGATCCTCATATATGACATGGAGCTTTTGTTCAAGGTTGCTGGGATGGGTGTCCTCCCAAGATAGCAGTACTGCAAGGACATAAAGAGCCCACAGAATTTATAACTAGAATAAGGAAAAGGTTCTCAGTCATGCCAGCCACAGCTCGAATCTCCGTTTTACTTGCTTTAGTTGATTTGTTTCAGGTTGCAGTTTTTTCAGCTTTCATGTCCTAAACTTCATCAGCTTTCTTTACAATGCCCTAATTGACTTAAAACTGTTTTTGCCCTGGCTATGATTGTCTAGGTTTATGCTAGGGTCTGCAGTTCATGCTGCACCAGCTCTTCCATCCTTGGTTCTTTCAGCCAGCAGTTCTCACATTGACTGAAAACCATCAGTTTGCTGGCAAAGACCAGCCTGGAAACCGGCCTGATCCTGAACTGGATTCTATTACCCACCTGGAGAAACTTCATGAGCAAACAGAGAAGATCAAAGGCACTTTGGAGAGAAAAATGAACTTTTGGGATTTTTTCTAATTGCAGCAAATTTCCAGGAGTCTGAGTATAGAGCTAGCTGAGTATTCAACAAGCTTCAGCTGGCTAAGCTGACCTCCTCATTTTATAACCTGCTAAATTGTGCTAATTGTGTTTGCTTCATAATGCTGCCAGATTGTCTTTTAAACCTAATGTTGAGGTGGTTTGCTAGAGAAATAAGGCAACTGGGGCAAGATTGTCAAGAGACTTGCAGATAACCTTGAGTTAGAAAATGCCAAAACTGGTCTCACACAACTCAAATCAATGCTTCCTACATCTCAGATCAAATAGGAGCACCCAGTATTCCCTGCCCTCGAACATTCACTAGGTTCTAATCTGGTAACCAACCTGCACCATGAGGAATTTCAGGATGGATTATGTTGTAACTGAAGAAAGACATGGGTCACAAAAGATAACATTGTTGAAAATTGTTTGTGGTGTTTGAAAATGTTGCATTTGCAGTGGATGCTCACAAGAGGACTTAAGTGCAGAGGAGAACTGCAGTCTCCCACTTCAGAATTTGGTTGTGGTTTTCATTTCATCATTATCAGGCATTTACTTCAGTGTGAGAAAATTCCATGTAGTGAAACATCTCAATATCCTACAGGCAAAGAGAGGCATATCAGAAGATGTATGATGTAACTTGATCTGAAGTTCAACATATGATTTTGTATTTTACATCCACATTTATTTACACTGATGTCAGAACAATTAGTAAAAACACCCAAATAAAAGAAATGATTTGAAATCATCAAACTGATAATCAGTCTACTCTGAAATCGCTCAATGATGGCTTCAACACATAAACTGGAGATGAATTAGTGCATTGCCAACTGGAATTAAAGGGGCAGAGTATGCTAACAAAGCTATCTGCCACCCCATAGCCAAGTTCTTCAAGCAGAGCTTGTAGGTTGCCTTGTTCTACATTTCCTTCTGAACACCTGCACACACAAAATGAAAAGATTAAAAACATCTATACTCTTATTCAATTACAGGATCAACACTCAGCTTCTATTCATGCTAGACAGCTCACGTACACTGATGAAAAACACACTAATTCACAGATGCTACTGGTGATTGACCTATTAAATATGGCGGTATCCTACTCCATATCAACTTGAGCCTTCCATTTGCACACAAGTGTCCACAGTAGTCGTTGGACCTATAATAGCACCAAAACTGAGCACAATTTTGATTATAGAAAGAAAAGACTCAAAATTGCCCAACCCTAATTATACTAGCTGTAGCATATATATATATATATCTCTGTGCAATGGCAACGAAACTGCACAGTAACAATTCCAAGGTAACCATTCTGTGTCAATTGCAGCAAAACTAAAACACTCTAGCAAGACAATAATGACAACTGCACATTGTTTCTGTCACATTCCTAGAAGCGATACGGTTCATGACATCGTCAGCTAGCACCAAAGAGACATAGCTTCGACTCAAAAAGTCGTGACATCACTGACTGAAGAGACTTTTGGATTTATAAGAAGTGTCTGGATTTCTGATTTGTGAATGCATAATGCTGGTTTTTTTCTTTAGCCTATCTCATTTATTCATACACACTGATATGAATTTCTAATTAGAGAGAGACTGTAACTAGAGATCTATACCTCGAAAAATGGGAGAATTTGCTCTCAGCTGGATTGCGCTCGTTGCTGACGATGCTCAAGAACGGAAGCTGGTAACGGAGGAGGCACATGCGGTGGTGGCATGCTATTCTCATCACTCAGTTCCTGACGAGAAGAGACGGAGCGATGATGCAAGGGGTCGGAGTACAGCCGAGCCCCAAGAGCCACAACTGGCATCATGATGCACAAGGCCAACACCTTCTTGGCCGTCGTGCTGTTTACCGCCATGCCATGCGCCATCGCCAACAAACAGAGAAGACCCCCAAGGTCAGAGAATCACTCCGCTGCTCGCAACCCGAAGGCCCCGATGGGTGGCGGAGACGAAGAAGAGGAAGAACAAAAGAAACCCCAAAACTTAGGGTTTGAAGCTTCAAACCCTAAAAGAAAGAAAGAAAGAAAGACCTAATATGTGGGTATGTCATTGTGCCCATTGAGGTGGCCTATAATTAAGGAATTTGGACAAGCCTAGTAGTGTGTGAGTCAAGCTTTCCAAAAGAGTAACAAAATGCATGCACACAATGGCTTATACCCGGCGGCACTTTGCACATCATAATGGTTTTTCATGATTTGCACAATGAGCTTGTGGATTTTGCAATATGGTCATGTCAAGTAGACCCAAGAAGACTTGTTCATTGTGTATTGTGATGGGACCAAAAAGAGGTAGAAAAGGTTATATGAAAATCGATATGTACTATCAAACAAACTAGGTGGGGATCATTTCCACCAAGGAATGCATCAAGGTTCATAGATTGAAATGTTCTTCAATAATCGAAGAAGGTTTCAAACTTACGAGGGTTAATTTTGAATCCATTCTATCACATGGGTATTAAATTCTCACATAACATTTACATCTCACACAAAACACTTGAACAATAACAAGAAATTCAACTTCTTTTTGAGCTAGGATCACCTATATGTGTAAAGCTTGATCCTTGTGTGGGCTACATCCAATGAGGGAGCTCATCACACACATCTAAGGACTTTGTTTTATGAAAATTGATCATCAACATGTATATTTGCTTTTGTGAACATTTCCTTAACGAACATGACACATACGTTTATTATCATATAGGTTCATTACACAAATGGCTTATCCCAAAGTTTAACACAAAATAACATGATGAAAAGAAGAATATGAACCCAAAGTTTCTCCTACAACCTCATATTCTTGAATTATTATCCTTATTCATCTACATCTACTAAACATTGCCATTCATCAATTACAAGCCAATAATACTATGCTACATATTAGCCTTTTAAATTATGATCCATCATATGAACAAGTCACTATTTTATTTGAAATGTTATTTCCTAAATCTATACTATTAATTGCCTTGTCCATGTGTCCGTGACGGGCGTTTTGAGAGGTGGGGGAAGGGAGAGCCCGGTGAAGCAGCGGGTCGCGGGTTTTGTTTTGTTTTTTTTTCTTTTTCGCCCTTTTCCGGCGGGCTGCCCAGGGTTAATACCAGGGTTTTTTTTTTTCCTGGGCAGGTATCAATATATCAAGAATTTGTTGAAAAAAATAAGAAGAGGGTATTAGGCTTCAAATTTTTAGGTTTTTTGGGGGATGGGTTTGAAAAAAAAGGCAGGCACGGGCGGATTGTGTTTGACCGTCACGGGCACCCACTAGTTTAATTTAATTCACATAATTCACCTCTAACTATGTCTAATCCAAAATAATTCATGAAACGATTCATGAGTCCAAGTCTATGTCCCTAATCGAAGATTCTCAAAATAAGGCCTATAAGTTGAATTATTTATTTCCGTACTTACTCATCATTCTACCCCATGCCATATGAATATTATTATTTGCAAGTTTTACCTTTGGTAACCCATCCCGGTCTCACATTTCCAATAATTAGCAAAATGTCATATGCTACCATATTAACATTTATAACTATCATTGTCCACATGTACACAAAAACCAAATAACATAAATCACCTTAAGTGGTGGTGGCTCACCCCCAAAGCCAAAACACAACTCACCTACAAACAATATGAATTCAAACCTAAAACACGCAAACAAAATCCACACAACAAAGTGCACAAACAAAACTTGTATAAAAACACAAAAAAAATGTGCAACTACAAACCTTGTGTGTTTTGGAATACACATAACTTAATACACATAACTTGGGATTATATCCTAAACATAGAATATCCCAAACCTAGATCACACTTGAACATAAAACATAATTAACTACATTGACCCAACTTAACACTAACATAATTAGAACTTAACTTGGCAACTAAATTAACATGTAATTGTTGTGTGCTATCATATTGGCATTTATAACTATCATTATCCACACACATAAACCAAATAGCATAAATCACCCTAAATGGCGTTTCACCTCCAAACCACCCCCCTATCTAGGGTTAATGTCCCCCTAAGCCAAATAGTCAATAGGAAATTCCTTATGTAAATCCATCAAGAGAACACTTTGTTTTAAGGTGAAAGGACTAGTAGTCTAGGTGCAAATTTAAGCCCCATCATTAATTGCTTAATTGCAATCCCCCCAAATCATCATGGGGAAAAATATTTTTACTATTTAATTACATGAATGTGTATACAATTCTATTTATTTCACCAAGGGTAAAACCATGTTGTGATTGACACTTCTTCCAATGGTGGAGTAAGACATCCCATATGCCAACCTTTGGAACACCAATCACAAATTAACATAATGGCAACCTTTGTAAACTACCTAGACAACATACAACATAATCCAATGAGAGCAACCACCAAAGATGAGTCAACTTGGCCATCAACATGTGAAAGATGACATGGCACACAATTATTATGCACATGATCCTTCCAACAATAATGATCCAAAAGATGGCACTTCCTACATGCACAAAATAACATGTCCCAACAATCACATCCAACTTAGTTGATGTTGTTTGTTATAAGTACACATAATTTCCTATTCAATTTATAGACTCAAGGTCGATAACCACCATTTCAAATAGTGGCATAATGCAACATACCCCAATGTTAAACAATTGTTAGATTTTCCTAGCCATTGCCATTACTCGTTGAAATAAAATTGCTCAATGTTCACATGCTTAAAATGACATATTTGCAAAATGTGATTCATTGCATTGAAGCTAGTAACTTGGGCTCATGGCCAAAAAAATTTAAATGTCTTGAAAACAACACAAGGAAAACCTATTGATTGAAGTTATACCCAAAAGTTAACCATGGTAGTTGATGATCCTAATTTCTAATATGACTATTTTGAAGCCCATATTTTCACAATCTTGTTTCATTGTTTACATCATTCGTTCAATTAACCAATTTGCTTTAGGATGGTCTTATGAAGTTGTATGATGATTAATCAATGTTTTTTCATACAACTTTTGGAACTCCTCATGGAATTTTGTACTTTGATTGATAAGTATTTGACAAAATGGGAGGTGATATGAACCTAACCTTCAATTCTTCAAAGGCTTGCTCATGTGTTTCACCCCATATGTACTCTTGGTCAATAATATTTGTTAATTGGAGGAAAATGTTTAATAATGTTGTTGAATCCTTTGTTCATGGAGGTCACTCTTTTATATTTTAATAAAAACATGAAATAAAAAGGTATTTTTTAATTTGCTATGAAATAATGACATATTTAAGGTATATTCTAAATATATTATTAGAATGAATTATAAACACCTTATATATATATATATATATATATATATATATATATATATATAATTTGCAATCAATATTTTTATGCATGTTGTTGGAATAAATGGAAGTGACTTCCCCATGATCCTTTGATGAATTTTCAATAATAATTATATAAGCCCAAGAAGGTTCACAACTAGTTAATATTTTATGGTTGGGGCATTTGTGAAATGGCCTCAAAATCCACTAAAATTAATCATGTAACCCATGTACTCCACTTCAATTTAAAGGAACTAACATTTGCCAAGTTGCAACTTAAGGTTATGTCCCTTAAATCAATCAAACACCTCCTACAAATGATCCATGTCGATTTCCTAAAATTAATCTAAAGATGATAATATCATCAATCTAACACTTGACAAAGTAAAATTGGCCAAAACCCGATCCATAACTCTTTGAAATTTTACAAGGGCATCTTTAAACCAAATGGCAGGAATCACCATTGGTATAAACAATCCTTCCCATTAAGATCAATCTCCTAGAATGTCATCTTGGCATTGTCACCTTCCTTCAATGGCAACTAATGGTAGCCAAAATTCAAGTTTAACTTGTTAAAAACCTTGGCTTGCCCAAGGACAACAATAATATCCTCTAGTAGGGGCTTGGCATACGTATGTCATATGAGTCAATTATAGTCCATGACTTCCACATGTACTTATTCATTGGCCTATAATCTCCAAACATGCAACATTTGTCTAATTGCCAAAAATGTTTTTAATTGGCATCATTATTGTTGAAGCATTTTCGCCCCTAAATAGTTTTAGCAAACCAACCTACAACAATTATGTTGTCCAAACTTGAACCAAGGCCCTCTCCACCTCACTAAGCCTATAAGGTTGCCTAAAAATTAAATTATCATTGTCAAATATGATGTAAACCTCTTATTGTTTCAAGTGGCCTAGTTCCTTCAAGTTAAATGCAAAACATCAAATATAGCTTTGCAATAGTTTTCATATTTCCCATAACTCACCTCATGTAATCACCATACCAATCTTTAATTCCCATCATTTTGTGGTAATTAATACTTTGGGCTAGGGTGATAAAATATCCCTAGTACCCAAGGTTGAAATGTGGATTATGGGGAGATGCATAATATGGGGAAATGTTTAATTGACTTGGCACCCCCACATCACAAACTTTCTATCCAACACCCAAAAATCTTTCCTGGCATTCCCAATCCCATAATTGCCATGATGTACAATTTGACTTGTCATAACATCACCCTTTTGCATCAACATGGTTGTGCTAGTAAGAGGTGCAACATGTGAAGGAAGGTGGAGCAACTGGGTTTGATTAGGTAAAATGTATTTTTTTAACCAATGCCAAATTCAAAATCCATATGAGGCAATTAAAGGTTCATGACTTGATTAAAAATTTGCTTATGAGCTCTTTCAAAAAGAGTAAACATGGTTATGGACGTGCTAGTGGGAAAACCCATGGCCTACTCCTTCACATTTGCATTGGGCTCCTCCATGTGACATGACTAAACATCCCAAATCATGCATAGTCTCACATTTCAAAACACATGAAACTGGGAAAAACTCAAAAATGTCAAAAGGGTTGATCATGGAAGTCCAACCTCATTGACCAAACCAAATGTGGTATGTTGTCATGGTAGAATGCACATGACTAACATCTTGTATTTTGTATGTCAACCATTAAACATGTGGGTGATCTCGGGATGAACTAATGTTTTCATTAAATCATCTTCAAAGGTTTTAAGTTAGTTCACATCCATTAGAATAAATGGGCACATGAACTAACTATTGTAGCATCCACTTGCATTTGCTTATTGATCCAAGCTTGAATTTGCAACCATCATGTTAACACAATTGGCTGAAAATCTCCTAATAGTGGAACATTCTCCAACAAGTATGCACATGGGTGCAATTTTGTGGTCTACAAATATTTCAAAACATAGACCAACTCCTTGATTTGGGGTCTAAAATGCTTTAATTTATGCTAGCTTGTGAAAGACATTCATCTTAAAATGGCCATATCGACTAACCCAATCATGTTTAAATCTTGCACCCCAACAATGTGATATTGTTCAATAAGGAATGTTGGTAACCTTCTATCACCAATATGAGCAACAAGTTGGGTTGGTTATTAAAAGAAATATTTTCATATGCAACCCTTTTATTTGCAACTTCATGCGACTGTTAATCATTTGTGACTATATTTGGTCATTTTTGTAACTATATATGTTGCAATTAAATTGCAACAATTTTTTCCCTCATCCTTCCAATATGGTTTTCATCCAAAGAATGGCATATATGTCTCATTAATTGTAATAATGACCAAAATTAGTTGCTCCACTATAGGGTGAACCTAACTTCATGAGATATGGTAAAATTTGTTAAGGGTATAACGGGGGTATGTTTTTATGTGTGTATTATAATCATATTTAGCTTTTATTTATGGCATATTAAATGTATATTATGTATACATTAAAAACATATATATGTACAATTTATGTTATTTACTTACTTAGCCTAGGTTAATCAAATTTTTTAGTTGAACAAGAATTTAACAACTTTTTAGTTTAGCCAAAGTTTAATCAAATTTTAATTTAACCAAATTTTTGTCAATGTTGAGCCAAGTTTTAATCAAACCAAGGTTTAGCCAAAATTTCGTTTTGTCAAAGTTAAGCCAAATTTTAATTTAACTAATGTTTCGATAAGGTTTAAACTTGTTTGACCAATTTTTTGTTAAGCCAAGGTTTTGTCAAGGTTTAATCAAGTTAAAAAAAATTAGTGCACACATAGTTATATAGTCTAAAAAATTGAAAGGGAGGACATAAAATATGGGATGTATTTCATAGTTGCAAATTAGTTTGCAATTAAGTTGTGTTGTGACTAGGTTGTGATTATCAAATAAATCCCATATCTTATGTCCTCCCCTTCAATTTTGTAAACTATATAACAAGGTGCATTTTAATAATAAAATAAAAAATGAAATTTAACATCAAATGTCATTTGGGATGAGATAATTAAAGTGGCTTGACTTTAAAGGCTAAACCAAAAATAAAATTGCAAAACCAATTACCTATTTAACCTACCTACCTACATAAGTATTGATATATATATAATTTGAAAAAAAATTAGATCTATCACATGTCATAATCATGAACACACAAATCAGATGCCCTAGGTTTTTCCAAAATTAAATTGAAAAAAATAGAAATTATTGATAAATGGAAACATGTCATCTTCCATGTGAATGTGATTACATGTTAAATTTCAATTTGCCACACAATTATCATATATTTGTTGAAAATTCAAATTTCAATTTTTTGGGGTGAAAAATTTCAAATTAATCAATGATATCCAAACATGGTTCAAACTATGTGAAATGACATGGTTCAATATACTTTCAACTTTCATAAAGATTAAAATCATTAAATTTGTTTTTAAAAGAGATTTGTGTTATTGAGTACACATATACACTACATTCCACAAATATATTTCAATCTCTCACTTTATAAAATGAAATAGAATAGTTTTTAAATATATATTTTGACTAGGATATATTCTAACATAATATGCAAAAATATTGTGATTCTTTCTAAAGTTTGAAGTGGGATACATTTCTAAAGTAGTACAATGTGACATCCCAAAGGGGGTCACTGTAATGTACTTTCACCCCAAATCACACCAACTTTTAACATTAATTAAATATGAAAATACCTTGTAAGCTTCGTAAGAATGAAAAAGACCTTGGACAAGGAAAACTTTTGATTTTCATTGAACATAATTATGAAGAAAGGAGTAAAGTAGGATTGATATTGACTGTAATGTTCATAATTCTTGAGGGACATCATCATTAATGAAACAACTTGGTCTTTAATTAGGCATGATTGACAACATTTTTACTCTCAAAAGTTGGAGCCATTCAATGAAATCATCCTTAGTTTGTTGACTTGTGATGATCCATGCTAAAGGCACTCTAATGTGGTGAGCATCAAAGCTCATCAAGGTGAACAAATGATGTTTCACATCATTTGTCCCAAATGTGGCATCCATGGAAATTGATCCATTATGGGCATATGCAAGCATGGATTGACATTGCATTTGTGTTTGGATGCCTAGAGTGAATGGGACTTGAATTCCATTTATTTTGTCAACTTCTTCGAGATAAAATAAGTGTTCTAAATGATGCAAAGCCCAATACTACATTAAAATGGTTAGGTTTTTGTGCAATTGTCAACTCCCTTTTTTATGTTTTTGATCATAGTTATGACATTCTTGGTGCGGGAATGTTATGGAAGCCCAAAAAAGCACGAAAATTCGTTAAAATTCACACCGAAGAATGTTTTGACAAGGTGCTAAATGAAGAATTTTAAAGAATTTTAATGTGCAAAATGAAGAATGTCATTATTAGGTTTTTGATCCAAAGATGTAATGTCTTGTTGTTGGATGAAATCATCTTTTGTCATGGCTTCTTCGACATTCACACATTCCCACCAAATTGTTTTGTCCTTGTCATAAATTTGTTTGGCGATGTGCCTTAAACTCAATTGAGTCCAAATGTGATCTTTCAAAGATTGTGAAATTCAAGGTGCATACTGGGACATGCGAATTGATGATTCAGGATCTCATTGGCCATATGTTGGTTCACCATTTGTTCAAGTGTGTTTTCAATGGTAAAGACATAGTTCCACCACATTGGGTTGTGTGTACAATTAGTTGATTGAAAAAATGAACAGACATTTTTGTTTGATCGATCTTGCATGGTTTGGGTCAATATCATACCTACAAAACATACATATGGTAAGGATCATATGTGTTTGTGAAGGACATTTGAAAAACAAAAGAAAATGCATGGAACATCACACTATACCAAGTATGGCCAAGGTGTTTTTTTTATTGATGAGGTCTTTATATCCTTTTGTGGGGGCAAGTTTTTGTGCGTGTTCCATTCCACTGGAGTTTCCACATCACTTTGCTCACCTTCCAAGAACTCACACACACATGCATGTGCTATGTATGCAATTTCAATCAACACTTTGTTTGTGCCCCCATACCTCACCTTGGGAATCCACACCAAATCCAGATTTGAAAAAGGGAATTTTATTGGGTTTTGGACTTGAATTGATTGAGATTTGGGAATTTGACCCATGTTTATAAACTTATAAAAATATGCACTTGCAATACCCATTTTTTCCATTAAACCATGATTATTAGTGGAATAACAACTAATCAATACTTGTATAATCAATACATTATGCATGGAACCTAGGTTGGCAAAACTTACATGCCAAACTAATAACAACACTAAGAATGTAAATGTTCCATATGCAATATTTACATGCCAATTACTTAAATTCAAAATGGACATGGGACCCAACCTTGCAACGCTTGCATTCCAGAACCAAAACACACAATCAACATGGGACCCAACCTTGCAATATTTGCATTTCAATACTAAAACACACATTGGACATGGGATCCAACCTTGCAATATTTGCATCCCAAATAAAAACACACATTGGACTTGGGTTCCAACCAAATATAATATTTACATTTCAAACTAAAACACACATTAGACCTGGGACCCAACCAAATGCAATACTTACATTTCAAACTAAAACACACACTAGACTTGGGACCCATTCATATAATACCCATATTTAAGACTAATAACTACCTATATAATCAAACATTTGCTGACTTAATAGTCTTCTCCCATAATCAAGAAAATGTAGGTTATATTCACATGTTGATCCATTACATGAAACTAATTGAATTATAATTAAATTGAAACCACACATGAATGAAAGAAATGAAGGGGAGGAAAAAAACCATACCTTCAATTTGATGGTCCAAAATGATGACATTATCCTTGCAAAACTTTCCAACCCTAAATCAAACCATAACTCCAAATAAAAATTTAAAACCCTAAATATTGTTATAGAGTAAACCCTAAACATGTACCAACTTCAAAAAAGATTCAACACCAACTACATAACCTTACAGATAACCTTGATAACTATAAATAAATAAATAGATGAGCTAATAATGAATTAAAAATCAAAGCTCAAGAAATCAAGGATTCTAACAAGTGAAGGAAAATCCTTATTTCTTACTTTCTAATTTGAGTCTCTCCAACTTGAAAGATGGTTGTCTCCACTCCCCTTCGAAAGAGAAGAAATGAGTTTCATTTGTTCAACATATAGGTCATGATTTTTCTCTCCTAAATTACCCTAACCTTGAATTTAATTAATATAAAAAAGGAGGTTTTTGCAAAGGGCATAAATGTTTAGGACATCTAGCTACCCCTAAATCCTCCTTTGATCAATTTTATGTTATAATTTTCTTTCTTTCTCTTAACCCAAAGCATTATATTATTTAATAATGTTGTGTAAAATATGCAATAAATTGTGCAAAGTGGAGGCTCAAGGGAACATTGATGGTAGGAAGAGTGGGCAAGTGCAATACTCGCACATGAGGCTTAAATATGTTTAATTTATTGCTAAGCGACTGAATGCAATACCTGCATTTGAATTATTTTCATTGGTCGTCATTGACATTATGTAGATGTTCGGTAGGTAGGTAGATGAGAAGGGGGGATTTGATTATTAGTTGATAGGTAGTATGTAGCATGATTCTATAAACTATGAGTTTGCCTTGCCTTTATGTTTGTTGCAAGGTCTTCAAGATTTGCATGCTCAGTTGTCAAAGATGGTAATTCCACAATATATAATAAGCCCCTTGATTGAAGATGCCTCTTCTTGCATGGTTATGAGTGCATTGGTTTGAAGACTTTTATAGTATGTGATGTGGTAGAGCTTTAATATTTTTGCAAATTTCAAGCAAATGGATAGGCCAATTCCTCATGTTTCCTATTGATTTACATGGGAAATAGGGGTTTAGGGTTTAGTTTTAGGGTTTAGGGTTTTAGTGAGTATGAGGTTGATTTTGTGTCAAGCTCTCATATTTTTGTAAGGGATTGAGATCAATGTTGGGCAGATACAAGGGGTTTTTTTTTCCATATTTGTAATGTAGCTGAACTGGCTATCATGCATTATACAGTTTAGCCAAGTTTGGCTATAAACAGGATATGAAGGAACAAAAGTTTAAGATTCCTTCACATTTTAATTTTATTTTTGCTAAAATGCTAAAATCCAATAGAGAATACTTTAAAAAAAAAGAAATTGTTGAAACATGACGACCAGAAAACAAGAAAAACCACATATATTTAGCCATTTAGAAATTTCTTTTTAGCCAAATCACTAAATTTAGCCAGAAAAAAAGCCTGGCAGGTACGTGCTTTGACAGGCAGGTAGGAATCATTGATTATGGTTTCTGTAAGGTAATAAGAACCAAATTGGAATAGGTCTGATTTTCAAAGCTGGAACTTGGTTTTATGGGCCTTGCCTACCAAAAGGCAAAGGATATGGTGTTTAGATTCATTATAGAGTATAGTAGCTTAAGGGATTTTGGCCCACCTAGGTAATAATAATAGGTCTATTTTTATATGAGGATTTTGGAATGATGATATTTTGGCTTGTGTTGAAACTTGGGATTAGTTATAGAGTTATAATAATATCTTGAAGGATTTTGGTTTCTTTTAGAGGATTTTTTTGAAGATTATTATATGTTGGGCATGGTGAAATATTTGAGTTTCCATAATTCTTCTTTTGCCTTAAGATACTTTTTAATGTAAAAATGGCTAGGTCACAGTGTGACACACCCCTTGGTTTCTTAAAAGAACTAAACTTGGAACTGAGTTCCCTCTTCTATTTTATGTGCTTTCCCCCCCCCTTATCCCCTCTCTTCCAGTGATATCCACATCCGCAAAGTAAGGAAATTTTTATTAAATCTCAGTATGAAATGTTGAAACTCCGCATTTAATGCACAAGGTTCGAGAGTAACTGTACTAGTTGTACAAGTAGGAGCAGTGAAAATATATGTAGAGGCAACTCAGGCAAAAGGAAAGAGAGGATGAAACTCTGTTTACCACCAAAATTGGTGGGAAAAACTAGTTTGGATCCCAGTTATTTCGTTTTGTAAAATTTTCCATTCCCTGCAGTTATGATGCGCTCGATGGCCTATGATGTCGAAACTGACCGTTCTTGCTCCCTAAATCGTGTGACTTTAGGGAGAACTCTAATATGTTCTCATTTTGTCTCTTTAAGTTGGTGTTTAACAAAAATAGCAATGTTTTGATTTTCTAAAAATATAGTGTATTCATTTTTTTTTGAAAATCTAATCCTTTTTAATCAAATTGTGTCACAATATGTGGATTTGAAAAACACTTTCAGCTACCCTCTATATATATATATATATATATCTGTTGTGCACTTAATTTAGTATGAATTACAAGAGTCCCTCAAAATCCAAGCTCTACTATGCACTGTAACTCAATATGGATCTAAAAACAAAAATACACTTCACTTTTTTAGTGTAGGGAGTGTTTTTTTGGGTGACAAATTTTCACTATTATTTTGAGGATTTAAAAAAGAAAAAAACTTGGAAGAATTTTGTTTCCTCAGTTTAAATATATGTTTGATCACCACCACTTTCGAGAAGGGAAAAAAAAATAAAAATTGGAAAAGAAAAATACTCATGAATTTAGAAAAAAATCCCTTAAACAATGGGTGCACTTAATTAGATAGGGGGGGGTATTTAAATTTTTTAGTCCCTTAAATTTCAAGCACTCAAAATAGCTCTTTTGACCCCATAAATTTGGCCTTCTAGCATCTATTAGCTACCTAATCTGAATCTACCTTTCCCTAGACCATCCCTAGTACCTACCTAGGAACCAATGCCACCACCCAACAAGGCTAAAAAATGATGATGCCCCCCCCCCCCCCAAACCTCTAATATAAGGTACTTATGGATTAGTTCAGATTTTTTTTTTGGCCAATTGTACCTCGCATTTTGTGCCATAATTTTGTCCCTAGGAATCCTCAATTGGCACTTTCCAATTTGAAATTAATCTAATTTAAGGTAAGGAACCCTCTGGCATAAGCTGGCAAATTTTTGTCACAAATTTAGTAAAGTCCTCAGCCAAAAAATAAAAATAAAAATTACACTAGGGAGAATGGCCATTACATAGTGGATTTTTTAATTTTATTTTTGGTTTTTCATCGGGTAATTCGGTTTTCTATTTTTTAAATTTTAATTCCATTAAAATCCACTATGTTCATCAAGATCTTTCCAGGAACACCAAAGGCACATTCCAATTCCTCCAATGTCCCCATGAGTGTCAATTTTTTCCTCTTGATGTGAGTTTATAAGTCCTAAAGGGGTCTTATTGAAGTAGCTTCATGAGCCCTAAAAAATGGCCTATACTGAAGTGGGTTTCATAAGTCCTAAAGTGGTATCTTGAAGTGGACTCCATAAGTCCCAAAAATGTGGTCTATTGAATTGGCTCCAAAAGTGGTCTTTTGAAGAGTCCTAAAGTGGTATATAGAAGTGGCCTCACGAGCCCTAATAAGCGTTTTTATTGAAATGGCTTCATAAGTCCTAAATATATGGTCTATTTAAGTGGGTTCATAAGTCCTAAACGGTGGTCGATTTAAGCGGGTTCATAAGTCCTAAGGGGTTCTACAAGGGCCAGTTCCAGACAAGGCAAGGTCATATACATATTTGACGTCCCTCTGGACCCCCCTCCCCGGGGAGGCAATTTCACAATTTTAAGTGCAATGATGAAACAAAAAAAACAAAATTTACCCCAAGTGGTTTTGATGTCCTAAAAATTTATACCGAGTGGGTTGATGTCCAAATTCACCCACCAAAGTTCAATAGGGTACCATTTAGGGTTTGATGATTCCACCCCCAAAAAATCAAACAATTGAATGAATAATATGTAAAACTAAACCTCCAAAAATCATCTAACTTATAAAGTAAGAAAACAAAGTACTTTGAAGCTACTATACTCTAGAATGGCTTTCAACACAATATCCCTACCATTATATGCAGGGCCAAGTATCTTAAGGCAAAAGAAGAATTATGAAAACTCAAATATTTCACCATGCAAAAATATAATCTTCAAAAAGTCCTCCATAAGAGACCATAATCCTTCAAGATACTATAACTAGATATAACTAATCTCAAGTTTCAACACAACCCAAAATACCATCTCTCAAAAATTCTCATATAGAAATAGACCTATTGCCTAGGGTCCAAAATCCCTTAAGCTATTATTATACTCTATAATGAACATAAACACAATGTCCCTTGCCAAGGCCAACAAACTACCTTGCTTCATAAATAGATATCATTTGTTGGGCTTGCACCAACATTGTTGGACTATAGATTCGCGTTGTATGGAAAGGTGTGAAAGGCACATGGTCCTTGAAGATATGTAATTGTGGTTAAACATGTTCTATGTTATTTTATGCTTGAAAGATTGGTAACTTTTCATACATACTTGAGCTTTGCATTGTTGCACACTATCAATGATAATGAAATTAAGAAAAAATTGGGTTGATTTTGTGGAAATTAATTTTCATTTGACTGAAAATAGGGAATAACATTGCATGCAACTTGAATTGAATTGAGCTTGGATTCAATTGAACTAAGCTCAAATTCTGAAATTCAATTCAAATTCAATTGAAAAAAAACAAGATGCAAATTGGTGCATTATGAAAAATTATGAAATGGCACATGTGAATTTGTCTTTTCATATCCATGTCTATGAATTGGTGAAAGGAGTGAAGTGGTCGGAATATTTTCATAATCGTCAAGTTCATGATCCTATTATTGAACCCTATACATGTTTCACCTATAGTAGTTTCAATTATCATTGTCATTGGAATTTTGGGTTAATTGTAAATTAGGGTGTGCAAATATGTACATCACATTGTCATTTTTCAATATTATAGAAGATCAAAATGATCCATGTCAAATATTTGTTATAGAACATTATTTTCATGTAGTTTGTTATTTGTGGTTGGAACCCAATTCAATTTGAATGAAATTTTGGTTTTTTGTGTTTGGGGCAAGTTTATCCCCATGGTGGAGAATGTCGCAACCCCACTTTGGGCTAAGTGTGAGGGTGAAGCCCACACTCCCATAAGTGGGAATTTGGAGTCCCCTGGGACTCTTGAAAACTTAGAGCTCGATTGCAAGGGTCAAATCTCCTCGCATTCAAGTGTTTTTGGTGTCATTGGAAAGGTCTTGAAATGTAAATGTCCGAAATGGCCTCGCATGAGCCATTTGGACATTTGCAGGCCAAGTTATGGGCAAAGGAAGGGCCGGAAGTATTAAAAGTCGGGAATCGACCTCTTCTTGACGACTGTAGAAGGAGTGCAACATGGCGTTGGAAAGCTCTCGAGGAGAGCTATAACTTTGGTTCAGACCTCGCTCCAATTGGATGTTGCAGTCGGGAGATATGAACTCCCAAAGTCCTGGGACTCCAACCCAGGACAATTTCGGGACTCCTCCTTGAAAATCCCGAGAAAAAAAGCCATTTGGATGTAGCCTCGGCGGAAAGCTGCAGAGTATACTATATGGGGAAGGTGGTGGCTTCCCCTGAGTCCGGGCCGTGGTGAGTCAAGTGTGTCAAAGTGCCTATGGCTTGTCCCAACACCCAAGGGTGTTCTCAAATGTGAACTAACCCTCTTATGGTTGGTTTTGGATATAGATTCAAATGAGATAATACTTGTCCCTCTTCCTAGTCTAATCCCGAGACTTCTAGCACGCCCCTCTACCCCCTTTTAGTGCTGGAAGTCGGGAGCGGCTTTCAAGTCTCAACTTTCCACAATTCAACATACTTAGACCCTCAAGTGGGTCTAACAAGGGACTTAAGAGTGTGTCAGAAAGGTGAAGTCTCATCTTTCATGTTTTGGGATTTTACAGCACACATGAAAAACATATGATTGTTTTGTGTGTTTGTACTTCAAGTTCTATGGTTTGTAAGTAAATTTTTTGGAATACCAAAAAAATTGTGTGCATGTTTCATGTGTATGATTTTGTTAGTTTCAATTATGTTCAGTGCCAAATCTTGGGAAATTCTCTCTTTCTAAGGACTTAGGAAGACAAATATACAAGTCAAAAACAACAAAACAATCTTACTAGGAATTGTAATTTGTTAAAATATGGATTGTAATAGTTAATTAACCTCTTGTAGATTCTAACCCAACAAACCTCATTATATTTGGAGCTACTATTTAGGAGATCTCAAGTGCCAAAGTTATTAGTTAGTAGTTGTAGAGCTATTAGGTCTATAAATAGAAACTAACAATACATATGTAAGTAGATCTTTGAAAGGCAAGTCTTAAAATAGTTAGTTAACATTAACATGAAACTACTGAAATAACCAACACTTTGTTTCGATGTGTTATGAAGGAGTTATGCCTTAGGATATGACTACTATAGTCTTTAGGAAAAAATCTGATGAAGTAACAACTACAATAATGATTATTTCGGGGCTTTTTATTAGGCCTAAAACACTACTGTAAAGAGTAATAACAACACACATATGTCCTTAGGACATGAATGGATACCATGGATGAATGTGAATATGACATGGATCACATGTAGCCCATGTGAAACTTGATTTTGTAATTATATTTTTGACTACCTTATGGATAATCATCACATGACACGAAATGTTTTAGCTACCTAACTTAACTTAATTACTTACTAAGTCATTACCTAGGTAAAATAATAGGTAGGTAGGTAATAGGTGTTTATCTTAACCTACCTAACCTAATATACCTACTTGGTTAAGTACGTAGGTATGTACCTACATACATATTTTAGCACCTATTTACATCCTTACCTACATATCTACTTAGATAGGCAAAATATGGCTTGCCTACCTAGGTAAAATATAGGTATGTAAGTAATAAATGATTACATTACCCTACCCTATTAGTCTTGCATAACATAACCTATTTAACCTACCTTAACATACCTATTTTAACTTAACTTATGGAACCTAACCTATCATAATGTAATTACAAATGTGATTATGAATATTTGTAAGTATGGTGACACATAGGATTTTTACAAGTGTAGTCACAAAATGAGTTGATTTGAACACTAGTTGCATATGTACTAATTGCAAACATAAGGTCAAATTGGACAAGATTTCTTCTAGTTAGTTACATAGAATAAGGCTACATTTAATAGGGGATTTATAACATTTAAAGCGCATATGCTAGTTGAAGATCAATTTTGTGGAACCTATTCAAAAATCAAATTGCAAAGAATGTTTAGGCATGTATACAAATGTAGCAAAAGATTGGGTTGTGGTATTTTGTGTTCACTAGTAACTGTAGATACAACTTTTCATTGTGGTATTTAATGGGACCCAAACTTATGACATAGGGGTTCGTTCAAAGATGTTTTATAAAACATTTGAAGACTTAACTTTTGACCTAGGGCTATGGAGGTGGAATGGGAAGGAAGAGATCATGACAACATACCGTGCAAAACAAGGTAGGAAATTGCTTAAGCCAAGGAGAAATCTTACACATTGAAATGTGGAAGCATGTGTTTTCCCATCAGACCTCCAATTGAAGTGGATGGATGTCTAGGTTAAGCGCAAACCAAAAAAAACAATGGTTTCATCTTACTATTGTGGCATCTCTCAAATGTTTCATGTTAGTTATTTGGTTAAGTTATAATTAGGTTCATCTTAATATGGGTTGGTGTAATTAATTGTGTTTTAGCTTGGAACCAATTTGGGTGTGAACATGGTTTAAGTTATTTTGTGTTTGGGTTATAATCCTTTTGTGTCTCTTTACAAGTCACTTTATGCAAACTTTGAAATAAACTTGAAATTCAAAAATTCAGTGAGGATTTTTAGAAACCATTAACATTTCATTGGTTGTTAAAATACCAAGTGACATAAACTAATCTTTAGCTTCTATGTACATGTAAGGTGCATGCAAAATGCACCAAATTTATAAAATTATTTTCATTAAAAAAAAACACAAAAAAAGAACATGTAAAAACTAAAAATACAACAATTGAAAGAAAATTTAAAATTTAGAAATATTATAGAAGATTTTTTTCTAAAAAATAGAAAAAAAGAACACATTAAAAAGTAAGAAGAAATAATAATAATAATAACAAAATTTTAAAAATGAAAAAATGAGAAGCTTTGTCGTGTTGTTCTAACAGTTGTTTCAAACTCACATCACTTTGCAGTGTAATCTTGCTTCAAACCAAAGCTCCCAATCCCTTCCATCAAGCTATAATCTTTTTCCAAATCCATTTCTTGTTTCAAATTGAAGGTCCCAACACACACGCACACACATTCATTTATTCATTCATTCTTTAAACCCATTTTTTGTTCTAAATTAAAATTCCAAACACACACACACTTTCCAAACCCTTTTCATGCTCCAAACTGAAAGTCCCAACACACATGAAAAAAAAAGAAAAAGAAAAGGAAAAAGAGATGAAGAAGGGGTAAGGAGAAAGATTTAAAAAAAATAGAAGAAAAATTAACGAGACAAAAAAAAAGGATGAGGAGAAAGAGGGAAAAAAAACAACAAGCCAAAAGAGAAGAAAAAGGGCAAGGAGAAAGAGAAGAAAAAAAACAAATGAAAATAAAAATAATGAGAAAGAGAAGAAACAATAACATAGAATGAAGAAGGAAGAGAAGTTTTTTTAAATAAATTTTAAAAAAAGAAAAGAAAATGAAGAAGAGCAAGGAGAAAAAGGAAAAAAAAGAGTTAAGAGGGCATGGATGGTCAAATCTAGCTCCTACTTGTGGAAGGGTATATCATTGCATTAAAAAACCTCCAAGATTTTTGCATTGTGTATTTGGAGGTATGCTTGTAGAGAGCCATGAGATCAAGTTCACACCATTTTCCAAGATGGTTGCATCCCCCCCCCCTTTTTTTTCCCCTTTCATGTGATACCCGGAAGTACCCGTTAGTTATCATGGGGAAAAAAAAATCATGTTAGTTTTTGCATTTGATAGCGCCTTTGGAGTGAGGAAGTTCCGGATGTGAGCACCTCTCAACTACAATGGGGCACACTTACTTTCGAAACTCCTTCGTATTTGCAGCTCCCTTACCGTGCCTGAAGAAACCTGTTTTCAGCAAGAGGGAGGGATCTTCTGCGGTGGAAAAAAGGTACCAGCCAGGCTCTACTGGGATCTTCTGACCAGCCTGTCACTATTTTTGAAAAAGTGAAAAATTCCAGCTCTGCTTTACTTAGGAAAAGGACCTGAGTAAGTAAATAAAGGCACTTTCGTGATTTTCGACCTGTTTGCTCTCTCGGCCTACCTACCGGGGGGCTTGGGCAGAGATCTCAAATCGTGAAAGGGCTTGTACTCAGGCCCTTCTCCTATACATAGTTGCCAGATTTTGGTAGATTTGGGGCCAAAATCCCTTAAGCTACTATAATGAATCTCAACACAACAAAATATCCTTTGCTTTGGTTAGTAGGCAAGGCCAATAAAAGGGAGAATAATAAGACCTAACAATACAATTCAGATGTCGGTGATGGGAATTGCTCTCACTTTCATGATTGATTGGTCGGTGCTCTTGTAGTGGACCAAACGAGTGGCCCTTTCATGGTGGCCTAAAAATGAAACAAAGCATTAAGGTCCCCATTGGTGGTCTTATGAGCTCAGAAAATGGAGAAAATTAATTGGTGCCTTGGGGTACCAACTGTGACCCAAAAAGGATTAAAATGGAGGAAACTAAAGTTAAGGTACTTTTGGAGGTCTAAATTGTTTTTTGGGTAAAATTACAAATAAAAAAAGAAAAAGAAAAACTCAGTACTATGAGTAGGTAAAAAGAAAATTGAAAAAATAAAAATATTTTAATTTAAAAAAAACCTTTCTTTGATGATGGCCTAGATTTTTTTTATAAAAAAATTGGGTAGGAAATTAAATAAAAATTAAGAAAAAAAAGAACTTTAGGGGGGTAAGTAAAAAGTAAATGCATTTCTCATCTATCAACGAACGAAAAAGACCTTGTGCAATGAACGAACAAACGTTGGCTAACGACGAGATGCTGTTTCTTTGTTCGTGCGCAGCGAGCGAGAGAGAGAGAGAGAGAGCGCACGCACGCACGCACGCAGTAGCGAGGATTTGGCGTGCGGAGCGCGCTGGAGAGAGACCGGAAATTCTGTATCACAAAACGTCACAATAGCATCAACTTTGTACTGATGAACATGTCAATTTATAGACATAAAAGTCCGCTGCTGGCGGACCTATTGCACAATACAAAAATCACAATGAAAAACAAAACAAAATCACACAAAGGAGCTCGCTCTTGGATGAATTCCTTCCTTCCTTCCTTGCTTCCTTCCTTGTGTAACTTGACCTCCAAGAATAGACTAAAATTTAGCAGGGAATTCATTTATTGTGCAACATAGTCTGGAGTTTTGGCAACAACATTCCTTCCCAGGGAGCCAACCTCAGAAGGAAAATTCAATTATGCCATGATCTACAAGAGGAGTAGTAGTAAAAGTAGTGCTACTGTGAACCAATGTCAAAGGCCCACCAGAAGTTGGTCATTTTTCCCTCAGGATTGGAAATCTTGTCACTGAATCTCCTCATGCAGAGGTACTACAATCCCGACACTAGGTACCCATTTGCTGGTTTTGTATAGATCTACATTTGTAACTGCATCAGAAGAATCAGAGGAAGTGATCAACCCCTAAACCCTGTCAGGCAGGCAGCTGCTTTGTTAATCTGTTCTTGTAGAAGAGGATGATGATCTGCATAATCGGAAAGTGTTTCTAAGCAAAAGATTAGATCATCGATCATACATCTAGTGTTTTTTTGCTCGGGAGTTGAAGGAGCCTAAAGATCAGGATGCTGCTGTGCTGATGATCATGACGCCACAGCAGAATCATCTTCAGGTGTATTGGATTGCCCTGGAGCAGGATGTGAGTAATTCTTCTGTACCAAAAAAAAAAGCTGCTGTTGTGACTTATCTTTCATGACCGAGTCTTTGGACCCAAGTTTGTTGTTGTTGCAAGGCTTCCAGAAATTATGTGACCCACAGTTACTCATTGAGGCTTCTTCTCTCTTGAGCTACAGTGCTAACCAACATGATCATGACCCACAAGAAGTCTTCTTCTTCTTCCCGATTTTGTTGTTGTTGTTGCTTCCAGATTTAATACTGTGATATGATTTTCTCCCAAGAGACTCAGCTAATTCAGCTCTGACATGTGACTTTGTGATCTCTGCTGCTACACTAGGTGGCCAATTTGAAGCAGAAGCTCACACATGAGCTTCACATTCATGCAGCACTTGAGGGTGCACTACAGAGGAACTTGGGTGATCTATCCACCATCCCTCCTGCACACTGCATCCCTGCAAAGGTTCGGCTGAACTCCTTTCCAGCTCCTCTTAGAGACTGCCTGTGTAGTTGCAAGTTTGTCTTGAGAGCTCAATTTGATTGAGATTGTTTGATGCTCTTGAAAAAAATGACATCTGGAAGCAAAGAAAAAACGGTTTCCCTTTGAATTGCAGCTCTAAGCAGCCAGCTCCCAAATCTATCAATTTGCTTGTAGAGTTTTACTTGATCAGTACTACTGTCAAGCTTGGAATTGGGTTTTCACCAAAAAACCCCCCTGGCACCGGCACCACCTCCACTGCCGTCTTTTGCTGTGCTTGCAGACTAGAGAACTGCTGTTTGAGGTGGCTGTATTGGAGGAGGAGATTGACTTTCTAGAAAAGCATGTTGTCTTCCTTCACCAGCAGTTGCTTCATCATGAGGAATCATCTAAGTTACTTACATCATCACAAAATTTATCAATGGAGCCAGAGAAGGACCAGCTCCATGATCAGCAGCAGCAACAGACTCAGAGCTGCAGCTCTCCAGCTCTTGAAGCATCATCATCTATCAAGGCCAACAAGATGGAAGGATCTGAGGGGCCTGATGGAGAACCTGACAACAACAACAGCAGCAGCAGCTGCAGTTCAATTCCACCTTGTTCTCCATGCTGGACAGAAGTTGATGATGGGTTCAATGTTCCGCCTTTGCATCTACCACTTAAACCTGAGCTGGCAAACCTGCCTTCTTCACCAGCCTTGGTGCCAAAAGATGTTGTTGCAGACCAACAGTCTAGCAGTAGTAGAATTGTTACCCAGCCTTTGACAAGAAAACGAGTGTCAATTCACAAAGGTTCTTCTTCTTGGTCTGCTGAGTCTTTGCCTAGTACCGACCTTGAGCAGCAGGCCTGGAGTAGGACTCATGTTCATACAATCAAGCCACTGAGAAAGAAGGTGAATCACCACCACATGGGTCAATGGATGATGGCTTCTTCTTCTTCACCTGCTGCAAAACTCAACAACAACAACAACTACAATAGAAGTCTAAGTGTTGTTTCACTGCCAGGAACAAACAATTTACAAGACCGCAAGAATGACATCCACTCTCTTCTTACAAGATGCCATTCTTCAAGTACTATAGACCATCCACTGACATCGGTGATCATGTTGACTCAATCATCTGCAAAGTTTGGAGAAGACAAGCGCAGGGTTTTAAAAAATGCTTTTACAAGGTTGCGTTTTGCAACCAGAAAGAATGAAGACTTAGTATATGCCGAAGCACTTCCAGGTGGTGATGGACCTGCAGTTGCAGCATCCCCCAAGTTTGTAGACAAGCGAGTCTCTTTCATCAAACCCCAAGCTAGAGCTTTGAACCTCATCAAGCTTGAAGAAGACAATACTACTACAACTACTACTACAGCTACTGATGCCAGTGCCCCTGCAACATCACCATCTACAGAGAAGTTGTTGGAAACTTATGATGATCATGGGTTGGCCCGAGACATCAATCCAGGTTGCAACTTTTCTACTATGCAGGAGAAGGAAATTGATGTGCAGATTTCCATCACTAAAGAAGCTCAACAACACATGTCATCTGGCAAAATGAAATCACAAGGCAATCACATGATGGGTGTCCCAAAAATAGTTCCTCCTCCTCGTACTTTTATCATCAAAACTATGAAAGTACCTATTACCAGCACTCTTGAGAAAACTCCTGGACCTTGTAGGGGAGGAAGGCAACAACAATGGCAAGAAGAAGAAGAAGACTCAGCAGTGAAGAAGATCATCAATGACAACATTCCTTCAAAACCTGGATTTGTACACACTATGCAACAGCAACAACAATTGGGTGGTGATGCTGGTACTCCTCCAAAAAGGAATAGACTCAAGGTCAACAGAGGAGTAGGAGGAGGAGGAGGTTCAGCCGCAAGGACAAGAAGAGTACATGACCAAGGGCAGAAGACATCATCTCCCAAGATGGGTGCTCTCTCTTCAGAGACATCTGATAAAATTGGCTTGATACAGAGAAAATTAGCATGGCCCTTTCACAAGGATGACACATTGCACAAATCAAGAATTGATCCTGAGATGAATGCAAAGATACCCATTGATTCGAAGATGATTGTCAGCAGCTTACTTGCTTCGACAAATGAAGAAATCAGCGATACAGTGGATCTCTTGGAAGAAGGTGGTGAGAAGGTATAGATGATGGAAACTTTTGGCCTTTCTTTCTTTATTTCTTTCTTTTCTTTCTTGCAAGAACTTGATGGGACCAATGATCACTACAACACAATATGGCTTTTCCTTTGGTACTAAGTAGCCTTTGGGCTCATGACACATGCTCTGGTTTCATCCAACAAAATGTAAACTATGCGGTGTTTGTTGTGGCACATGTTAGATTGATATTACGGTTTGACATAAGTTTATGACACATATTACACTAATGTCAAACTAATGTCAAATGGTAATATCAATATAATATGTGCCATAATAATATCCTCTGAATGCACAAGTGCACATGGTCCCCAATTTGTATACAAAGAGTGAACTACTTCATTAGATGACAGAAAAAGCTAGTTTGAAGTGCAATCTGCAACATTTGAATATGTCATTTTGAGGCTCTGTCTGTGTAGTGGCTTCTTCACTTACCATGGCTGTTTGCGTGAACTGGATCACAGGCCGACTGCAAAGTGGGTATGTCATGTAGTCCAATGGCAGATGCGACTTGGTTATCTGAAGATATAGCAAGACTGGTTGGAACATTTTGCAGCAAGTTGCGACGGTCTACCTCAATATCAGATTCACTCACAACCTCAGCAACAACCACAACAACAACAACAACAACAACAGTGCCAAAGACAGCAATTGCTGTTGGTAGCAGAGGCTCAGAACGCTTTCATAATCACCAAAGGAGCCAAAGTTTTGACATGAAAAGTAGTGCCAGTTTGAGAATGCTGGAGGATTGCTGTTGCCCGGAGGATGAGTCATTAGACAAGTTGAATCCTTATGGTCTTTACCATCCCCGTAAGACAAGGGATCTAGGTCCTCATCGACACTACTACAAACCAATCAGGAGACCTCTTGAGCTGAAACTGAAGTAAGTCTGAAGCATTTGTATCCCCCCCTTTTTTCCTGTGGTACTGATGATTGATATCCTGGACTAATTTCACTTTGTAATTAAGTATTGTGGAATGGTCTAGCCCCTGCACATTATGGACTAGGTAACCAGCTCGAGGATATACTGCTTACCAAAAATAACTGATGCGTGTGAGGGCCAAAGTTATTTCCAGTAACCAGTGTTCTCGAGTTGGTTACTAGACATAACCTTCTGTTTAGAGGTTTGAAAATGACCCCTTAACGCCTCATGTGGGCAGATGAAAAGTTTCATAACCTTCTTGTAGATGGACGAAAAAACATATAACCCTCCTCTCCATGGACCAAAAAAATCCATAACCATTCTCTTTCTGGGTTTAGGGTATGCAAGAAACACAAGCGAAGAGGTTATTATGCATCATGAGAGATGAGGGGAGGGCCAATCAGAAGCTTGAAAACCTCTGAACAGAAGGTTATGTTGGGTAAGGAGCTGACAGGTGAGCCCGTGACAGTGAGGCCATTCCATAACATTAGGGTTTGGGGTTGCAGATTAATTCAATAATTTATTAGGAAAAAATCAAGTTCAACAGACACATTAAAATCTTGGGTGGCAGATTATGTCATTTTCTTGACGACGTTATATGACATAATCTTCCAATGATGATCATACACTCATAATAATGACCAAAATGTGTTTGCTAACATAAGTTTTGTTTCTTGGTTTAATCATCGAATCTGCCACCCCAGACCTTAATGTCATGAAATGGTCTCGGCCTTGCCCATTATTGTGGGCGCATTACCTGGCTGGTGTCTAACCCAACATAATGGGCAGGGGCTTGACCATTCCACAGTACATTTTGGTCAATATTACTGGTGTATGATCATCACATAATGGAGGATAATTTCATATAATGTGGTCAAGAAAATCACATAATCTGCCACTCCAGATCTTAAAGGTAATAATTTACAGTTATTTAAGCCATAACTTGGCATTGAGAATGAAATTGCTTCCAACATTGCCGAGCCAGAATATTCTGTGTCTCGCCCTTTTTGTGTTGGAGAGAGAAAGAGCATATACTAATATTGCTTGGATGGAATTCTTTTGTTTTTCAGGAGCTAATTTATTAGAACTGGATTATCAAGTCTGAGGAGAATTTGTCATGGAGACTCAATTACAGGCTATTGGGTGGAATTGCTTTGGTTGGCAACCCATTCACAGTTTTCATTATCTTGTACTATACAATATTTAGTCCGTCATCACATGAAGTGCTGCAAGAGGGTTCTAAGTTTCAGATGCAACAGGTTTTTACAAAAGAAACCGCATGTGTAAATCTACACTCAATGTAGTAGGATTGCAAAAAAAATCTGTACTTGTACACAGAAAGAGGGAGTGCTTTAACATAGAAGACTGGGTTATTGTTCTCTAGAGATCACCACCGTCATTCCTCAACATCACTTGCTTTTCCACAGTAGAAAAACATACTCAAGTTGTGAGTTCTCACAACTTAAGCTGCTAAGCTTAATTAGAGACCAAAAAAGTACAAATAAAATGAAGTTGTCATTTGCTCGGATCAACCAAGTAGAAATCACTGCTGCAGAAAGTGCAAAGCAAAGTGTGTGAACATATTTTGCAACACTGGAATATGGATCCAGTTTCCTTTCTACTGTGGTCTCCATGTCGGTGTGAGTGTGAACATCTATCTTTGTTGTTGGCCTTGCTTATCAAGGCAAGGATATTGTGTTTAGATTCATTATAGAGTATAGTAGCTTCAGGGATTTTGGCCCCTAAGTAATAATAATAATAGGTCTATTTTTATGTGAGGAGTTTTGAAAGATGATATTTTGGCTTGTGTTGAAACTTGGAGATTAGTTATAGAGTTATAATATCTTGAAGGATTTTGGTTTCTTTTAGAGGATTTTTTGAAAGATTATAATTCTTCTTTTGCCTTAAGATGCTTTTCAATGTAAATGGCAAGGTTGCAGTGTGACACAACACTCCTTGTTTTCCCTGGCCTTCGGATGTAATTGGTTCAGTGCTGGTCTAGTAGGGAGTGAGAATTGGGATTAGTGAACTTCCCATTATAATATGAACGAGTTAATAAGAAGAATAAACTGGTGTTCTATCAGTGTTGGTCTGGCATGTAGGCCTGTCCTTGGTATCAAGGATGACCCGAGGCAATACTAGCCTTGTATGATCAGCCTTGTAAGGATGTGAGCTTAGTATATATCAGGTATCTACCTATCTCATACCAGCCAAAAATCAATCTTGAATCCAATACCAAGACCAGGTTGGTAATGAAAGTTTCAAAATCACCCAATACCAGGATTCAGTTGGTATGAAAGTTTCAAAAGCACCCAATACCAAGATTGGGTTGGTATGAAAGTTTCAAAAGCACCCAATACCAGGATTGGGTTGGTATGAAAGTTTCAAAAGCACCCAATACCGGGTCCTGACTGGTGTGTTCACAAGTCAATACTAGACCCACACTGGTTCTCTCTCAGTCAGGACTCCCATCTCTTTGTTATGGTCACAGTTACACACTAGGTTCCTTGAACATTGCAAACTAACCACAAACATTCCTCCATTTAGTATGTACACACAAATTCAATCTTTTCAAGTACAACTTCCATTTGGCAACTTTCTCTAACATCATAGTACCTGGGCAAGTTTGACACTAATTAGATTATTTATGAATTTTTTTTGTGTGGAGATTTTTGATAATATACTCCATAATTATGTTGAAAGTTCTAGAAGAATATAAGTATAATAGAATATAAATATATGTTCTTTCCCTGTATTCTTTCTCATTTAATGGGTTGTGCTTATGAGGTACTTTCACAAAGAAATTAATCAAGTCTGTGCTTAGTAGCTCCATCACTATTTTCTGGAATCTAGTGATGGAGTGGCATAGCTTTTTTAGGATTTTTTTTCTTTTTTTTTCTACGTGGCCAAATTGATTCAAGACAATGGTAGTTATGAAGACTCGAAAATTGGATTGCTTTACATTTTAGACAAGTTAGAAAGAAATCAATGTTGTGCATGTAAACGGTTTAAAGCTTATGCTCCATGTAATTGTAAATTAATTTGGCATATTCTTGTAACATGGTGTGTAAGAAGTGTAAAACATTCACACTTACATTCTTTTGCATTGTTTTACACCATTTTACACTTATACTTTTCGCATTAACACTTATGTTGTTTTACACTAAATATGTTGTGAGCTTTAGTAGGTTGGAAAAAATCAATGAAATTAAAGAAGGGTTGAAAAACAAGATTTACTTGTTCTTGCATGTTCACTCCAAGCTATTTGAATTTCATGCACATGTCCAACTCTTGCGTAACATCAATTTTTTCTTGCAATTCAAGATTCTCCTTGGCAAGTTGCACATACAATTTGATGGCCGAAGTAAGGACATCCAATAATATTCAATATTCACAACCTTGGTTAATAACACATGTAGTTACAATGGGGGAAAAAGAAATCACATATTCGAACAACAATTGGCAAAGTTTTTGTAAAAGGAATCTTATTAGCTAAAGTTTCCAT
Organism: Sphagnum contortum; assembly: GCA_963920785.1. Taxonomy (NCBI): domain Eukaryota; kingdom Viridiplantae; phylum Streptophyta; class Sphagnopsida; order Sphagnales; family Sphagnaceae; genus Sphagnum; species Sphagnum contortum. The sequence goes on along the minus strand of OY987293.1, from coordinate 4,136,321 downwards.
CTAATGAAAGTAGCACAAGACAAATTGTTGTTTCATAAGCAAAGCATTGTTGGAACAACACAACTTTTGGAGGCAAAACATGTCTTCATTAATGTTGTTAACTTGCATTCAAGTAAGCTAGCTTCAACATATGCATTCTTATGGTCCTTGGCCAGAGGTGTAGCCAGCCTCTCAAGTCAACATAGGCTCACCCTAAGAAGTCATCATCATTGACTGTACAAGTAGGCTGGGCCCTTGGCAAATCTAGCATAGGGCTAGGCACTTTGGGCAATCCTAGCATAGGCAGCGCCTATGTGTGCCTATGTCGTGGCTACGCCTCTGTCCTTGGCCCCCTAACTTGCTTATACACCACCAATCCATAACCCACAACCCATTAAGGTTAACATTCATGTAAAATTTTGGAAAGGTTTTTATTACAAAAGAAATGGTTTTCAATTTTAAACAAAACTATTTTTTTCAGCCATGTAATGCAAAATTGGAAAAAGGGTCGTGCATATTTTGTGTTAATTAACTTCAAATCGATAGAAACCTTGTTGTCATTGGTGGCATATTGAGCCACCTTGTTCATTACATGTTCAAAACATGCATCAACTTCAAGAGACTTCAAATCCCATGCCTCACATGAAATCAATGTTTTTAAAGTTATCACCATGGTCCTTAGATCACTTGGGTGGAACATTTAGTGTAAAGTTTGGGATCTACATGCATCAAACAACCATTTTAAAGGGGGATATTAAATAATTGTCCAACCTATTTTTTATCATCTTATTATTATCTATTTTTTAATATATACATATTAAAGGTGCCCTATATTAATTATAATCCATTATTTCAAATTATTACATACCTTATATTATAATTAAATTAATTATTTGAATAAAATTTACTTTATTTTTTAAACTACTTAACTTATTTTTTTACCCAACAACCAATATATTACACCTTACATTTTTACTCATGAATTTTCTATTTTTTTCCATTAATGTCCCCCCTAGGCTAGTTATTTTGTTTTTTTTTTTACAAAACATAAAACCTTGGAGGCCAACAATAATGATTCAAGTTGCATATTCAATTGTTTTGCCAAACCTTGCCCAATAGTATCATTGGTTTCAAAAGGACCTATAGTTACATGATGATGCTTCCAATCAATGGTAAGGAAGTTTATGACAAGGGAAAAGGTATTTTGTTGCCCTTAATTCATCCACAAATCAAAAGTGGTAATAATAATTTGTGTAACATCAAGTAAAGGTCACACATGTAAATTCACGTAGTGAATAACCATGGAAGGTAGGATGTCCGCAAACAAGGTTTTATGAAAGAGGACAACCAGCCTTGGATCAAGTTTTAATGCCAACCTACACATCCACAAGTTTTCACATGCGTTCAAAGGGAAATTAAACCCTTTAACCAAGAAGAGCACGAAGTCTTCCAAGAATTGGACTTGAATCTAATCTTGTTTTCTAGAAGGTATGTCATTTCCAAAATAGGCAAAAATCACACTAGGTGCTAACTTTGAACATTTTTTGATTGATTGGGCTCCATATGACTACCATCATTCCATTTTTCTGATGATGGCATATTTTCACCTAAAACAAGAACTCACAACATATGCAATCATAATATTTGTATGTTCAAATTCAATGCATTGCTTCATAGAACCTACCCCGTGACTTGTGTTATTCAAAAATCCCCTTTTCCCCCTTCTTTTTCATTTCAATCAATGTGGGAGGAACCATATTAAGAAAAAAAATTGTGCATAGCATTTGTTGGACTTTATCACTTTTAAGGTTCTCACCATCATTTAGAACAAATAGTGCCCAAAAGCTTGACTTGTAATTCCAAAATGTGGTTTGTTTACACAATGTTGCTAAAACCTTTACTAATTGAGCTCTTGGATTGGTAGAAGTCATTATATTCATGTTAACATTTAAAGAAAAAGAAACTATGTTGCCCCTAAATACAAAAATAAGTGGAGGTAAAAAATCTTATTATCTTGGGAAATTTTCATGTGGTAATGAACATGAAGTCTCCACACCAATGGAATATTCCCTATTTGGCATAGTTGCTTGGATATGAATGATAAGAAATTCAAAGGACCATGATCAAAAGAAGACCACAATTTAAAAAAAGGCCATGGCCAAACGACCATCAAGATCAAAAGATGGCCATGAATTAAACAACATACAAAGAAAACTAAGATGACTTGTAGAGGACTAGGAATGTGACCACAAAGGAGGGGCAAGGCATCTTCATTTGAAAAGTTTACTATTTGTTCCCATCATTGTAGTTTGTCAACAATGAAGGTAAGTTGGGCATCACTCCCATGTTGCAACTCCTCTTTCCAAAACAAACAAAAATGGGAGCAAAGGGGAGTGCAACAAACAATAACCTCTAGCATAAGAGGACCATGATTAGAAGAGGAACATGAACAAAGGAGCAAAACCATGATGGGGGTGTGAATTTAATTGCTTGAAAAAGATTATGAAGGTGGCGAGATGGGTTTTGTTCTTGTCATTGGAACATTGTAGCATAAGGTACAAGATGCCCATCACCGAAAAGAGAAAAATGATGAGGCGTTGAATGAAAAACTTGTCCACTTGAAAAGAACAATGAAATCAACTAGTCAAATTTCACTCCAATCACTATAATGCTATAACACAACATGAAATGACCATGAACATATGATATTCATGAACAAAAGATAAACATGAAAACCAAATGATCATGGAGAAGACAACCATGATTGGAAAAAAAACAATTAGTGGGTGAGGAGTGAACTTGCTCACTTGAAAAAGGATGACAAGGATGGTAAGTTGGGCTTCATTTTCACCAATGCAGTGTTGCAACTCCTCTTTAAGGCTCGTGCTCTTCCTTCCACAACACAAAAAAGGGGGACAAAGGGAGCACCAAAAGGGTGATGGTCTTGAATAAAAAACAACCATGAACATAAGACAACCATGACAATAAAAAATGGTGAGAAGTTGAATGGTGAGTTTGTTTACTTGAAAAAAGACAATGCTCATCATTACAATGTTACAACTTTTCCTTGGAGCTCATGTTCCTCCTTCCACAACACCAAAAACAAAAGGGAAACACCATAAATGATGGGCTTGAACACCAAATGACCATGATTGACAAGAAACAAATGACAAGGTTTTAAGGTGAGCTTGTTCACCTAAAAAGATGATGAAGGAGGTGACAAATCAAGTTTAACCCTTGTTGAAAATGGGTTGAAAAGAATGAAATTCTTGAGTTCACTTTGTTCTTGAGCTTACAACAAGCAATGGTTATGACATATGTTGCACAACACATAACCATGAAAAAATTGCAAAGAAATAGGGTATCCTAGAGTTAATTTTTTTTACATTTACATGACCAATATTTTTTACACGATTGTATTGTAAGTGTTTTTATACTATATTTACATTTACACGCATGTAAATGTAAGCATAACTTTAAATGTTTGCATGACATGTAAGTGTAAATTGATTTACACTTACACACACAACATTGGAAAAAACCTTAAGTAAAAATAGGTCAACATTCAAAACAAAAACCTTATGCCTTCAACCTATTTTTTTATGGAATGTGGCTATTGTTGGAACATTGGATGGAATTTTGTTGTAGAGGTTAGTGATAAAAGGAGAAACCTTCAACAAGTTAAAGATCTTAGCTTTGGTTTTATTTTGTTTTTGGCGATGTTGTTGTTTCGAAGGCGTAGACATTGCATTGATGGGAAGAATGCCCACGATGGGAAAATTTTGGGTTGTCTAGTTATGAATCTTCAAGAATGTTAGTTGCATAGATGATTGGGATATGAATAGGTCATGTAGTAATGACATGAATGAAATTGATGATAGGCTTTAGGGGATTATCAATGGTTGATTTGTACATGGCGTTAAAATTTCAAGTTTTTACATCTGAAATAATTCAAGGGATTTGGAAATGTGATACAAGATATAAAAAGTGAATATTTGCTAATGTGAAAAATTTGATTTTAGCTTCAATACTCCTTGAAAACCATATATTGTTTTGGGGTTCAATTCTTTGTTTATTTTCTATGCACCAAAAGTGCTCCAACTATGCACTAACCAACCTATTGTTTTGTTTGTGTACGTCCATGTGAATAATTGACCCGCTTGTCATTTGTCCTAGTTCGCATCCCAGAGTTTTAGCACATCCCTCTACCACCAAAGTGTTGCGAGTGAGGGAACATGCCCCAACTCCTTGTCCTTTAATTATGTTATTTCCACCTTTGGGCTTGCCATTGAGATTATCCATGAGTTTTGTTCTTTGGAGATTTGAAAATCCATAGGGATTCCAACTCCCAAAATGGGAACCCACTTGGGAGTGTGCAAGTTCATTCCCTCACACCTTCCTAGACTCACACTCTCCTAGACTCCCAGGAACATGAAATGTGACTTCTAATTTCACTTTCAACCCCCACCTTTGCAAGCCCTTGCCTTGGTCATGAGCCCAAAACTAGGGTCGTGACAAAACCGAATTTGCAAAGCCCCAAAAAAAAATTACAATGCAAGTTATCCCTTAGAAACTTGTTTGCTTTCTTCCTTTTTTTCCCTCCCACAACCTTTCAAGGTTCCTAAAAGACCTCTTTTGTTTTGATTAACCTCCTAGCAAGAATTTTGCCGATTCCCCCTTGCTTAGCAGTTCCATTGCCTCACATTCAGTTAGTGTCCAACAACATCCACTCTAACTCACTCATCCAAAATAAAAGAAAATAACACAAAAACATAAAAGCCATAAATGTCATCGCATCTCCATCACCCTTTTTCCTTGTCTCCATCGTTGTCATGTGTCTACACCCCTAATTGAAAATAAGAGAAAATGCTCCTCCTTAAAACCTTAAAACTTCTCCTCGTTCACATTTAAACCCTAAAATTAAAAAATTGTTACAATTTGACTTATTCTTATCTTTGATACATACATGAATTTTGACCATGTATTATAACAATCTTTGTTTACATCTACACCCCCCCCTTTTTTTGTTTTGTTATAAAACCATGGTGGTCACATTTATTAAGAAATGTATTTGTTAAAAAATAAAAATAAATAAATAAATAAATAAATAAATATATATATATATATATACCCGTTTTCACAAGTTGATGAAATTGGGCCCCCAACTTATACCTTGATTACATGTCAAGTTCTCAAAGACTCGAAACCAAGATTTGTTAGAGAGGGAAAAACCAAAAACCTAATCAAACCATCCATGAAGATCTTTTAGAAGAAAAGCTCTTAACCGGAAGTGGGGGTGTGACTTGATAGGAAGTGAATGGGATAATATTCTTATGTGAACAGAACAAGTTTTTAGGGTTTTAATTTTTGTTTTTAGTGGATGTAAACTTTTTGCATGTTAACAACTGAAATTATTTCATCATTATTTGTTTCTTTAAAATAACTATAGTAATAATTGTTTCAAGAAAGCTTGTGAGGATGGGTAGGAAGTTTTGTTTGTTTGTATTATGTAGAATTGATCGGCACTAAACAATGGATGGTTGAGGAAGGTGCGGCATTGAATGGAAGCTTGGAGATTTGGACATTGGAAGGCAGGAAAAGAAGGGGAATTCGAAAGCAATGCAGGTAGGTTTTTCTTCTTTCATGTTAGTTTTAGGATATGATAGATTTTACTTGTCATGGTTAATAGTTGTTGTATTTGATTTTTGTTGCGCTAGTGATTATGTTGTGGCAAACAATGTATTTTTGGTGGGAATGGTTTTTATTAAAGGTTGATGGTAAGGATTGATGACAAAGGGGAGGAAGTTCAAGTTGTCAAGAAAGGGGCATGTCGAGGATCAATATGCATTTGAATTGGGTACTATAAATATTTGTTGAGTTTATCTTTAATCCATGTCGTAGTTCAGGTATTTGAGTGAACATTAAAAGATTCAGTTGGAGTGTCCTTGGGTTGGGTAGAATGAGAGAAATGAAAATAGAAGTGGGAAATCAATAGAAACATGTATGTAATCCAAATCTGCACAAGCTTTTTTTTGTTTTTCCTGAGTAATTCTAAGTCAACTTGGTATATGTCACTAGTACTTGGGTTTAGACATGGAGTTCAAGAGTGTTTAAAATTAGGGTTTATTAGACATGGAACTCAATGTTTTTTTGCAGTGTTTGCATTTGTTGGAGATGGGTTACCAACTCACATGGATTAGCCGAACACTGAGGGATTTGACCTCAAGCTATACTTCAATAGATTTTAGACTTTTGAATGTATGGTTTTATACATGGTCCAAACTGTTTGCTGCCATTATGGCAAGTTAGGGAGTCATCACCATGTATGTACCAGTTGGCGATTGACACATAAAATATTAAACTTTGTTTTGACAATTTACTAGCACTGATGGAATTTTTGGTAGCACTGGGTCTAAAGCTTAGGTAATGTTATTTGTTGGAATTAATGGTGTTTAGATTTTCAAGAGTTGTGTTTCTACTATGAGTTAGTCCTACACAAGAGATTCTTCTTTCTACACCCTTCTTTTAGGTTTAAGGGGATTTAAAAAACCCACCCAACATTGGTTTCGACTTTGATGAGGTTTGTTCCACTCTATCCTGTGTTGGCTTTGTTCCAAAACAAAATGGAGTGTGATTTCTGAATGATATTGAGGATACCAAAAGCCAAGTGGTCTGACATGTTGGCATTGTTTTGTGTATAGAACCATTACAACCAAACACCCAACCAAGACAAAAAAAAGTTTGTTGGGCATGAAAAGAAAAGCTACATTCAAGTATCATCTCTTCTTGTATGCCCTGGTGTTATACGTGCAGGGCAGTCAGGGAAAAAAGAAGCAAACAATACTTTTGTACTACCTGCAATAAGTTAACAAGTATCTGCACATATAATGTTGGGGAGGAAACCTTCACTTCGATCATCTTGAGACCAGATCTTTGAATTTCTAAAACTTTCAATTCGGATCAGTTTCAAAGAATTTCAAACTGGTTTGGTTTGATTTCAATTACATATAACTAAATTTAATAAAAAAAGAAAAAGATTGTTCAACTAATACACATACTCCTAAATTAAAATGATGTAATATTAAGTATGTACAACTGATCAAATGCAATAACTTGTCTAAAATGTAAGCTCAAGTTTATAATTTTTAAAATAAAATTATTATGGATGGACTTAGACAATGATACGTAGTAAAAATATATTGAGTTTTACTTCTTATAAAATAAAGCCATTGAGATACTCGAATGGTTTCAATTGTGCTTCTCATGGGGATGGTCTTGGGTTTCATGTCTGAAATTTCAATAGGTTAAGTATTGTTTTATTTAATTTCAACCTGCCCTCTTAAGGATTATTTAGTGCCTACAACAACCCTATATCTGTTATAAACTTCTTCACACAATTTGAAATATAAAATTTTTTAAATATAAAATTTTACCACAAGTACAATTTTGTAGCATCTAAAAACAACTATACAAAATATAATATTTTTATAATTTGGACAAAAAAGAGAAAATTATATACAAAATTATACAATTTTTTATTTTTATTTTTATTTTTGGGTCAGGAACTCATTCAGGTACTACTACTACTACTGACCAGAAGGTGAAGGAAGTCTCATCTGCCTGCAATGATTCAGCTTTCAACAAACAATATACCTCTATACCTACCAGCTTTGGAGATGGAGTGATGGCATCAATTTGCACAAATTCCAATGAAGCCCATAGTTGGAAAAAGTCTTGTACCTATAAACTAGAAATTGTGTCATGCAATGTACATCATCAGCCCACCACTGACCAGTGCTTTATTTTTTTATTATTCAAAAAAAAAAAACACATTTTGTGGTGACCATGTAGAAATTGTTTTTAGCCAAACCTAGCCATAAACCAGATACAAAATAAAACAAATACAATTATCCTTTCATATTCTTGGCTACCTCCTGCAACCCATTTTTAAAAAATCTGGCGATTTGGAAATCTCTTTTCTCTCAAATCTGGTGAAATTGGGTCACATTTTATTTTGTTTTGGTTTCTGTTCATGAAAAATTCCTTTGTATGTATGTATGTACAGATCAAAATCCAAATTCCTTTGTATGCAAAAAAAATTCACTGGTGCACAAGCTTTCTCTTCTTGTCCTGTTCCTTCAGCAAGCAAGTTAGGGAATCACAATAATATACGCTATATATATACATATAGTCCATGTATCAATCATGTTCATGACAAAGTATTAGAATCAAAGAGTACAGGGTCTGATTAGAGCTCCAATCTTCACCATGCTCACATTCGGGAAGAAGATTTCCTTGTCAAGAAAGCTTGCTTTCAAACAAAGAAAGGAAGAAGAAGAAGAAGAAGAAGAAGAAGATTGGGTCTTATTTTTATTTAGGCAAAAAAGTCCACATGCCTTGATCAAATGCAGGTTTTGAGCAGGACTTGTAGCTGAGGAAAAAAACTAAATCACAAGCAAAAGAAGAAGACGAAGAAGAAGAAGAAGAAGAAGAAGAAGCTGCTGATGACGATGTTGAATCAATCTAATGGACTTTTTGAAAGGGTTTTGAGTCTGTGTGATGAATCAAGCTAATGGACCTCATGTGGTTTTTAGAGAGACACACTTGTTGGATGAAATTAGAAATTGTAGGACCCATTTTCACTCAATTTTGAGTTTCACTCTGGATGAGGATGAAACAAGGAACTTGAGGATCAAAATAAGGCCCAAAGACGAGATGACTTTCACTTTTGTTGTTATGTCACCAAGTAATGCAACCCAATCCTTGTGTGCAAAAACACTTGTGACCTATCAAAATGACCACTTGTATTTCTTCAGTATATTAAACCAAACCCCAATCCCAAATCATGTCTACTAGTAGATCTTGACTATCATACGGATCATAAATCCAATGTCTTTCCAATAAGAAGGAATTTGAAGGATCATAGCCTTGATTGTACATGGTGTGAAAGCACTATGTCCTCTTAATAGTGTGCCACATTTGTGATGCAACAAAGTTATTCATAAACTAATCCTTAGTTTGAGTCTCCCTTTGATCTTGACTATACCACAACTCATCCTCCCATTTTGAGCTACTTTTGGGACTATTTAAGGGTTAGATACAGAGTTATTAGGAGACTAACTAAGGACTTCCTAAGTAAGTTAGTGGATACCTAAGGATCTAGGTGTATGAGATTACATAGGGATTATTTAGGACTTATCTAAGCTAAGGAAATAAAGAAGGATTACATAGGGACTTTATGTATCCTCTTACGTATAATCTTTAGGTATCCTATGATTGAGATAGATTATTAGGTGTCTCTTTGGGTAGCCCTTTACCTAGGTAATCTCATACCTAGTCTTTCTAAGGTAAACTTTACCTAAGATCTTAGGTAGGCTTTTGATAACTCCTAAATAGATCCCCGGGTAGGTTTTATGTAACCTTTTAAATAAACTTTGGGTAAGTTATCCCATAGCCTAGGCAAGATTTTAGGTGTCTCCTTGAATTCTTTAGTTAAATCTTAAGTAGCCCCCTAAATAATATCGTGTATCCCGTAACTTAGGTAGATTCTTAAGTGGCTCCTTAGATAATCTATGGATAGAACTTAGGTAACCCCTTCAATAGTAGGTCGTCTTTAGTTTCAAGAAATGTAGGGTTTTGATGTGGGTTTCTTGACTTTGTGAGTAACTTGAATGAATTTCTCACATTGTGTAGACATAGTTTAGAGTTTTGGCACAAGCCATGAGATATGAAACTTTTACTATATTGTGAGAATTTCCACATTGGTAATCGTGACCGTTTTGTAACACAATGCCCATTTCATTCACAATTGGAGCTTTATCTTTGCATTACATCAAATTGTTTCTAAAATGTACCTCAGCAACCATAGCTTCTTCACCTTATTGAATCTTACACTGAAACTCAAAATTTATGCAATACCCTTGTTTCATCTTATTTTCACCTTGAAAGATTATACTACAAAATTCAAGGTCAATGCCCACCCCAAAAGCTATTAGATGTAGCTTTGATTTTGGGTAAAATCTACCATTAATAAGTCATCTTCAAATGTGTGAAAATTATTGAAGCGTTAGGACGATGGTTTTTGTTGGCAAGTTGCGTACGTACTATATACCTACTAGGGTACTTAGCGCCTCCTCTCGGTGAGACGCATTGAATTTGAATATCTTGGTAAAAATTTCGGATGAAAATGGGAATTTATGGTTAGCGGAAGTATATCATCTTGGCTCAAATGATGACCGGAAAACATCAAGATGGTGAGATTGGTGATGGGTTGATGATAAGACAATGGGGATAGTGATGAGGAACAATAGGGATGATAATGAGATGACGAAGGTATATAGTGATGAAGAACTATAGGGATGGTGACGAGATGATGATGAGGGATGGCAAGAATGGTGAAGGGATGACAAGAACAAAACTAGGTTGTAAAAGCAACAACCTACACGCTCAAGAGAATTTAGAGAGGACTTGTGTTCACCAAATTTTTCACCCTACAAATTCTTTCCTTAGGGAAAAATTTATTTTGGCGAAATGCGTTTTTTTGGGTGTAAATTTGAGAAAAAACTTGATATATATTGGGAAAAAACTCGCCAAATTATTTAAAGCAAAAAAAATTTAAAAAAAGAGAGGGAAAAGACCCTGCTTGTGTCCTTTCAATTGTCCCTTCTCATTGTCATGTTCTAAAAATCCAAAAAGTTTGGCAGCCTTACACTTCACAGCAGTCAATCTGTCATTGGAGAAAGAAAAGGCAAAATAATGTGTCTCCCCTCTCCACCCCCCCCCCCTCCCCACCCTCCAAATAGCAAGAGTTTGGTCAAGACCATTCTTAGTTTTGGGGTGCCCCAAAAATGGAGCAATCTAAGTTATATTATGTGCACAAGAAGAAGAAGAGAAAAGAGAAGAGAGGAGAGGAGAGGAGAGGAGAGGAGAGGAGAGGGTCTTCAGGCGCACAAAAAACATCACAAAACAAAACACTACAAATTATATAACTTAGATGGAACCCAACTAGGCTATCCAAAGTACCTACCCCCTAAACAAAGAAAGAGAATATGATGAAATCCTGGCAAAAACATCACTAAACAAAGCAAAACAAGACCAAAATGCTCATAATTAGTCATCATGTAAACACTATTTTTGGAGGCTCCCCAAATTAGAAGGTTGTGAATCTCATTGTTTGTTTGTTTTGTTCTTTTCCAATTTTGTGATGTACTCAAACTGGCAATCATTCAAAAGAAGATATAGCCAAATTTGGCTATATACTATTACATAGGAGAATTTATATATAATATGGCTATGGTAATCTGGGGGAATAGGTACAATCCGGTGAATACGTGTTAAAATGATATTTTGCAGGTTGAAAAAATGTGAAAATTCACCCGAAAAAAGCCTGATTGCCATTTGAGGTTTTCTTTGCTTCCTGGCGCCTTGTTGTGTGTTAGAGAATATTTTGGCATTGAAGAAAGTGGCGCTGGTGGTCACAAGAACTTGGCTTATATCGTGTTAAGTGTTTTTGTTTTTTGGGCAAATTGATGGAATTTGGCGATGGTGGTGATGGTCAGCAAAGAACGTGAATTTTAAGGTGTGTTAAGGTTTTTGCGTTGAAGAAAGTGGCGATGGTGGTGGTCACAAATCGAACTTGGACTTTGCAGTGCTCAACAAAACCTCGCAAGTTCTATTCCGTTTTCGTTGTTGTTGTTGCTGTTGTTGTGGCTGCTCAATGTCGTGGAGAGAGTAGAGAAAATTGCAATTTCTCTGCGTTTTTTTCGCTTTCTTTTTGTGTTTTTGGGTTTTCTCCCATCACAACTGCTGCAGCGATGATGGCGCAGGAAGATGAGACTCGTATTCACAAGCTCCTCATCTCAGCAGTTCATCCTGTTGAGGAGAGTGTAGGAGGTCCAGCAGCTTCAGCTCTCATGCACAAGAAGACCACGACACCACTTCACCCTGCTCCGCCTGGTGCTGTTGTTTTCCCCAAGCAGCAGCTGTCGACTGCCGGGGAGATTGAGCTAGAACAAGTTGTGCAAAAAGCACAAGGCTATGGTGAAGTCGGAGCTGCAGTAACAACGTCTGTGGTTGCTGCTGCTGCTGCTGCTGCTGCCGAATCTCCAGAGTTGCCTGCAGTGTCGTCGTCGTTGTCGGGAGAGCTGCAGCTCATCCAGCAGCCGCAGCAGCACAAGCGCGACGTTCGAGGAATTGGTTTCACAGTAATGCCGTCTGTATCAGCAATGACTGATGATGAGCTCCTGCAGCAGCAAGACCTGGTGATGCTGGTGCAGAAGAGATCAGCTGATGAGAGCTTCACATTGCAGAATGGAGCTGGGGCTTCCACAGAGTCGAACATTGCTGCAGCAGCTTCACCTAAGCTCATGCGGTCAACTGCAGCACTAGATCAAAACGGAGAGGTTCGAACTTCTGCTGGTGGCGGAGGAGGAGGAGGAGGAGGAGGAGGAGGAGGAGGAGAGCAGCTGGAGCACCGAGGCAAAGGTGGTCTTGCAAAGAAAGCTCAGGCGAGGTCGTCTGCGCTGCACAAGGAGATTCACAATGTTGTCATTACAGCACATCCGCTTCCAGCAGCTATCACGGAAAAGCCGGAGATGGAGATCAACGTCCAGAAGAAAGAGGGACGCGGTGTGGGTTTGAAAGTTACCTTCGTGGATCAGGACCTAGAAAGCAACTGCAGCTGCTCCAGTTCTCCTCCTCCCGCTACTAACAAATCTTTGAATTCGGCTAGAGGATCAGGATCGTCATCATGGCAACAACAACTGCGACGGGATGATGGTGCAGGCTGCACAACCAAGCTGCTACGATCGGCAGCAGCAGCGCCTGGAGCCAGTAGTACTCCATCGCCGAGGAAAGCAGCAGCTGTGAGTACAGCCATGACTAAGCATGCAGCAGCAGACTTCAAGCAGGTGCAGCAGCAGCAGAAGAAGAAGCAAGAAGCTCATCATGCAGGGAAGCTCATGATGAAAGCTGCTAGTACTGTAGCTTCTTCTTCTTCTTCTCAACTGCAGCTGCACACCAGCAGCTCCACCCGCGACTCTTTGTCGTCTCCTCCTGAGATTGTGCTAGATAGTAGCGCTAATCTTGCCACTAGCAAATACTTGGACTCCAGAAATCATGGTGGTGACGATTGGGAGGAGCTTGAGGAGGGTTTGAAGTCTCTGGATTCTTCTTCCCCAAGTTTCTTCAGCGGCGGCGGAGGAGCTGGAGCTTCTTTCGACACTAGAGCTTCTTCCAAGCTGCTCCTTAGCAGCGAGACTTCCTCCCTACGACTCTCGCCAAACTTGCAGAAACACCACCACCATGTTGCAGCAGCAGCTTTTCACATGCGCGACAAACCTTTCATCCTAGGCAGCGATGGCAGCGAAATCCTTGCAGCACTAGCTGCCCAAGATCCTGATGATGATGATGAGGTACTTTGCAACTTCCCTGCCACTTTCTCTCATGCTCGAATGTTGTTTGTTCAAGCTCATGTCATGCTGATCTCTTCGATCCTTAGACTCTGCAAAACAAATGTTGGCTGCTCTTCACTATCTGTTGCTGCTGCTGTTGCACATGAGGAGGAGAATTGAGCTAGATGCTTGAATCCTGTTCTTGCAATTAGCTTCCGGACAGTTTGATTCTTATAAGAGCTGCTTCATATGGGTTTTGTGATCTTGTGTCACATTCTTCAATGCTTGATTTTTTTCTTTGGCCAACCAAGCACTTGCTGCTCCAAGATCTTGGGTTTGGCTTTTGAGCTGGTGGGGATGGTGGCGGCGGATGTGTTGGTTGTTGTTGTTGTTGACAGGGCAAGGTTGCAATGCTGTGTAGCAGCATGGCTGATACTAACAAGCTCTCTGGAGATTTGGGGAAATTGTTGGGGACTGTTTATGGCAAGCTGAGACGACCAAGCTCTGGATCTGAGACAATGGCAACAACAACACACACAAAATCATCTCGCACAACAACATCAAACCACAACAGCATATCAAAAGGAGACAAGAAGAAGAACAAGTCACAAATCGCATCAACATCATCAGCAACAAAATCTTCTTCTGTGGGTTATGGTTTGGGAACTCAGAAGTTTGAGATTGGGAGCTACACGAGCTTGAAGTTGCTACAAGAATGCTGTTCCATAGAGCTGAAAGACACGACACTCGCAAGTAAACTGACTGGCACACCACGCAAGATGAGGGATAAATTAGGTCCACACCGACATTACTATCGAGGCATTACAATGAGACTCGAGCAAAAACTCAAGTAAAACAAAAACCCCTTTCTTGTTCTTCTTCAAGTGTTTGTTTCTTGTTCCCCCTTCCTCTCTCCATTGAATTTTGAATTTGCTCTTGTTGGTTAGAAGTTATTTACAAGCTGAAAAGTATGGATTCTTAAGTAAGTACCCAAATTGTTTTCTCAATTCAATCAACTTGAACTTTGCATAACTTACTCTGATGCTAAAAGTACAAATTTGATTGAATCTGGTTTTGGTTGCAGGAGCTGACAATATGAAGGTTGGTTGTAATGTGATCCTATAATTTATGTTCGTTTTTGAGCACTATGTGAATATGTCTTATGAGGCAAATTATGCGAAGGAGGCAGAAGAGGAGGCGGAAGACACTGTGTAAAACATAGCTGCAGATAGAGAGACAACAAAATCCTGAGTGTCACCTTTTGTATATAGTTTTCCACACAGGAGATCAAAAGCCAATATGGAAATCTACTTTCAAGAAATTGATCCATTCAAAACAAAGCCAAGAGGCTCAGGTGCATGTGCCTGGACGTGAGATGCAAGAACTGGTCAGTTTGCATTGTGCTTTCAACTGAAGTAGAGTCAAAGAAGTCGAAGTTTTGGGTAACCTCTACACGCAATGAATGCTGCAGACAAATGGTACTTCACTGAAGAAGATTTGCATCTTTTTCCTTTGCCTCTGTAACACACTCACTTTATGATCAACCCACCTTCAAGCCTTCTTCCTTTGGAGTTCAGTACCTACCCTTTTAAAGAAAATGGGACTCAATTTGTTCACAGCTTGAAACTGCAAGTACAAATCTGCAAACTACTCCAATTACAATGACAACATTTTTGTTCTTTTTGGATTCAGCATTTTTGTTGTGCACACTGGGGAATTAGTGAAGTCCAAAATTCAAGATTATTTATTTTATGGACAGGGATGAAGGGTCATCCCCAAAGCTCTCTAGCCTATGTGGTTGCATCTTGTACTATAACAAATTTCTAGCATGAAAACTGTGAAATTTTGAAAAAAAATTCTTGCAAAAGTTGGAATAACTGTATACATATACCTTCCATCTCCTGCAGCATATTATGGAGAGGGAATTCTAATGAATTTTTTTTGTTTCACTTGAGTCTTTTCCAGACTTTCTTATGATGAGCTATTGTCACTTAGTGCATATGATTGGATTTGTTATTCTTTCCTGAATTACAAGATTTAGCATTACAGAAGTGCTTTCTTTTCTTGTAACCTCATTCGAGAAACTTGTTCTCAAACATTAACAGAATTTGAAAACCTTTATTGCTATAAAACATTCCATATATATATATTAGCTACAACCACAAGTCCATCATCGGCCTGATTTCTTTGCCTTGTAACCTAATTTAACAAGCTCATCCACCAACATCACTGAATGATTCCCCTGCACGTGGACACAGCTCAAATTGTTATTATAAAAAGCAACTTCATCATATCTTGTCAAAACCAGTTGTTTGTGTTGAGGAAAAGGTTTGTTTGATGCCTCATCTTTAACCTCACACCACCACTTTGAGCAAAGGTTTCTTTGATCCAGATCCTTAACCTCAAACCACCATTTTGAGGAAAAGGTTACTTTGACCCTGATCTGAACCTAAGACCACCACTTTTCGGAAGGGTATCTTTGATCCTGATCATGACCTTGGACTCAAGTTTTGGATTCCTCAGCGAAAGAAACTCTGCAGACACCACCTATCTCTGAGATTGCAGAGAACTCGGCATCAACAACACTTTGAAGCGTAACACAACAAGGAATGCAGTCATAAGCTTCTGAGAGTTGCTCACAAAGTCTCAGACCATCATCACCTTTATCACATGAATAGCAGTGGATAAGCTGCCATGACTGTACTCCACTGACTTCATTCATGTGCTGCCTTGACTCTCTAGCCACTGACTTCATCAGCTCCCGATGGTGGGTACCTAGTCAACAACTCCAAAGTGTACCATGGCTATCTTGGCCCCTTGCAGAGACAGGACACAGGCTCGACAAAGGTTTTTGAAAGTGACAAAGAGATAGTTTATACCTGGAGTTCAATCTCACCATCTTTAACTGTGCCACCAGAGCCAATCTTCATCTTCAGGGCTTTACATAAGGCATCCAGTGAATCTTGCTTGAGCTGAAGTCCCTTGATGACTGTCACTGTCTTTCCTCCCCGGCCCCGTTTCGTGGCCTCAATTACTAGGTTTTGCTGCTCTGGTTTCAAATCCACTGTAGACTGCATGCAAAACCAGAGCATCTGGTATGATGAGCAAGCAAGCAAGCAACTTCTGGAGACACACCCACCCCTCCTTCGAGTATGAGGATTTATGTAGATTGCACCCTAAAAGCAAAGGCACCAAGAAAGATGTTGGGGGAAAAAGTGATTGAAATTCCCTCTTTGGCCATGCCTTGCTTCTCAAACTAAAGCTGCTATTGCTGTCAATCTGCATAGAGACCAGAACCCTAAACCCTAAACCCTAAAACCTGCCAACCCTCAACCCTTGGTGTCTAAGATTTTGAGAAAGTGCAAGCAAGTAGGAAAAAACCAAAGAAACTCTTGCCAAAGAAGTACGTCTTTTTAGAGGCGGGGGATTTCTTCTGGACGACGATTTGCTCTTCGTAGGAGCTTCCAGAGGTTGTTGGCTGCTGATGCGCACAATCTTGACTTCATCACATGCCGCACGAGATCCTACACCGATGTCTATATAATTTGGTTGTCTTTTATTGTCTCCCGCCACCACCACTACCACCACCGCTTGTTCCCGGCTGCAAATCTTGGGACGTCTGCATTCCAGTTCTGATGCTGCAATTGGAAATGGGTTGTTCCTACAACAGGAGGAAAGAGAAAAAAAACAGACTTTAGACACATGGGTGGCTTGCATTTTGAATCCAGTTTGTGATTCTCTGACCTACTTAGACACCCATTCTCATCTGCTCTCTTCTAGTTTGCTTCGGATCTCCGTTTGCTCGTCCAATGCACCTCTCTCTTCTGTCGCGCTCTCTACAAGGGTCCTAACTCTTGAGTCCTAAACCCTAAACCCTAAACTCTTGTTCCGATTGGCTTCCTTCTGTTCGGTAACTAGCTAACCATGGTGGGTTTATAATTGGCATTTCTTTGCTGAATATTTTTTTGAAATGATTTTTTTTGCCAAACATTAGTCATAGTTACGAGAGTTTCAAATAGATACTAAGAACATTTTCATCACCCCCATGATAATAAATTATATTTCTATATTAAAAATAAGTTGGTGCCTAATGCTCAGTGCTAATAAGTGTCCTCGCCCATAAACATTTTAGAAAACCCATTTCAAATAACAAAAAGACCATTTACATCTTTACATCTAGACCAATAATTGCCACCCAACCAAATTTAATTTACATAACAAGAAAATATGTTGATGTCTAATGTTCAATCTCAAGTTTGTTCCCACCCATAAATAAATTTGAAGAAATCTAGTACATGATTATTATTATTATTATTATTATTATTATTAGCACTAAATTACTATAATCATTCATTACTATCAGTAAAACATTAATTTTTAAAATAATTATAATAAATTAATAATAATGTCATTTTCATTAATACTAGATTATTTTCTTTTGTTACTAATTAAATAATAGATGATTAATAAAAATAATAAAGATTACATAGTAACAAAATATTTCATTACTATTTAACTAATCATTATTTATTAATCATTCAAGGGTACTTAAGGATATTCAATGAATGGAATTCACATGAAGATATCAAGTTGTATAGTTGGGGATAAAGCATCATGATGTCCCTTGCTAGTTCTATGGTTGATGGCATCTCACAAACAAACTATAGTAGCAATGTATTTTTATTCTTGAAATATTGTTCAACAAACAATTTAACCATCCAAAAGTTGTTGTTGAAAACAAATTTGGTATTATAAATAAGTTTTATCTTCTAGGAATCGTTTGTGAAATTGAACTTGCATGTGCTTTCCTTCTGGGTGTTGTCATCTATCGCTACATGTTACCGAATATGACCTTGAATGGGAAACACATTGACATTGATGAATTGATGTTACGATTAGAAGCAAAGAATGTGGTAGAAGTTAAAAGGGTGGTTTGAGAGAATCATCAATTTAAAGATTTATTATGATCAAATAAATGAGGTTAATGTTGAGTTTGTATCAATAAAGAAGGGCAATATTTGGGGCCAACCAACATGTTGAATAATACCTAGGTAATCATCAACCACAAATCGTAAAGGTTTTTAATGTTGAATCCTTGCGACTATATTTTCTCAAATTCAAATTGAATTATTAAGATGTTTTGAAGCTTTAGCTTGGTTTGTGGGCACATGCGCATGCATGCCACAAAAGCAAAAAAGAAAACTCAAAATGCAAGTATACATTATACAATTCTATCAAACTATTTGCATGCATGCTTGCACTTGCTTATGTACTGGCCTTGAACCAACTTGAAAATTTGGTTGCTTCCATGCCTAAAACCTTGAACCTTACTTACACAAGGGCAAGTATTATCACTCACTAATAGGTCTTGTGTTAAACCACCACATCAACAAGACATGTCAACTATTTCTTAACAAACATGACCATAGTATGTGAACAAATTTAGCTTAAGTATAACTTAATAACATCAATATACTTATGTATGAAAGACCGATTATAAATGTAAGATATTTCTTGTTCTTAAATAATAGGTGTGAGATCCCACGTCATCACCCATGTATGTTTAAGCTAATGATAAGGTTCATTTTGTGCTTTATGTTGGTGAAAGTCCATGTACGGGGAACATTTTCAAATGTGAGTCTTGAAGATCATATTCAAATACCACCCTTTTTTTTGGTAGGCCCCTTGTTTTGGGAATGATCCCACCCTCAAAGCTATAGCCTACACCACAACATCCTAAATGGAAGTGAATCTCAAAATTACAACCAAGGATAGTAACATTAGACAAACACTAATCAAGTAAATGTGTGAATTTATTGTTCCCATAATTTCGTTAAAACATTGGATGAGGCCATTGATCATGCTTGGGAAATGCATGAGAGGATGTGCAAAGGACTTAATCATTAACCATACAATTACTAGAAATAGTCATTGAGGGATGATTTAGTGCAAGCTACAAGTATTGTTCTCACTTGTGGATTGAAAATATGACTTTCATTGAAATTTAAGAATTTCCTAGGGGAGGCAAGCTATTACATGAGCTTAGAGCTTGAACCTAAAATCTAAAATTGGAACTTGGGATGGTAAAATGTCTTTTCCCTAGCACACAACAAGTAAAACCCAAGTATTTAATCACAAAATGAATGGTGTACTAGTAACTTAGAAGCAAAAATGGAAATGAATGTAAGCATTCATCTTGATTATGGATGAATGAGTTTTTGCATTCATCTAATGTATGGATGGAAAATATTAATTTAATTTAGTGCATGTTTTTAATAAATAGATCTTCCCTCAGAAATACAGATGAATGTTTTATTTTATCATTAAATTATATGCATAAATTCCTTTTCCATAATTTTAATTAACTAGATTTTCATGCAACACAATTTAATTATATATTATATAACATTTGTTGAATAATATTTTGTACATTCCATTATAGATGTATTTCATAGCTATGGTTTTAAATGCCATTATGTTTTTAAAAAAAACTATATTGCAATTACTATGTTTAACACCCACCCCATGGTCATTGTTTTTTTTTAAAAATAATTTAATTAATTATTATTTAAAAAAATTGAACCAATCTTGTTGAAAATAATGAGTTTTGAATGTTTTAAATTTTTTTTAAGTATGTAATGTCATTAATGATAATAGGCTTTTGAAATAAACTAAAATTCAGTTTTAGGCAACTTAATTCATTTTTTTCAAACAACCTACAATCATAGATGACAATGGGATTTTTTAAACAATTATTTATTTCAAGACATCTTAGTTTTTCATGACAAAAATATATATTAATGTTGTTGACAACAATAGGGAGGAGGGGGGGGGGGGTGCCACTCCCTCCATGACAATATTCTTTGAATTGTTTAGCACTGTTCATGAAAATGATTTGATTAAAATCATTTTGGTCCCATCATCATATTTTCTCCTACTATCACAATTTCATTATTCGACATTATTAAATGACATTCAAGTTTGAGATATTAATATTTGGAAAAAAATTGAGGATGGATCATATATATCAAATTTAGATTTATTAATCTTTCAATCATGGATGAATTTTATATGATGATTTATTTATTTAATTTAAATCATAAATAAAATTCATCCATGCAAAAATGACATTCATCCATATGAAATCATTCATTTATGAACATACTCATCCATGTAGGTGGGTTAAAATCATATTAAACTTTAATTTCCAAACTCAAAGCTCCAAATTCAGGTTCCATGCTCATGCACAAACCATCTTCTTTTCTAGGGTTGTGTTTATTATTGTGATAACTGGTGGGTATCTAGTGGGTATCCACCAAATATCTTGGGAAGTTTTTATATATATAATTGCACGTGATGTTTTTTAAGTATAAAGTGCTTGGGGTTAACTTCACCTTGCAAAGTCCTTATTCCAATAAAACTTGCCCCCATGAATTGGACCCTACATATAACAATGAGTGTAGAATCATCTCTCATATTGTTGAAATATAGTGTATTTTGAGTTGATTCATGTTGAATTTGACTTGAGATCATACTATGGAGAATACCAAGTACCGAAATCACTTATTTATGAAAAAAGTATGTTATGCAAAGAAACAATAATATTTTAAAGTTCATATGACATATCCACAAATCACATTTTGTTGAACAGGTAGGTGATGATAAATGTTTAAGACATTTGAAATTTTGAAATTGGTGTGATATATATTTAAAATATGTAAAACAATTCCAAAATATTTGACAACATATTACTACACATGATGAGAAAATGTTTAAAAACCTTTTGTATCCTTTTGGATGCCAAAGTTATTTCAGATTTGTTATGTTTGTGAATTTGCAAGGTGAAGAAGATCTTGGGTCCACTTTTATCCTCATTTGTTGCATTGGGGATTTGTGTTGGCCATCACCTTATTTCATTTCATTCTAGCATTTTCCTTGTCATGTCTTATCTTGATAAAAGTTAAGATAGCCCTAACCCCAATAATAATGATGATGATGATAATAATAATAAGTAATAATAATAATTACTATTATTAAGAACTTTGATTGGTGAATTGCAAATTCCATTTTATAATTGTGCACAATATGTAATACCAATTTATTTTTAAAAAATTTAATTGTGACTTTGAAATAACATGAAGGTGAAATAAAAAAGCACCACAATAAAAGTTAATTATGTTCACTAAATAGAGTGTGCCTTGGAACATGATGAAATGTTTTGACAAATTTTAATTTTATTAAAATACAAATTTGGTGGCTATTCTTTATTCCAATTTCTCAGTTGGCTCAATGAAGGTCAATATAAGAGCTACTTACAACATTTTCTATTACATTCCATACTTATCATCAGTATATCCAATAACTCATTATTATGCTTCTTTTAAGAATTTTGTGATGTAGTCAAAGTGACAATCATCCATAAAATAATTTAGCCAAATATGGCTCCATACTAGATATGAAAGTAGAAAGAAAATTGAAATCCTTGTATATTCTTGGCTACCTACTGAAACTTTATCATATTAAAAGAAATGGTAATTTTATTTTATTTTTTTCCTCATAAGTTTGGCCGATTTGGGCAATTTTTTCCAATGAAAAATCCTTTATATACATATATATAGAGTTCAAAATTGTGTTTTAAGGGTTGAAATTTGGCAAAAATTCGCCGATAAATATAATCGTGACAACCTACATCATGTAATAACATGGGCACCATGTTGGAATGGAATTAATACGATAGGTAGGCTAGTCTTTTCATTACTTCCCATTATTTTTCAATTGCTTTTGGTTATTTGGTTGCAAGATGTGCCATGAACCATGTTCACTAGACAACACTTGCACTTGCATCCCATCCTCTCCACAACATGGAACATGTTTCCCCAACTCCATTATTTCTTAAAGGTTTGGAGTGCAAAAAAACTCTAAAGAAAACATTGGGTGAGTGTGGTAGGTGGTTTGTAATAAACCATAACCCCCCCCCCCCCCCCCCCCAAACACATTATTAAACATTTTTGCTTCACCATAGTTTTGCATTTGTTGTTGTTATTATTATGTGTGGCCACGATTTTTATGGTTAGATTGTTGAACAACCATGGAATTTTATTTTTTTTTAAAAATTGGTTGTTGAAAACAAATTAAGCCATAAATCCAACATTGCATTTTCAATTGGACATGGCTTAATGTGGAATATATTACCGTGAAATTGATTTTGGCACATATACAATTTAGACTACCGGCTATTGTAATACCCTTCAACACGTGTTTGTCCAATAATTTGTTTGTTTTGAAGATTGCAATTCAAAAAATGATATATTCTCAAATATTTCATTACATTCTTAATTTTCCTTCAGAAAAAACATATTTCAGAATTTTATTTTATTTTTTGGTTGAAAACTTCAACATTTCTGAAAAAGTTTAATTACTCTCACTAACATAAGTTGCCTAATCAAGATTTGTTATAGTAATGAGCAACAAAAATTTATAACCTATATATCATTTGGTTTCAACATTTTGAATCCCGGAAAAAATATAAATTAATTAATTAATTAATAAAATCCCCACACAATAATATAGGATCATATTTTATTATTAATCATAGTGATGTAAAGGCTCAATAAACTTTTCAATTGTTAGATGAGTTGGGTCTCAATTAATTTAGAAAACAGACCAAAGTTGAGGAGGGAAATAGAATTTTATTGATTTTGAAAAGAGAAATCAATTTTTAAAAATTAAAAAAATGTTCGCCCACTCCAAGCACCATGTGACTAAAAAGGGGCAAAATAAAATGCCCACACCCAAATCATGTGTGAAGGGTGATGTTAAAAGATTATTAAATGTCACTTTTTCACTAAATATTAACAAATTTGATGTTTTAAAATGAGTTTAATCTAATCTAATTCATTTCATAAACATAACATGCATAAAAATAATGTAAACTTGTCACCTTTTATGGATATGTTTTAAATTTTGATTAAAAGGTGTCCACTAAAATATTACAAAAACATTTAACTTGAATTTTTTTTTACCATTTAATTTAATCAGTAGAATATAATTAATGTAATTTTTTTTGAAATATTGTTAAATTGAAAATATTTAAAAATATTAACTATAAAAATTTCAATAATTTAGTTTTAATATATTGGAATTTCATCTTAGTTTATTTGTAATTTTGATATTCAATACAAAACCAAAACTTATTGTCATGTTAAATTTAATGTTACCACTTATTGGAATTATGAAAATTAATCAATATCAAATACATTAAGGAACATATGGATATTAAATTGTGGTTTAATGGTTTAAAATACACCTAGGCCATTGGGTGGTTTTTTGCAAAATTTCACATTGTTGAAAAAAATTAAAATGTAGTTTGTTTTGATTTAATGTTAACTTATTAGAAGTACCCAAACTTTAGAATGGTTGTTTTTTTTTTTAATAGGTTCCAGGTAAAAGGTTGTGATCATGATGTGTAGGTCAAAAAAATTAATTATAATTTCATATTCATGTTTCAAAACATAAATTATGTATTATCGAATATGGGCATTAAACCTAAAAGTGTAATTGTTGAATGAAAAGATGAAACATTAATAAAATTTGAATGTTTTAACTCAAAAGTAAAATATTTTTTAATATTCCAAAAAACCATGTATTCTCCGTCACAAAAAAATGTTTTTTTTGAAAAAAACAATTTTATAGATTATAAAATTAGTGTAAAAATTGTCGAGGTAATATGTTAATAAATGAAATTCAAATATAAAAATGATATCCATGTATAATAAATGCAATTAATAAGACGACTTGTTTTTTTTAAAATATAACATATTTGCATAAGGGACAAGGATAACCAAATGAGTTAGTTGTTAAAAACAAATAAATCATTTCATCTCATCAAGTTGTGCTTGTTTTATGATAACATTTTCAATTTTTATCCTTGTTTACAACGTTAATAAAAATTTAAAAAAGTATTTAGAAGTTACAAGGATATTTTAAATTCATAATATAAAACTTGATAATTCTTTTGTTGTAAGTTTATTAGGATTTATCATCGAGCAATAACATTTGCAATAAAGACAATGTTGATAATTTGTTTATATGATTAATAATTTTTTAATTGAATTTTTAATTAATGGATGTCCAGAAAAATAATGAAAATCTATCAAAATTTTAATTTATCATCAATATAAATGGCATTTTGCATTTACAACATTTTTGTAAACATTCATAAATCCTTATTCAATTTTGTTGAAAATTGATTTTACAAAATAACAAAATGTCAAATGTGAATTTAAAAATAATATTATTTGCAATTATATATTTCTTCGATCATTCATTATTTGAATCATTTGTATTAAATTACATGTTTCAACTTGTTTTTTTTTTTTTTTTTTTTTTTTTCACATCTTATTTACTAATCATTTGAAAAATAACTAAACTTTAAATTTTTAGGATTTTTTTTTCTCTTTTGAAAGATAAATACTCATGTCATTTGAACATGCTTGTAAAAGTATGGATAATTATGTGACTTGTGCTATATAATAATGATGATGCACAAAATGGAGATTTTTTTTTTCCTAATTTTCTTTTGCACAAATTTGACAAATTTTCCTTGGAGTCTATGACACTTTTGTTTTTTAAAAAAATTAACTTAATATTTTTGTCATGGAATGATGAAAATTTGCAACAAAATCATATCTATATTTAGACCATAAGTTCTTGTATGTTGCCAGTATATAGCAGGGCTTGAAAAACAAATTCTACTTTTTTTTCTCTGACCGCTGTAGCCAAATTGGGCCAAATCCTCTTATGGATGATAGCCAGTCGACCTACCTTCACAAAATTGGGGGAAAAAACCTACCCAAAAAAAAAAAAAAAAAAGAAAACTCCCCGCGTCTTTGATTTTTTTTTTGGTGATTTTTTAAGGTTCTGAGATTTTTGAGAACCGCTGGTTACCAGGTTCCCCCATTTTCTGATAACTGCCGGAGATTGCTTCTGTCGTCCTTTTTCTTTTGCCGGGCCCCCAAAAATATGAGAAAGAAACGAAAAGAAAAAGAAAAAGAAAAATTGAAGTCGAGGTCATATGTCCGAATCTGGTTCTGAGTTTTTGTTTTTGGTGGGAGGATCCCGGTCATGTCTAGAGAACCGCCAACTACCAGGCTCCCCCTCCATTCATGATAACCGCCGGATACTGGTATTCTGTCATCCTTTTTCTTTTCCCTAGCCCCCAAAGAAATGAGAAAGAAACGAAAGAAAAAGAAAAAGAAAAATACAGTCGACGTCTTCCACGAGCGGCGTCTTCGTCGTCGACTCGTTTCCCCGTGAAGGTTTTGGTTTTCGGGAGAAGCGCGTGGTGGTGGTGGTGCTGCCGCTGCTGCTGCAAAATTGCGCACGAATTTTTGAGGCAAAATTTGCTGCTCTAAACTCTCTGGCGTTAAGAGTGTTTGTTTTTTTGTTTGTTGCAACAACGGAGATTGGATCGATCGGGTAAGAAAAAAATGAAAGAAGCGGGAAGACGAGAAAGCAGTACTTTGCAACAAAAATAATAATAGGGACGCAGCAAACTACAGTAGCTGAAGAAGTATTGATTGCCCAAACAACAACAACAGCAGCAACAACAAAAAGCCGTACCGTTGACCACTGACAACCTTGGAGAAAGTGAAAAAGCTCGCAGACTTAAATGTTTTGAGATCCCAACAATGCTGGCCTTTGAAGTGTTCGATTTTGATGCAGTACGTGACAATTGCAAGGTCTGATTCTTGTGTTTAGATTGTTAGTGTCGTGTTCCCGCTTCCATTTGCACCACGCAGAAAGAAATACACTAGACATAGATACAGTCACAGGCACAGACAAATAGAGCGCTGAGGATGTATATGTTCACATGATTTGCAGATGCAACGGTTGCGGAAGCGCAGCATATAGTTGAAAGCTCAAGAGAGACTCGCGGTTGATGTTGCAAAAGGTTTGAAGAATCGATCTCTATTCTCTTATCCTCTTTTGCAACAGAGATCGAAAGAGTTCCGAGCAAAGTTGCAGGAGAATTGTTGGATTTTGATGCAATAAATGACAATTGCAAGGTCCGATTCTTGTGTTCAGATTTTGTTGCAAAAGGTTTGAAGAATCGATCTCTATTCTCTTATCCTCTTTTGCTCGATTCTTGTGTTCAGATTTCTTAGTATCGTATTCCCGCTTCCATTTGCAGCACGCAGAAAGAATTATAGACATAGGTAAAGAAGACACAGGTACAGACAGACAGACAGACAGACAGACAGACAGACAGACACGGATCTGACATAGAGCGCTGAGGACATTGCATGCGTGTACATGATTTGCAGATGCAACAGTTGCGGGAAGCGCATATATTATTGCAGATGCCGCACCAGCACCAGCATATAGTTTGAAAGCCGATCAAGAAGAGACTCGCAGTTGATGGCAGTCATCATTTACACAAAAAGGTTTGAAGAATCGATCTCAATTCTCTTGTCCTTTTTTTGCTTGCAACACTAGAGATCAAAAGATTTCGGAGCAAAAGTTGCAGGAGACTATTGTTGTCGTGCATCGTGCTACAACATCACAAAGAGACCGAGCACAATTCGCTTCTAAGTCTTGTTCCGCGATTCACAGAAAGCTTGACGCCGCGAACGTCTCATCGCATTTTCAGATCAGCAGCAAATCGGATTCGGATCGGATTCGGATTTTCTTGGTTTGTTTTGTCGCGCGACGGCAGCACGTCGACATACAAGTCTGAAGGATGAGGTGGGAAGGATTTGCGTATGCTGCAGCCGCTGCGATTGCACATAGTTGTATTGACGCAAGTAGGAAACTAGCGTCGCAAAGATTCACATCAGCGGAGCTCGTTGGATTAGTAGGAGTTCTCGATGCCGCATTTCTGTCGCTGCTCGTCTATGGAACAGGGACGACTTTCTACGCCGGCACTCATACGTTTGTACACAGGGCGCAGCTTCATCTGTTTCTTGCAATTGTTGTTTGCGGTGCTTGCGTCAAGGTGCTGGTTGGGTACATGTACCAACGAGCTTTGCATGTGTCTCCGCTTTCCGTCACCGTCCCTTACCTTGCCTTCACACCGGTCCTACTCCTCTTCACAGGCTACATTGTTGTGCACGAGTCGCCCAGCTCTCAAGGCCTGCTCGGTGTTTTTGTCGTCACTCTGGGAGGCTACTTGCTGGCCATCGACCAAACTCACAGCGGCGAAGCCGTCGTCGAGTGGAAGCAGAAAATGAAAGGTTCAAGTCTTCTTAAGCCTAGTGGTAATCTTCCTAATTCCACCTCCGAAACCTTGTTAATCTCTGCGATTCCCGCTCTGGCGGCTGTCTTGAACTTCAAGGCCGGAAGTGAGAAGAAAACATCATCATGGCCTGCTGCTGCAAGCATATTACCAGACCAGGACGTTAACGACGACGACGACGTCGCAGCAGACGAGAAACAAGAGCAAACTCTTCAGGCGGGTGCTGGTCACGACGATGAGAATTCTGTGAAAATCTCTCTTCCACTCACACACAAGGGACGCAATTGGAAATGGAGGGAATGGTAAGGGATTTCTCTTCCCTTCTGTTTTGTGTACAGCAGATTCGGCTTCCATTCTTGCAAGGATTTTTCCCTGTGGAATCTAGATCTTTGAACGCATTCTTTCTCCGACAGAAGAAGAGATCTGTTCCAGCCTCTTAGACTTCCCTTCCCACCTCATTCCTGACCTACAATTGCTGCTGAGAGTAGGAGGAGTTCATGCAGGTTCAGGGTTTAGGGGTTAGGCCTCTATTTTTTGTTCTAGGAAACTACAGGCTGCAATCTCCTGGGATCTCTTTATCAAATTGCTGAAATTTTCTATAATGCTTGCTTTTGCATGATCTCGCTTTGACTGTATACCTACACAAACTGCGACAGAATCTCAAGGAGATTATTCAAATTGTTGTTGTACATGGTCCACTTTCGCTTCTCCTGTTTGTTATTCAGTAAGTCTTTGGATCATGATTGTGAGGTTCGAACCATAACATATTCAACATGAATGGATCTCTACACAATCCTTTTTGGCTTTAGGAGTCAGTGCACAAGTTGGTTCTAAAACCCTGGATCCTAGTCCCCTGTGAAGCATGTGTCATCTTACAATTCCAGGACTCAGCTATGAGTGCCTAGGATGATGTCCAGCAGTGTGATGGAGTCTGCATCATTGTTGTTGGAGCTATATTTTATGCATTTGACAAGATAGTTGTACAATGTGATATTAGCCCCACTCTTTGTGGCAGGTTGGGTTTGGGATATGTGCTCAATCCTCTACTAGCGTTGATGAAAGAAGAGGGTAGTGTTCTCATGCTTGGAGTTGCAGGTTTGCTCAGTTTCAGCAACAGGTACAATTTTCCTCTTTCTCTATTCATAGCAATGTATTGTTGAACAATTTCCTTCTGCTCAAAGTTCATAGGAGGCCCACACTCTGGCCAGGTTATGAGATTCTAGCTTCTAAGCTTGTATTGGGTGTCTCTTAGGCATGATGAGCATAGAGTACTCAGTGCACCCTGAACAGAAGTTTCACCTTTTTTCACTTTTCTGCAGCTTGGACAAACTCGGCATGCATATTGCACCCTCAATTGTTGTCTTTGCAGCTTTCCAACGAATTTTGATGGCAATTCCTGTAGTCATATATCTGGCTTTCACCAGGTACGCACCTTCAAACACATGTCATCTCGGAGTATTATTGTATTGTGTGTGTTTTGAGTATACATCAAAGTACACTTTCTGCTGGTGAATCAATTTTATCTATGAAGTACTTACACTCTGATTACATCACTTGATCTGGAGTTTTATCAAACCGAATTGGGTTGTTGAAATCATAATTTCTGTAGTTATTGTTGTGTATTCTGTATAGTGTGTACCCAGGTATGATGCAAAGGTTTGATTTCAGTTGTTTCAATTTGTGAATTCTGAACAAGGATTGTGTGGTACTGTGGGTGTGGGATTATAGTCCATCATCATTTGCACATTTGTATAGCCATTTCCCAACTATGGTGACTATCTCCATATGTGAGTGTGTGGCTATCATCTGCTACTTGAAAAGCTTGGAGACTTTGCTGGTTTCATACGCCATTGCTGTGAGTGTTTGGCTTGGTTCCTTTCATCACTTCTGCAAAACTAATAATCAATCATCTTTTGTAGCAGTTTGAATGTCCAGTGGTTTCACAACAGTTTGCAAATAAAGACCCAAAACAAGGAAATGTAAAGTGTGTTAGGTTCAGTCCAGGATCAAACATGAACTCTGTTGGCACATGATTTTTGCCACTTGTTTTGCATTTTGTATTAGTGCTCAAAACATGATAAAGACCCAACTTATGAACCCCACAGAAGCAGCAGGTTTAACCAGGAGCCTCTAGTTTACTTTGGTTTCTCTCACATACCAAATTGAAAACTTAAATATCTTCTTTGCAACAACTGGAACTACTACTACTTGGATTGCAACCAATTCATCTAGGGATACGTCTGCAATATACTAACTCAGGGCAATGGCCAAAGTAAAAATACTGACTTATATTGACTCAGAACAGAGGCTGAAGTAGAACCAACCTAGTGCACAAGCCTAGCAATTCCTTCTGGTATCTATTTGTCTTTGAGAATAATTTCTTACTGTAAGCTTGTCAAAACTGTTGATCGGTATGGTGGTCAGGCAAAGCGCAGCAATGTATTGTTATCGGTGCTCGTTGGTCATGTGATATTCAAGGCAAGTTTCTCCCCTCTCCAATGTTCAATGTCCTTTCTCTTTGCTTAGGAAACCTTCAAGTGGCTCTGCAGATTTTCTAGAATTTCACTTCTTAAACATGCTCTGATGACATAATCTCAGAGTCTTTGACATGACAGCAGTGCCTGATGTAGGTATCTTAAATTGACAAATTTCAAATTAAAATGGTCTTACAGATATGCAGTTGGAACTCTTCTCTGAAATTTTGGGGAAAACTGTTGTGTGCTTGTTCATCGTGTGCTGTTTCAGGAGCGAATCTGCAAGAGGTTGCCATATGTGTTCTTGATGGTGGGAGGGATGGTGCTTATTATTTTTGCATAGCTTTTAAGCTTCATGATTAATGTATTATTCTTGAAATAGTTAATTCTGATCGATAGAAACAGATCTGCATCATCCTCAAGTGCCGCCTCAAGTGCCGTTTGCAAGTGCAGTTCCAAGGAGAAGAATTACATCAAGCACAGGTGTACCTCAAAAAGAAATAGCACTCTTTGCACCGTTCAATCCATGGCCACTACTTCAACAGATGAGACTTCCATACCAGCTACGATTGCTGGTTGCTTGAAAGAGTGGTCTGTAAGCAGCAGGCCTTTGGCATGGTGGTGCACAAATCACAACTGTTCCACCTTCATTCTCCTCCTCCTCTCAAAACCATGGGTGCTCTTGGTCTTTCATGATGAAAGCAAGGAACTGAAAGTACCTTCTAAAGTTCACTCTGGATTTTCCAGGACCCAACTGAAATACCTGATTGAAATTTCTTATATGAGAGAATTAAATGACAACACACAATTGTAAAGTCATCATCAACAATGAAAAATGCAAATCACAAAAAACAAGCACATCAGTTTTGGTGTAAGCAATGATGATGACGATAATGATGACAGTGATATCTTAAAAGACTAAAGAAGACAATGAAATTTTTCATGAGCATTTCTATTAGAGATGGAGTGGGTGCAATGAACTACTGCCACCACCATGCTTACTGACTTGTGTCTTACATGCTTACTCAGACAAAACAAATGTTGGAATCAGAAAGCCAAAAAAAAAACCGAAAAAAATACAATGAAAGAATGTCTCTTCCCCCATGAGAGAGGGGGGGTTCAATTTCACAAGATTGCAAACTGGGGCTTTGGGTGAACCACCACCCAACCACATTGGTATGTACCATAGTAAAAATCTCAAAATTTATTTAAATTATTCCAAGAGATGTGATTGGAACTTGCACCCTAGTTTGATCCACTAAGTAGATTTTGATACTAGCAGAGGCTCTCATACCAAGAGGTGGGTAAACATGATCTAAGAAGTTGTGAAACAACGAAGATGACCCAAGTGGGGACTTCCAAGTGGATATCGCTAATCTATGAAGATTGGCTAGTTTTCCAGTGTCCAGGGGAATGACTGCAACTGCAATGAAAGGCAAAATTCTGAGGCATCCTCACATGGAGGATTTGAGCTGAAAGAGGAAGCAAACAAGAGGGATTAAGGAAAGGGTAAGGCTCAAATGGAAGTGTGCTGAGATATTTATTTTTCCACCACAGTGCCTAAATTTAGCATTTAAATTTTTTTTAAAAACACTGATCTTCATACATGTACTGAAGATCTGACTGAAGATGTGAACTTACAAATTCATATCTTCTTTGCTACAATTGAACAACACAAAGGTGAAGTTTGTGTAGAAGATACAGCACCTACGCACCTAGGCTAGTAGTGATGATGTTCCACACAAAAATATATATAATTCTCAAAAGGTCTTGCCAGAAAAAGAGAGAATTTTATTGAGATTTGTCAAAATTTGTTTAAAATCAAACTCTCAACTTGTGAAAAAAAAATTATTGTCACCCACAAGCATTGGGGTAAGGTTGATCGTGTATTCCTTGTAAATCCATGAAATGGCCCCTAATTTTCAACCTTACTTTTAAAAGGATATCACATCATCTTTGTGAAGTTGGGTGCACTTCCAAACTGATTTATTATGCATCAGGGTTTAGAGTTTCAACCTTAAGGTTTACTAGTTTCGATTTGGGTTGAATTGGAATGGCCTCAAGTTTTCACACTTGCTTGATAGGACCCTATGTTAAAAACACACAACTCAAGGTGAACTTAGCATGCTACACACAATTCAAGGTGAACTTAGCATATTATTCCTCAATTATCGAAATTCTGATCAAATTAATATTGAAGCGGATGAACCTCATTTTTGTAAAATAAATGGTTATTCAACAAAGAAGTGCCCATTATCAGTCATTGGTAATCAGACTTACAAAATGTTGACAAGCTGTTGAAATCAATGTGCAGGGAGGATGAGGCAAGAACAATCAACCTTGGCAATGTCCAGAGCAAGTCTAGAGCTCTGGCATTTGAACAAAAAGAAGAGAGATCAAGTAGACACAACTCTTTGGTGTTGGGTTGCAGTAGTCTTGTGTTTTTTTTTCTGGAAGGTCATGAAGGGGTCATGTGTCCCTTCAATAACACTACTGCCACTGTAGTAAATTTCCCACTTTTGCAGCCAATGCAGCAGGACAACCAAGAGGTAGCAGCAATGGGGAAGCTTGCAAAGGGGTGGCACCTGTTGGGGTTGCCCACCTTTCTGTGAAACATGATAGACCTGCTGTAGACTCTCTGCACACATACACAAATGGGGAATTTACAGCAGTCTGCTTGCTTGCCAAACTTGTGAAAATTTGAACTTTCTTTCTCCCCTTGGAAGGACAGAAGAATTCCAGCAATCCATCAATTGAAGCTTTTGGGTAGTTTAAAAAATCCTAGTGGCTTGAAGCAATCAAGGATTCACAAAAGAAGGAGCTGTTAGTTTAGACATCGGTGCAAGCTGCAACAATGGAAGCAGACCAAAAGAACAACAACAACAACAACCAGGTAAATTTAGTGTCTCAAGAAATTTTATTAGAAACAGATCAGAAGGAGACAACAGCAGGAGGCACATTGAGTAGCAGCAGGGAGCAGCAGTCTGAGACACAGCAGCATAATCTGCTTACAGCTCTAGAGAGCAAAATAGAGCAGCTTCACAGTGTGATGCAGAATGAGGAGCTTGAAGGTACCATCCATCAAGTGGTAGATAAGCTTAGACAGGATAGTGAGGCAGAATCTGAAGCTGAGAAAAGCCATACAGATCTGCACAGAGCAGTGGATGAGCTCAAGGCGAAATTGGTTGAGAAAAGTAAGCAGGTGAAGTCTTACGAGCTTGCACTCAAGGCAACCACACAGCAGCTAGAAGAGCTAGCATTGATATCAGAGACCAGGTTGAAGAATGCTGCAGAACATCAAGCCAGTTCAATTTCTTCTGCATCAGCTGCTGCTGCTGCTGCAGCAGCAGTAGACGAGGAGACGACCACCACCAACATCAAGTGCCAAGGCTGTCAATTGCGGAAGGCGGAATTGTTGGAGCTTGAAGATGCTCGACGGCAGCTTGAAATCACAAATGAGATTCTGGTACAAGGTCTGAATTCTAGGGATAAACTCATAGCAGATCTGGAGGGAGCCATCACGCAGTTTGAGAATCAGCTGCTGCCCACGCCACAGCAGCAGCAGCAGGAGGCTTTAGGCGGCGGCTTGAATATACTTCTTCCGGAGGAGGAGGAGGTGCAGTGCAAAACCTGTGGTCTGAGTCAGTTGGAGCTCAACGTGCTGAGTGATGCTCGACGGCAACTTACAGAGATCAACGATGTTTTGCTGCAACGTCTGAATGGCCGGAATCAGCGAATCTCAGAGCTGGAGGGTACAGTGAAGCAGTTCGAGTGTGAGCTACAGGAGGCTCAGGCTTGTCTCCAAGAGACTTCTCTGCTGATTGCTGCCAGAGACAAGCGTATTCAGAGGCTTGAGATGGAACTTCTTTGCTCAGCGGCAGCAGCAGCCTCAGTTACACCTCATGATGTGCAACAGCCACCCTGCACAGGAGCTGCAGCAGCTTCGCAAGAACAGTGTAAAGGAGGAGCTGTAAGCCAAGGAGCAAACCCTAAACAGAAAGCTGGATCAAATCCTCCTCCATATTCATGTGCAGCAGGACAAGGACAACAAGATCAACAGAAAACACCCAACAACAGTAGTAGTGTGTGCCCTGGAGGTGCCGTGATGCGGAAAGCTATGCAATCATCCTGCTCCTCCTCCTCCCCACCCATGATGAGTGATACTATGCGACATGCATATGAGCATGCAAAAGAGGCCTTGCAGCACAGTGTTGACGCATCCCTAGAAGGTGGAGGAGGAGGAGGATCATCACACTGCCCCATACAGGGAGCTTTTGCACGCATGGGTGTGTGTACAACAAGATCAGCACAACAGCAGGAGGATTCAACCGCTCTAAAGTCTTCTTCTCCTTCTTCTTCTCATGTAGTTCAAGGCGCTTCTCGAAATCAGGAATTATGTTGTCAGCCAATGATACCAAGCCATACAGAGTTCTACACCCATGCAGACCCTGCCACAACCTACAGGCTGAATCGTAATGCAGATCATCATTCCTCCTCCATGATCAGTGACCGCCTGCAGGATGTATCAATTCCTTACTCCACAGTTGTGGAGTTGAGTAGACAACAACAACAAACAACGGTAGCCGGCATCAGCTGGATCTCAGACTTCCCACAACCATTTCATAGCTCATCTATGCATGCTACTGTAGCATCAAGGAGCACATCCCCCGGGGGTGATTCAAGCCCGTCACAAGAGCTCCCACCTCTGGCTGATGTAGCCGGGAGTATATATCATCATTATCCTCACCACACGCCAAGCAAGCTGCAGTACTGACTACTGAGACCCTTGCAATATGTGTCCTTCTTGGGTGGGTTTGTCATTCTTCATCTTGTGTACAGAATGTCTCTGTTGTCAACAGAGTTGATCTCACACAACTTCAATTGTGCATCTCATGTCCTGCTGATTCTTCTCAAATCTGTGAGCACTGTTTAGCAGGTTGTGATGATGATTGTTTGTTTGTTTGTTTTGTGTATGTCCGCTCATTCTTCCCAAATCTGTGAGCACTGCTTGGCAACTTGTGATGATTGTTTTTTTGTGTATGTCTGCTCATTCTTTTGTCAAGCTTTCTCAAACTTGCTTTCCATGGGTCTGTGTGACGTGTGTGGTTTCATCCGTGGTTAGACACACCACCAGACTCTTGCTGTCTGTGTTTCTGTCCATTTGTGTCCCACATGGCTGCACTATTGCCAAAGATTGGGATTCTACAGCTATGGCCCCATTGGTGCACTACCTTTTGCCAAAGATGGGATTTTTCCAGTTGTATCCCCATTGGTGCAGTATTGCCAAAGATGGGATTCTCTGGTTGTGGACCCACAATTGCTGCACTACTGCCAAAGATGGGATTCGGTGGTTGTGTGACCCACATTGCAGAATTATTGCCAAAAATGGGATTCTCTGGGTTGTCTCCATGGCTGCACTTAGATTGGCAAAGATGGTTTCTCTGGTTGTGTTCTACATTTGCAGCACTATTGCCAAAGATGGGATTCTTCAGTTTTGTCCACATTGAGGCACTATTGCCAAAGATGATGGGATACTCTCTGAGTATGTGAATTCACATTGTGGCATGATTGCCAAAGATGGGATTTTCTCTGGTTGTGTCCACAACTGCAGCATAGTTGCCAAAGGTGGGCTGCTAATTCTCTGGTTATGTATGTCCACACTGCCAACACTATTGCCAACAATCAGGGATTCTCTGATTCTGACCACATTGCAACACTATTGGCAAAGGAAGGGATTCTGACTCCTGCAATTTCATCTCCTCCAGAAAACAGAAACAAACTGTGCCCAATCTTCAACATTACAATTCAATCTGATTTCTTTGACTGTTCGTTCCCATCAGTCTGAACTCGGCAGATGGATAAGAGTAGTGCAATAGCTAGGACAACCACTGTAGCAAATACATATCACACCCAACATAATAGTGTGTCAATTGTTTCCTAATCCTCACCCATAAACATGAAGAATGAGACACCAGAAGAAGGGAGACTTCAACTAGGGAATACAACCATTCCATGGGAATGACTATCCTAATTCTTTCCTGAATGAAGGCCATCCAGGATGATCTCCATCTTAAAAGGATTTGAACCCAACCCCTTCCTACTTGGAATGCAAGAGATCAACCACAATGTCACACCATTTTCTTTAATAGATGTAATAATATCCTACACATACTTAGCACCATTATCATATAATTGGGGGACAAGCAAAAGGGGAAATTTTGATTCCCAGTTGGGAATCTGTATAGGCATGCATGCTTTTGGCATCAAATAATATTTTTGACCAAACACTAAAAACATGTGCAACAAGGGGGTGTGTCACATTGTGGCCTTGCCATTTACATTAAAAAAAAAGTATCTTATGGTAAAAGAAGAATTATGGAAACTCAAATAGTTCACCATGCAAAAATATAATCTTTCAAAAAATCCTCTAAATGAAACCACAATCCTTGAAGGTATTATAACTCTGTAACTAATCTCAAGTTTCAACACAAGCCAAAATATCATCTTTCAAAAATCCTCATATAAAAATGGACCTATTACCTAGGGGCCAAAATGCCTTGAGCTACTATATTCATTAATGAATCTAAACACAATATCCTTGCCTTGGTAGGCAAGGTCAACAAATGAGTTTGTAATAGCATCCACATGTTTTGACGTGTGTCCCAATGATACATTGCTTGGTAGTAGTGGTGAATGAGGGAAGTCACGACCCTAGGTAAATATAAAATGGGGGTAAACACTAAATAGTAGTAAGTTAATTATGGCACCAGGTTTGACACATTTGTAATACAATGCCCAACATGCAAAAAATAAATAAATAAATAAAAATTATTATACTCACACAATGATGGATGTTCTAAGTATCTTTTTTACACAACAATTTCAAAGAAAAGACATGTGATGTAATGGTTAGTATCCTTCCTTCAACCCAAAGGTCCAAGGTTCAATCCTTTTCCCAATTTTGTTTGCCAACAAATGAAATGGATGAAAAAATATACAAAATATTTAAATAATTTTCTTAAACTAGTTGCCCTTAGGAAACAACTTCCCAAGGGAAAAAAAAGAAAAATACCAGTCCCAAGCAAGTTGCCTAGGGAACAATGTAAGTTCCCCATGGAGCAAAATAAAGTTCCCTAAGGAACAAATGAAGTACCCCAAGAAACAACTTTCACAAATAATAAAAAACATTCATTAGGGAAAAAGTAATTTTTTCGAGGAGCAATGAATTTTCCCTAAGGAAGGGCCTAAGTTCCCTAGGGAGAAGGGCACCTTCCCCAAGAGCAATGAACTTTCCCCAAGGAAGGGCCCAAGTTCTTAGGGAAACATATGTTTTGAATATTTTTGCAACCATAACCATCTCAGGCTCGTTTATATATAGGATTGCGACTTATCATTAAAAAGGTTTCAAAAAGAATTATAACTTCATAATTGGAAACACTTCAATCAAAATTCATATGAAAAAAATACAATCACACAAAGTTGCACACATTTGTTCCCTAAAGCAACTTAAAACCCTTTCTCCCCAACGAACATGGTTAATCCCTGAGGCTAACCATGTGCCCAAGGAGCAAAGGTTTAAGTTCTTTGGAGGAACAACCATGTTCCCCAAGGAACAAATATGTTTGAAACTTTATGTGATTATAATTTTTTCATATGAATTCTAATTGAAATGCTTTCAATCACAAAGTTGTAGTTCTCCTCAAAAACTTTCCAATGATGGGTCACAAGCCAATATAAAAATGAACATGAAATGGTTTGATTGCAAAAAAATCAGAACAGATGTTTCCTTGGGGGATTTAAGCCTTTCCCCATGGAAAGTTCATTGTTCCCTAGGGAAGTTGCCCTTTTCCTTGAGGAACAATCATGTTTTCCCGATTGATGGAGAGAATTTGCACTTTTCCAAGCTTATTCAATCAATTTCAATTCAATCCCAAATTTTATTCCTTGTCACATGTCTAATCTTGCATTCTCATAGTCCTTGTAATTTCAAAAAAAATTGAAGCTTACATTTGGGGCATTCATTACAAATGTAACCATGACCAACTACAAATTTGACTCCACATTTATGAAGTCCACTAGTGAACTAATGCACCAAAGGTTAACTTTGCATGTTTGTACTTCAAATTGCAACACCTCCTTGAAGGTAGTTTCAACTACCATGTTGAGGTTCAATAGTTGCAAGTATTGCAATTCAACTTCACACATGCTCTACAAGTTTTGAAGGTATGTTGGTGTGCAAGTATCAACTTAACAAGGAGATTGCACTGAAGTGGGATGTTTTTCACATGTTGATATGAATTTTCAAGGTAAGAGAAAGTTATGAATAGGGGACATTCTAGATGTTTGGATTTGCATATGTTTCCCTTAGTTTGTATTTAAATGTAACCCACAATGGATTATTGGCAAGTTAAAATGTAAACCTTCATTCCTAATTGATGGAAGCTAGGCCATTTAAGCTATGAAGATGATTTGCTAACACATAACATGAACATGTAAATGGCCATAATTTCATAATGGAAGTCCATATTAAAATATTTGTCAATTGATTTTTATTGAAAAGAAGAATATATGGAATGTTTTATGTAACCTAACATGGTACATTATATTCCCCCTCTAAAACAACAATATAAAAATTTCAAGCATTGTCAATTGACCATTGACTATAACCCATGGTTGACAAAGAATGAATAATAGTTCCATCACGGTATTAACTTGTTGAAGTGTTGCATTAATGGATTTTGTTTATTCAATGACATAGATTGTGACCATGTATGTCTTCACAACATGTAACAAGAACGAAGTTGTCAATATGTTCACATGTTTCAACTATTGGTTATAAATTAAGTGAATGCATGGTCACCATGTGTGCAAGCAACATAGAGAATTGGGTGGCTACTAGACAATGAATCAAAGTATGAAAAGGTTAAGCACATGGGCTTTGGGCTAGTATTGGGAATCAGTGGTAAATAATTTCAAACTCAAAGTTGAAAGGTCATTGGATGATGCCAAAAACCAAAGCTAAGATTTGTTGGATGAAGCTAATAACCAAAGCAAGTAAGCAATTATTGATTATTTTTAGTTTTTTTTTCCTAAATCATTATTCTTTGTATAAATTTAGAATTTGAAATGGTTAAGTTTGAAGGGGCACCATTGGATACAAATATTACTTTGATTCCAACCAACTTGTAGTTCCCAATGTCATTCACCTAAACATTGTGTTCTAAAAATCTATTTTTTTAACATTTGACAATAATTGATTACAAAAAAAATTCACCTGAATGTAAACATGTTAAAAGAAGCCAAGGACTGTGCTTAACACAGCCCCAATCTCCTTGATAGACTCAACTATGAGTTGATAAGGAATTGGGTTACACTCCCTGGTTTGTAACACTTCAAGGGTAGAAGGGTGTGTTGGAGCTCCAGGATGGGGACTAAGATGAATGACCACCAGGTCAATTATTCAAACGGACCTGTACAAACCAAACAACAAATTGGTTAATGCATAGTTGTAACACCTTTGGTGCACAAACAAGGCATGGGCAAACACAAACTCATAAGACTCACCACAACTCGAACTTGGGGGAAGCCACCACCTTCCCCCTTATAATATTTTTTGTGTTTAGCCATGGGGTTTGCACCCAAATGTCATTGTCCTAGGACTCCCAAGTTGGGAATCCTGAAATTCTTGAAATTGAAAATCTTACAACTTTGAAGGCCCATAACTTCTTGTGCACACCTTCGATTGGAGTGACATCTAAGAATAGTTGTAGCCCTTGTCAAGATTTTTCCAATGGTATGTGGCACACCACCTATAAACAACTAAATCATGGCAATTCCCAACTTTTAGTGGTCGGGAATCAAATTGATAGTTTGTCTCCCGACCCTTCTTTTGGCCATAACTTATGTTTTAAGTACCCAAATTGGTCATGTGAACCAATTTTAGACATTGAAATTTTGAAAGGTTTCCAATGATATAAGGAACTTTTCAATCCAATGAGTTTTGACCTCTATAATTGCCCTATGAAGATTTGAAAGTCCATCAGGGCTCCAACTCTCAAAGTGGGAGCTCATTTGGGAGTGTGAAGATTCATTCGCTCACACTGTCCTACATTCCCAGGAACATGAAATGTGACTCCAAGGCTTCACTCTTGGCCCACACCTTTGTAAGCCCTTGCCTTGGTCACGAGCCCAAAGCTAGGGTTGAAACAATGTCACAACTACTTAAATTATAATTTTATATATTTAAAAAATCACAAGAAAAGAATAATAAATTATATTTTTATTTTCTTTTCATTTTAAAGTTCCATTATTCAAATTTTGATGCAATTTGATAATGTTTCAAGAATCCTTTTGCATGTTCAAATCAATTGTGACAACTTGGTTTTCTTTTTCAAATGTCATTTTCCCTCATCAAATGTGCACCATTCCTTCTCAAAATTGAAGAATGTCTTAACAGTAGTGATTATAAAAGCAAAAACACTTGAAATTAGTAAATTTCATTTTAAAACACATTTGAACATATTTTTTTCAATTAAGTTTCAAACGTGTTTTTGACCTTAAAAACCATGAATTAAAAAAATATGTTTTTAACAAAAGTTATTCATTTTTGTGTTATTTAGGGTGTGTATGCATTATATATAAATGATATAGACCAAAATGTAGTAAAAAAATAATTATATTCAAAACATAATTGTAAATTGGGAAAAATGTAAAAATCAAGAAAGTTGACCAACATAGGAATGCCATGTGTCAAATGCAGTTCTTGGAAAGAACTTTAACCTTATACTTTGTGGCTCCTTGTAACGCATATAACCCACCCCACCCATATATGACATGGCCATTAAAACCCATAAAAAAATGAATCAATATTAGTTTATGTGACTTTGGATGGTTCTTACATGATATAGGCAAGGATGGTGAGTGGATTCTAGAGGAGCTTGAACATGCTTTTGAAGCCTTAGGGTATGGAGCATCTATCAAGTATTTTCCATCCCATATAGCGGTTTCCATGGTATTCTTGTAAGCAATTTCAATTTAGTTGAAATGCAAATTCATGTTTGGATATCAATGTTGTTTACAATATGTGGATTTGGAAACAACATGACCATTAATTACTCTTTCAACATTCATAAATTGTTGGATACATGGGTAAGCCACATTTTTGGGACTTCTTGAAGCCCAAGGTGAATTAAATAGGTTGACATGATTTGCATTGAACTTTCATTGAAAATCATTAACCAAATGATTAAATATATGAATATGTGGTGTGGCAATGTTTCAATATCTTTATGTCTTTGCATGAATTGACAAAATCGTCTAATTTTGATTATAATTTTGAACTAACTCTATTTATTTAAGAAATCATACTTTACATTTTATAATTTGCATCCATACATATGAACTTACATGATATTGTTGGAAGGAAATTCAATAACATGTGACATTTATGGGGAAGGGTTTATATGTTTCACATCTTATCTTTAGCAACCTAGTTTGTTGTGTACCTAAATGGATGCACAATGGCAAGTGAGTTATAGTTCCTAGACCTTTCAATTATTTTTCATGTTGATTTACCTTTGTTATTTAATTTCCCCTTGTCATGATGTTGTCAAGTCAATGATCATTTGACTTTTCCTTGCATTTTGTTGTATGTGCATCTTCAAATATATGTTTGATAATTCAAAATCTAGAAAAGACATTGAAAATTTGCTATAGGTAACATTTGTACTTACTTTTGCCCATTTCAATTTATTTTTAGCCACAAAATTGTGGAGTTATTTTATCAAGCCAAATTCCATCAATGATGATGATGGCCTTAACACTTGGGAATGACACTTCATTTAACTACAACTAGCAACAAGTAATCATTGATGATCTTTTGTCAACCTTCGAAGTAAAATTTCACTTCAACCTTGACCCATAAAACTTAGCCAAATATGAATCCACAATTAATTTGTTTTTAGTTTTCAATATTCTTTTGGTGAGGTTCACATTAGAAACAGTCACATTAGGCATTGGAACAACATGATGGAGGAGTTTCCTTTATTGGGGTTTACCATGATGGTAATAGCAAGTAACTTGTCAAAAGGGGACTTGTGATAGCATTGAGGATGCATGCAATGTTTCCCATCAAGAGTGTGGAATGATTTTGCAACATGTTGTAGCTCAAAGTAAAGTAGTTTGTTGTTACGTTTGCAATTGTGTAATGGTTATACACTTCTAAAAACATAGTTGAGAGGTTGACTTTTATCGACTACTAGGATAGTTTGAAACAAACTATGGATAAAAATCTTGGGTTACATATTGCACAATATTGCCTTCCATGCATGGAAGCATTGCAATAGTTGTTAAATTGTTACAACTTGCACTTCTATAATTGACTTGTGAACCATATAGGTGCAAAAATAGATGTACCCATCTCTACATTTAACTATACATGGACTTCTATGGTTGAGTTATTGTATTCACTCCAATAAAGTTTCAACTTTTCCCAACTATCATTTATATTTTTTTCAACTTAATTTCAACTACATTGTAATCAACCTTTCAACTTTGTGGCAACGTGTATTAACTTGACATGTGTCAACATTACATAAGAAATATTAACATGAACCATCCACATTAAATTAGTTTGTCCCATTTCATTATGTATTTCATTAGATTTCAAGTGAACTTAGACAAATTTACTGTGGTGAAAGTGGTCAACCCCCTAATGAATGGGGACCAATTACTATAAATTAGTGAATCCATTAATAGCTAATCAAATTCAATAATTAGTAATTCATTAGACTAGTTTCTTAGTTCATAGTTAAGATACATGAAGAACTTAGCCTAAGTTAAGTGGCTAAGAATGTAAGCTAGGTGGTTAGGGCTAGCCATTTAGGCTAGGTTAGGCACCTAGGAACATAACCTATGTTAGGTTAAACACCTAGAAACCTAGCCTAGGATTGTTAATTAAGTCCTTAAGTTAACTTAAGTTTTCAAGGCATAAGCTAACTTAAGCACCTAAAAGCCTAAGGTAAGCACCTAAGAACCTAACTTAAACTAGCATAATTTAACCCACCAACTTAGGGTGCAAGTGTGAAGGTTTGAACCCCTTACCTCCATGCTTAAGGAACAAGTCCTTAACCACTAGCTCATTATTTAAATAAGTTAAATGATTTGTTACCACATGTTATTATTCACATTCTTTTCTTAACTTATGTGTAAGTTACCATAGGTTAAATTCCTACATTAGTCTTAGGCTATTCCTAGGGTAGTGTCGGTTACCTTAAATTATTCTTAGGCTACCATAGGTTAGGAATTTAGGCTATTCCTAACCTATTATTAATTATTCCACCTTTGGTTATTTTAAACTATTATAGATTATTCCACCTTAGGCTCCAATGTAATGAACTGCCAAATTGTTCTCATTGATCAAATAGTTATATCAAAATCACTATTTCTAACTACTTCTACATCACCTACAAAAGTGGAATGCGTAATACAAAATCCCTCAATAATAACTCATCCCACTTAGTAAAAATTCCAAGGACACAATTCCAACTAAGGAAGGGGACAATGTTAAAGGAAAATATTTTGAAATTCTTGGTGACCATTTGTCTATTGAAATAAGAAGTCTTGAAGAATTATTTATCATGGTAGGAAGTTTAAAACTGACCCTTAAAAGAATCATTGAGGTGTTCAACATGGGGTACCAACCATCTTCTTGTTTGGCATTACTTTTGCCATAATGCTTTGATAGCACTTTGAAAGTATAATCACCAAACCTTGATGACACAATTTCTCATAATGTTTTTTCATATTTAAACACATTGCATATAGTTGCAATTCAAGTTGAATAGGATGCCATGTGATGTCCAATCACTTATGAATCACATTAATAATCACAAAAACAATTAAATTTTCATCTATTGTTGGATGCCACTAATTGTTGAATGATATGACTAAAATGTTTTTCATTTTCATTTTTGTCCAAACTAAGATTAGTTACAAATCATAGTCACATATGCAACTTAAAACCACTTTTTAGTTGCATATGTGACTTCA
The DNA here is from genome assembly GCA_963920785.1 of Sphagnum contortum. Classification (NCBI taxonomy): domain Eukaryota; kingdom Viridiplantae; phylum Streptophyta; class Sphagnopsida; order Sphagnales; family Sphagnaceae; genus Sphagnum; species Sphagnum contortum. Next base: position 4,092,192 of record OY987293.1, on the reverse strand, counting down.
AGTTATTTTTACATGGTGCCACAGAAGATAGTCACATCAATAATCACAAAAATGGTTGGTTTGGACACAAGTTGCAAACAAATGGGTTAGTATGGACAAAATTCCTTATAATGTCATGCCTTCAAAACAACATGCCTAACTTTAAGGACTAATGACAATTATTGTGACACATCAACAATTCATTTCCATCATTGTCTTTTCATTCAATTCACAATTGCAAACAATGGAAAAGATGTTGACATCATTCTCATAAAAAAAGATGATAATTTAAATACACAATGTAGTATAATCTTTTTAAAAATTCAAACAAATTACACCTAAATATAAATGTGATTTGTAACAAACTACAACCAATTTGCAATTGAGGAGTGATTGAAAACAAGAAAATTCAACAATAAAGATGAGGAAGTTGAATAGAAAAAGATGATGAAAAACAATGCAAAAAGAAATTATGGGGGCCTTTAGGAATATTGAAAAAAGAATTCGTTAAAAAAGGTTTTAAGAACTCCTACCACAAACCATTAATTCAAATAGCAACCCAGGAAAAGGGCTTAGAGGACACTAAACAAGTTGGGCGGGTTGGCAAGGATGACACCTACAAGGATGATAATCTTGGTGACAAAGACATACATTCGGGGATGGATGGAAAACCTCCCACAGAAAAGGCTGCAAGTCTCTATTTTTTCTCTAGTGAGGAATGCAGTTCCAGCTTTTTCCTAGAAAAATGAAAATGAAATGTTAATGCAAGGATCAAAGTGACAACATCCCAACTCACACAACAAGATAACTTCTTCAAACATTTTGGATTGAGGAGGGAAAGTGAAATGGTGTGCTTTAAACCATTTATGATGCCATGACAAGAACACTTCAACATTTCAAAGGTCAAAATCAAGAAACAACTTTTTGAAAAAATCAAATCCATGGTCATGTTCATGATGCAAATAATTAAATATATAATGAAATTGATTTGGGTAGTAGGAAATAGTTGTCGACTTTATTGAATATATATATGTGTTGTTGAAATGGGCACAAATTTATTTGCAATTCAACACAAATTGGAAGATATTGATAATTGATATTTGCAAATCAACAATAGGGGATGCATATTTCTATGCCCATGGGACTTGCCCAAAATGAAATTTTGTTTAACTACAAATTAAATCAAATTTGGCCCCATGATTGTTTTTTTAAAAACCCATAAATTCCATGTATTTAGCAATTATGGGGAAGAGTTAATGGGGGGGGGGGATAGATGACTTCATGAGGAAGTTAGTTATTAATTTGATGAAGGCTAAAGGGTCTTTGGGAGGTGTAGCAATACCTCATCAAGGAATGTAAAATATGCCTAAGCAAAGGGAAGGATACAATGTTCCCCACCAAGGAAGGCGAGGCATCAAGGAGGGTGAGGATGCCTAAGGGAGGGGGAAAATATGACATTCCTCATAAGGGAAGGGGGTAAGGCCCATCAAATGCAAGGTATTATTGAATCCCCACCACAAAAGTTGAAGTTCCATTGGGAAAATTGTACATGTGCCCATGGAAAGACGGTTTTTTAGGGAAGTTGATAGATGTCATGGGGACAACCCATATTCCTTGGATGCAATGGGCATGTTTCCCTTGGGCAATCGCCAGGGAGGAGAAGGATGGGTAACCCAAGAAGGCATTATTGTGGGGGAGGCATGGATGGTTGGGAAGTTTAGGAGCCAAGAAGCAACTTCTTCAAGGAGAAATTCACCTCAAAGAGGTGTGGGTACATGGAAGTAGTAGAAACTTGGGAAGCAAGATGGGGCTCGGTGGGCAAGTGAAAAGATGGGTTGGGGGGGTGGAAAGGGGGTAGGGATTGGGTTTTGCTAGGGGTGTCAAGGGAAGCAACATGTTTGGTTTCCCCATTGGGGGGAGATGGGCACATAGGGCCAAGTTTGGTTAACTAGGGGGATCGTTGACTAGGACCTTGGCCCTCTAGGTTGAATCATAAAAATTAGCACATTCAATAATGAAAGTGCATCATAAACCATGTTACATTTAATTCCTTCTTATTTAATGCTTGCAAAAATGCCCAACCTTTGATGTGCCCATTGGCTTATCAAATGGCATTAAAAACTTCCAAATATTTATCATCATTGGAAGTGTTTAATCAATTTTGTTTCACATGATCATAATTCTTGAATTTTAAATATAATCTTGAATATATCTAGAAAATAACCATTCTCAAAGCTGGATATATTTTTGCATTCTTGAGTATTTAAAAAAAGTAAATATGAATAAAACCCTAATATATGTTAATTTTATAATTAGATGCAATGCCTTTCAAGTTTTTTCTATTTGTTTTCTTCTTTTTTGCAAAAAATCAATTTAATGCCCATGACAAAACAAAAATAAAAAAATTTGAAACTTGAGAAGCTTCTCAAGATAGAAGTTTTTATGTGAAGATGTAGTGCTTCTCTTTGGACCACCTATATAGGTGGAGAAGGGGAGAAACCCCCCCCCCCCCTTCTTATTTTGGGGGGTCATAACTTTCATGAGGATTTAAGGTACAATAACATTATTAGGTGCTTCTACTTTAATGTTAAGTTGATAAAAAGAAAAATGGAAAAACCAATTGGCCAATTAATTGTGATTCAACAATCCTTCACCTTTTAGGAACTTCTATATTTAACCATCATAATAAGGGCAATGCAATTGCACTACATCCCACTAAGGTTTGATCCCAAGTACTCACATCATTTTCAATGAAAAAGAAAATATTAATTGCAATTATTGGGTTGGCTATCAATGGCTCAATAAGGGATTGAATTCAATCAATTTTGACAAAGCCACAAGTTTCAACACCTTTGGCTATTGGCTTATGTTATTGACAATAACATTAAGGTGTAATGAAAAATATTTTCTTGTTCATGGCCATTCACTTCCATGTTTAAAGAGCAAGTTTTTAACCATTGAAACACTATTTAAATGAATGATATATTTTTTGTTATAACATATTACTATGTACATTCATTTTTACCTTGGGTTATTTTTGGCAATCATTGGTTATTCTACCATATGCTATTATACACTATTTTAACATATTTTATTTTGGGTTAAATTATTTCATTGTAGACTATTGTTGGTTATTAGTTTTAGACTATTAAACCATAGGTCATTATTGGATATTTTATCATAAAATATTGCTAGTGGTTTTACCCTAAACATTTTTTGACTATTTTAGGTTTTTTTTTAGGTTATTCTATTGTAAGTTATTATTGGTTATTTTCCATGCACTATTTTTGGCTACTATATTGTAAGCTATTGTTGGCTATTGTTGGTGATTTACCATATGTTATTCTTAGTCTTCTATTGTAGGCTTTTTTGGCTATTTTAAGTTATTTACCATAGGTTTTTTTTGTTATTTTATCATAGTCTATTGTTAGTGATTTTAGGCTAATTACCAATTTTTGTTTTGGTTGTTTTAGGCTATTTATCATAGGTTAATCTTGGTTATTGTTGTTTATTATATTGTAAGTTATTATTGGCTACTTTACATTCTTCTACCCTAGTTTATTTCACCTTAAGTTATTATATACAACTTTTTATATGTTATTTTGCTTTAGCTTATTCTAAATTTTGTTTTGTGTTATTTACAAATTATTGATTTCATATTTAGTAAAAAATACAAAATAAAAAATGAAACAATGGTGTGGGTGTTTCACACAATAAATAATATGTTAAATGGTTGATTTTTTTAATTATGTAAAATCAATTGTATAACTGACAAAAGGAAATTGAATTTGATACATGATTATATTCTTTATATAAGACATATGATTTCAATTTACATCCAAGAAGGTATCAAAATCATTAGGTGTCAATAATATTTAAGATGTCAATGTATAGTGTTTCACTATAAGCACAAAGAAATTTCACATTACCCATGCAATAGCAAGATTTATTATCAACAACCACATGAATTCCCATTAGTTATGATCCAATAAATAGGAGCACCAGAGTTTAGAAAGGCTTGCAACTGGAAAAATATAACCACCAACATGGAAGCTTTGGTGTTTTGACAATTTAAAATTTGGATTAACAAGAAGAAGAAATATCACCAGGTCTTTGCATATTGTGATAGGTTAATTCTAGTTTGGAATCATCAAATAACACATTTGTTTGGCATTAGTAAGATGTTTTGTAAACACCACATCAAGAAGAGAAAACTAACAAAACCCAAGGTATGCTAATGAAAAGAGACCAAATAGGATGCCCAAAATAAGGCCAAAGCAAGTTCAAAATCAAATGCAAAGTTATGAAGCTAAGCATAGTTGAGGACAACAAAGACAAAAAAACATACAACTTACTTCTCTATCTTCTACAATAAAAAAAACACAATGGCAGGTAGTTAAAAGTTATATAGAAAACATGACTCGCACCAAATTATAAGTGACTTAAATACATATGTGAGATCATAAAAACAACTTCACAACTTTTTGAAAGTATATTGATGAGTGTGGTCATTATTGTTTGACACAAAATATTATACCATCATCATCATTAGGAATACAAGTGAAAGTTGCAATCGTGAATATTGTCAATACATTCATCCATGAAGACGTTTCATTCTTTGTTGATACCTATCCAATGCCAAGGTGTTATTTCACAATGTTGTCACCTTCCACTATGCACATTAAGGTGTTTCAAATCATAGGAAGATGCGAAAATTTAGGTCTTTAATTATTTTTTGTGTTTTTGTTATATGTGGCATGTCTGCATTTGATGTACATAGTTGTGGTACATACTTATAGACATGAAGAGGTTTCAAAATTTGGAGGGTGTAATACATGTTGTAGATATTATACTAAGTGAATTTGATGCAATGAGAATGTGTGATGCATTTTTAATTTCTAATTGTAAAGTTGATCTCTCACAATATATTGTTTAGTATGTTTTCTTCAAATTATGGGCCCATGTCATAGTTAGGGTTTTGTTTTGAAAAGACAATCTTGACATGTTAAAGATGGAGGGAAAAAATACAACTACAATGATTAGATTAAATGGCATAAATTTTCTATGTGAAATATAAGATGGAAATAATACTTGACGCAAAAGAATTACACTCCATAGTAGTTGATTGATCTTGGTTTCAAATGGATTTCAGATCACAAGAGGAAAAAATCTTGTAGAAGAAACATGATAATGTTGCTAGGTTGTTAATTAACACATGTAGACAAGACACATTTGGAGATGTTGATCAATTGTCCAACCTCTCGACACATGTGGTCAAGATTAATGGTTGTTCATGAATAAAACTTCAAAGAAATCATGTGGATCTACTATAAAATGAATTTTATAGCTACAAGGTGCAAGAATATATTATATATAAAAGCTAACATGGTGTGTGTCTGTGTGTCCGTTTGTGTGTCTGACACGACATTCTGCGTTTTAACACTAGGTGGAACCGCCGGCAGTTATTAATCCCATAACAAAAAAAAAATCCCAGCAGGGGGGGGGGGGCACAAGCGGGGAAGGACCGAGTGGGGGGGAGCTCAACGGGTGCATTATGCACCGGGTTCACACTAGTACATTGTAATTTGACACATATCAAAGGTAGAGAATATGGTTTGGAGATTGAATGATCTTAGTGAGTGCATTCTAGACTCTATACAAATCACCAAGCTTTTATGTAGTCATATTTAGTTACAATGTCATGACATGTGCATGGAATAATATCCCACCAAATGAGCAAACCATCACTGTTTCGGTTATGAGATTGATGAAGCATGAAAACTTGGTCAAGATGCAAAATGAAAATCACATGGCAAATGTAAATAAAACTTTCTTTTCTCAATCATCTAGAAAAATGAAAGATGTCAAAGTGAAAAAACAGAAGAAAGGAGACTTTGATTACATAAAAAAAACTAAAGAAGAAAACAAGGATGCCAATGTATTCATCTCAACAACTATTGATGGGGTCATCAAAATGTTGTTATTGCAAAGGTTTTTACGTACCCAACCTTAAACAAAATCTATTTTTAGTTCATCAACCTACTAACAACGAGGTGATGATGTGTATGATGAAGACACATTCATTATGATTAATGAGAACAATAATGAAATAGTCATATTCAAAGGATGTTTGGATGAAAGATGTACATGTTGGATGTTATAGTTGTGCCATTAAGGAAGCAAATCAATTCTCCAAATGGTCAAATAAATGCATTGTCCACAATTTCTAGGGACCTATAGTTGTGGCAAGAACAATGTGTTCATTAAATTATGCCACAATCAAGCAAACAAATAAGGACTTTGTGGTCTTTGGTTTGAATATCAAAGGCATTGCTAATCTAGAGGGTGTTTGGAAAGCTATGAGTTTGGAAAGCAACACAAAAATTCTTACCTTTTTAATGTTGACAAGATGAAAGTTATGGGGGAGCTAATACATTCAAACCTATGTAGGCTAATGGAAATGCCTTGTACTACTTGTTATTAAAAAATGATTGTAATGCATTTTAGTTCATTTCCTTCATAAAACACAAGTAAAAAAAGGTTTGAATGTTTCCAAGACATTTTACAAAAGTTTCAAAAAGAAAGAAAACACATTATGAAGAGCTTTTAAATTTGACAAAGATAGGGAATACGTTGATGGAGCATACAATAAATTTATTAAGGAAAATAAGATTAAACATGAATATAGTGTGCCTTATGCTCATGAACAAAATGGATTCATTGAATGTGATAATCAAGTTGTGATGGAGGTAATTGAAAACATCTTGCATGTTAAGGTGTTGCTAAAATGTCTATGGGTAGAAGCCACAAATATTGTTGTGCATGTGTCGAACAAGACCATGACACATGTTTTAGATGGTTTGACACCATTTGAAAAATGGACATGGAGTTTACCAAACATTTCATATTTTTTGAATGTTTTTGTGTTTGACATATAAGCATATTCCAAAAGAATTGAAACAAAACTTAACACAAAGAGGATGAATATATATTTCTTGGATATTCATCAAACAATAAAAAATAACCATCTCTAGGACCCACATACACACAAAGTCACAATTGCATTTGATATGGACTTTGATGAAAGAGCCCATAATGTAATTTAAATTAGTATATGCAACTAGCTATGGATATCATAGCCTACAACCATGCAAAACAATGGGATTGCAACATCAACAAGAAGATCATACTCAAGAAGGTGCAACAAGAAAGTTGAGTAGAACTCTAGACAATACGGGTCAACATGATTCAACAACAATCCATTATAATGATGGAGCATTGGAGCTTATTGGAGATGAATGTTTGGACCCAAAAATAAAACATATTATCCAAATTCTAACAATGGTAAATGATGTTTTTGAACAAATGCTAGAACTTGCAATTCGATCAAGATTTACATGAGATTGTTGACTACCAATGCAAATCTTTCATTCCAACTATCAACATGCCACATATTCAATCTTAAGCATGTGCTATCAATTCTTGGCCATTGGAACCATCTTCATTCTATGAAACCATGCATTCATCTGAAGCATAACATTGGCATAAGGCTATAGATGAGGAATATGATTCCTTCATGAATAACTTTAAATGGAATCTTGTTTCATAACTTACAATGCTTAAGTCCAAATGGGTCTATAAAATCAAGACTCATTTTGATGGTACTACAAACCATTATAAGGCATGACTTGTAATTAAAGGCTACACTCAACAATATGGCATTGACTATTATCAAACCTATTTTCTAGTGATCAAATGTGATTCCATTTGAATAATTTATTCTTTGGATGCTACTCATGACATGAATATCATTCAATATGATGTGAAGACAACATATGGTGATTTGCAAGAGGAGACTTACATGTAATAGTTAAAAGGTTATGTTACAAAGAAGATAAAGCGATTAGTTTGTCATCTTTGCAAGAGCATTTACAAACTTTGTCAAGTTGCTCATTAATGGAATCTTAAGTTTCAATTTTTCTTAACCAATTATAACTTGTTATAAGTGATGCAAACCTTTGTGTGTATTGTAGCAATGAATGCATTGAGCTATCATTAGGATTTTTGTCAATGATGGAATTACATGTTCCATTGATGAATCCAAGCTCATGGACATGTTGTGCTATCTATGTCAACATTTTGAGGTTAATCAAGGAATTGGCAATGAGTATGTGGAATGTTGGATCTTCGTTACTTACATGGCACAACCCACTACAACACACTAAATAGTTGTTAAGCAAATCTTCGTTACTTACATGGCACAACCCACTACAACACACTAAATAGTTGTTAAGCAAATCTTTGTTACTTACATGGCACAACCCACTACAACACACTAAATAGTTGTTAAGCAAATCTTCATTACTTACATGGCACAACCCACTACAACACACTAAATAGTTGTTAAGCAAATCTTCGTTACTTACATGGCATAGATGACTATGGCCTCCTCTCCTTTGGTAGCATGATGGACAACATTTTAAAAGGTTATTGTGATTTCAATTTTGTAGGGGATCAAATTGATTGTAAATCTTGTACAAGTCATGTTTTTACAATTGCAAATGCAACCATTTCATGGACCAACAGACACCAAGGTTACACTTCTCTATCAACCACAAAGGCTATGCATGTCACAACATGTGTAGCCACAAAGGAAGCAATCTAGTTGTGTCGACTTCTTTGGTAGCATGGGTGTTCCACAAACTCTACCAATGGTATTGGACTGCGATAACCAAAGTGCCATTCAACTAGTCACAAACCTTGAATTTCACTACAAGACAAAACATATTGAAACTGCAAATCATTTCATTGTTTAGCAATTTGCTGCTAAGGAGGTTGATCTGGTCTACATTGCATATGTGGATCAATCGATTAACATGCTTATCAAGGCATTGATTATCGATAAAGACTCAACATTTCCACAAGCTCATGGGACTTGTCTCTCAATCCTATGTGCACTTCAATGTTGAGATTTAGTTGTTGTCTACATGCACAGAGTATGAGTTCAATATCTTTCTTCAGCGGATCCTATGTTTTGCAATTAGAAGCCTCTTTCACTCATTCTACCTCATGTATGAAGGAGTGGAAGTGTTTGTCAGTACATTCATCCATGAGGATGCTTCATTCTCTGTCGACACCTATCCAATTCCAAGGTGTTACTTCATTGTGCTGTCATCACCTTCCACTATGCACACTTGTGTATTTCAAATCGTAGAAAGATGTGGCAATTTAGGTCTCTAATTCTTCTCTGTTTTCTGGGTTTTTGTGGCATGTGTGCACCTTCTGTATGTAGGTGTAGTACATAGTTGTAGACATGAAGAGTTTTAGAGATTTTGAACGTGTAATACTTGCTGCAGATATTGTACTGAGTGAATTTGACACAATGAATTGATCAATGTCTGGTGCATTTCTGATTTTTGATTGTCAGGTTGATCTTTCACAAGATACTGTTTAGTGTTTAGTATATTTTCTTCACTGACTTCATTAGCACCTGACAGTGGGTGTACATATAATCCAACCAAAATTCTGGGCAAGCCATTCAGACAAGCATCTGCTTCTTGAGTGCATGTTGCAATGACTTAAGTCACGACATTGGCTACCACTCAAAAGACATAGCTAATCACAAAAGGTTAATCATATCTCCTTTGAGCTGTGATAAACTTGAGAGGGTAAGCTCCATTTTCATTTCAGCTTTGCCCCCTTTACAGCTGTTGAGCCTTAAAGCATAGAGAGAAAACTACTAGATGGGTGGTTGGGTGCACCTAAAGTACATTTTGGACCTTAATTACACCCTAAAAACATTGTCATCAGAAAGTCCTCACAAATCAACTCGGTGAGTCCTCACAAAACTACAGTTTGAAATTCATATCTGCGATAATCACCATTTTCCACACCTCAACATGTACACAAAATTTTTGTTTGAAGATTTTATGGATGATTTAATCACAAAAATGTAGCTGTGCTACTGCATCGCTTTATAACTAGCTCAACTTATCCTTTAAGCACCCAACTGGTCAAATGGATACATATACACATATGTTTGTTTATAAGTACTGAAAACTTCTCCATACTTAATTTTTAGTCAACTTAGAATTGAGAAATTGCCAATAATAAGCTTACAGACCATTCAAGATATGACAACATATCAGAAGAGAGGAAAAGGGGAAATCTAACTCTAAAGAATGGAGAAAACAAAAGATAGAAGAAAACTAGAACAGTCTGAACTACAGCAACTACTACAACATGTTAAGAGTCCTTCAAATGCAGCATGTATAGTGATTAGCTGCCAAAACTTTGCCACTGACTTCATCGGCTCCCAGATATGGGTGGAGCCCAATGCCATACATTCAACATATACTGAGTTTCAGTGACAACACCAGCAATAACAGGAAGACTCAGCCATGACACCCACTCACTCAACAAAACCTAAAAGAGAAAGACAACACCAAAACCAAAATGAAAGACAAAAACAAAAATAGAAGAGAAAAAAGCCAAAAAAAGAAAAAAAAAAATTGAAAAGAGAGAAACAAGATGGAGAACTATAAGAGCATGGTATTCTGAGGAAAATATCTCCTTAGGTACTGGGAACTTCTCCATCGTTACAATTTAAGTTTATCCAAATAGAATTGAGAGATAATCCAATAACAAGCTTATAAAGATTTCAGATCTAACAAATTTGAGCAAAATGTCAGCAAACAATGAAAAAGAAGAAACCTAAACCTGACTGAAGGAAACAAGAAAAAGCAGATCCAAAACCAATAACTTAGGAGAAGTTTGAAAGTTTGAAAGACAGTCACAATGAGCAATGGTCATCATATGCATATTCAGAGAAACATGTATGTATTGACCAAACTAGCATACCATCTGCAGTAAATTCATCAGCTCCTTGCAGAGGGTGGAGGTCAATGTCAAACATTAACCAACATACTGAGTTTCTGTTAAGAGACTGGCAGCAACAGCAAAACTCAGTCATGATGTTGGCTACATCAACAGAACCTAAACAAGGACAAGAAGATTAAGAAATGCAAGAAGAAAGAGAAACACAAAAACAAAGAGCAATAGAAAGAGGAAAAGAAAAAAGGACAGGAAAGGAATGGAAACCCAAACAAGAAAAGAGACAAGAGAGAGATACAAGCTTACAGAGAACATTAAGAGCATGATATTTTGAGGATAAATGCAGAAGATTCAAAACACATTCTTGTGAACAGCAGCTGCAGGAACCAGAGCAGGTCACTGCAACAGTGACATGAATATGTCCCCCAGACTGTTCATAATGACCATGCCCAACAAAAGTTGACACATTGGTTAAGAAGACTCTTGATGCTAAAAAATTCTTACTATTCCCAAACCTACACTTAAGTTAGATGCTAAAAAGTACAAGTCTGCCAGTGAAGTTGTAACCAAAAAACTACTAAACACTCTAACCCCACTCTGGCCCTGGCTGATAGCCAGAAGACAAGACAGCAACCCAATCAATGAGCAATTCAAGCTCCATGGGCTCTTCTCCTCGCCTCATTGTTGCAATAGAAAAACAATTTTGACATATTGACACCACCATTTTCCTTTCAACACATCAAGAGCAGAAGTAGTTTTCACACCATTCAGCACTCGCACCCTGATTGTTTCTGCAGCCTTCCTGCGTTGATGTCAATGGTATCTGGGAGATAACTACATCCACAAAAACCAAAAGAATACATAATCCTTATGTCAGAGTTCAGCATCCTGCTGCAAAGATGGAAATCTGAAGATCAATCAAAAAAAAATTCCTTCATTTACAGGCTTACTGTTTGATAACTTACATCTCCTCCTCACTTTCATTCTTCAAAGCATTCTTAGCTATGCACTGAAATGCAGCATCAACATTGTAATCTTCTTTTGCAGAGGTCTCAAAATATGGTATGTTCCCTTTTGAAGCACACCAAGCCTTGGCCTTCTTCTCAGACATCTGCCAACCATATTAAATTCATTGAGGTTGCACATTCACCACCACAAAAGCATCATATTGCAGTCATGTACCTAGAACAATACAATTTCAAGGTTATTCCCTTTTCTGAACAGTTCACATCTAATGTAGACACAAAATTCAACCTTAATTCAGCAGATACTGGGCTTACCACTCGGCTATTGCCACTGTCCACATCAACCTTGTTGCCAAGAACCACAAATGGGAAATTCTCCACATCAGATGGGCTTGCCTGTCCAAAGTTGACAGCCAAAATACTCAGTAACCAAGCAACCTTAGAAACAGACTCTGCAAAAAAAACAAGTTTTATGGAAAGTCTTGCCTGAATGAGAAACTCATCACGCCAATTGTCAAGGTTGTCAAAGGATTTCATCACATTAACATCATAAACAAGGACACAACAATCTGCTCCTCTGTAGAATGCAACCCCAAGGCTCTGAAATCGCTCCTGGCCAGCTGTGTCCCATATCTGCTGGGCCAACATTTGCAACAGTCAGCTGTACATACACACTGCTGACATCTGCTGATGTAAGAATAACAGGTTGTAACATTGTGTACTCCAAACCCAAAACACCTCTGCTAAGTCCTGATAATCTCTAAAAATTAATTGAGGAGACTGAAGTCCCACCTGCATGGTTACGAGTCTATCCTCAACTTGCACTTCTTTAGTCAAAAAATCTGCACCAATCGTTGCCTTGTATTGGTTGCTGAACTTCTTGTTTACATATCTGGCGACACACTAAGGAAATCCTATAACATCCCGAAAAAAGTCAAAAAGTACAAAAGCATACAAATAGAATGCAAAAAAGTTATTGCAATCACTGAGAATCTCATCCTCGATCAAAAGATGGCAGATACTGATTCATTAACGAGGTTTTGCCCACCCTGTCAACACAACAGCCAAACAAACTATAGTTTCAGCCCCAGAATGAGTTCATACAACCCTTAACAATAAGTGCACAACAGACGGCTGTTCAACTGGCCGGAAAGACCTAAAACACTCACACAAACACACTCCGCCCACGCACGACTGAAAAAAACAGAGATCAAAAAAGGATCGGAGATAGAAAACACATCCACCGAACCGTAACTGTCGATCACTACAAAGATCGCTGCGTCAATTCTATTTTCCTTCTATCAGAGACACAGAGAGAGAGAGAGAAGTGCTTACCCGCTGTCTCCCAGTATGATAACCTTCAACAAAGTCCTTTTCCGAGCCGACATTGTGAAATGATGTTCGTAAACCTTTCAATCTACTGCGAGAAAGCGATCCAATTCCAGCCTCCTTGATTTGCACCTCCGCAAATGCCCCCGTATTCGAGAGAGCCACGGAGATGAGAGCGAGAGAGAGAAAGGAAGGAAACGTGCCTTAGGCCTTTGATGCCCAAGCTGCCTTGGACTCTCTGCCTATTAATTAATTAATTAATGATAACATTTTTTACAAATAATTTAATTAGTGTTGAAGCTATCACCAAGCTACTACAATAATAATGATAATAATATTATTATTTATTTTTTATAAAAAAATTAGTTAGAAAATCTATTCACTTGGTAGGTAGTTAGGATCTAGAGAATTGACAAGACATATAGATAATGGGTTTGGTATTGAATTGTCCAAAATTTAATAACTTTGTCTAGATTTTTTGAATTTTCATGCAAGAAAGTTTGATCAATTCTTCAAACCTATTTGAATGTATTTTTAATATTTTCATTGTTCATGTTTATTCTTGAATCCAAGATTACTTTTGTTGAAGAAGATTTTCTTTCTTTCTTTCTTTCTTTCCACTTTTACTTGAATGTTACAAATTTAACATAATAGTGTTATGGCATGAATAGTTTTCATGCCCCTCTCTCTACAAAAGACTCACAAAAAGCACAAGAAGATTGGCACAATTTTGATTCATATGAATGATCACAAAAACAAACTTAAATTGTAAAGACCTACATGGGTGGTATACAAGTTGGTTGCCAAGATTGGTATTTGATAATCAACTTTTATGCATAAAAAGTGGGTAATTCACCAATAAATATAACTAAGTAAATTGATAACATTTGAGTTTTGATCATTTTAAAAATTATGATATTGATTCGTTGTGTTGGGTTTTTTTATTACCCTAGTTTGTTTTGTGTTATTTGGGTTGAAATTTTGAAGAGATAAGTTGCAAAAGTGAGAAGAAGTTAGGTTGGAATTATTTTTTAAAATGTAGGACATGAATAAGGATTGAAGGTTGTAATAAGGATTTTAATATTTTTTTCCCTTGTTTTCATCTTCCAAATGTTGGCTTTCTTGAAAACTAACTTGATTTTGATTATATGGTTTGAAAAATTGTTAAGAATAATAAGTAGGTCACAAGGAAGGTAATTGTTTTATTCTTATCTACAATTTTTGTTAAAGAAGAGAGTTGTTGTGCATAAAAGATTTTTTGAAATCAATTTTTATTTTTATTTTTGTGATTTTTGTAGTTGAGATGTGCGTATTTATTCATTGCATTTCCTATTCTTGTTGTTATTGTTGTTTACTATGATCTTTCTTTAATTGATTTTATTTTTTTAAGTCCTTAATTTACAATTTTGAAAATTGTGCAAATGTCAATTCAAAATTAAGAATCACTTGGAAAGATTAGATCAAAAGAGGGATACCATTTGCTAGAGATGAAACACGAAAAGCAAAAAAATTGTGACTTAGATATCTGATGGAGGAGGAGATGCAAGCATGTCATATTATTATAACTATCCTTGCAACAACCTCACTAACAAAAAAGTGTTTCAATGAGGTCTTTATTTCCACAACATGCTAAAGAGTAAATTGTCATTAATGACTAAATCTTTTAGATTCGCTAATCGTTTATTCTTTCCTAGCATTCATAAAACAAAATGAAAAGCAAGGTGCAAGAAATAGAGACCCATTTTTTTGGGAGCATACCCAATCACGTCATATGCAACTTTTGTAAAAAATGCATAAGTATCTACATTAATGGTGCAATGCAATGTATTACTAGAATATAAGTGTGAACGACTTGTTGTAAATCGTCAAAAAAAAACATATTATTCTACAAATATTACACATTACTCAAGCCATGGGGTTGAAACATGATGTAAGCAAGAGGAAAAGAGCATTGACATTATGTAAAGACATGTGGAAAGTTTGATTTTCAAATACATGTAATGGAACATGACTTTGGAGCCAACCACTTCATCATGACTACAATGGAACAACTTATATCCATCACAAGGATGTATTGTGACCCAAAGTTTTGCAATCCAATTGTTCAAGGAGATAACATTGGAAAATTAAAGAGAAAAACCATGGAGTTTACAAATCAATTTCAAAGATTCAACACATCATATATTTTACTATGTGTATATAGATTTAGATTCATGGAAAAATGTGTTTCTAAGAATGTACATAGATTCTTACATTGTAATTTTTTTTAAAAACATTGTAATATATTGTCATGGTTGTTGGCATAATAAGCTTGGAATACAAACATATATTCTATTGCATTGAATATAAAAAAGACTGCATTATGTGTGTATGTTATATTTTGCTTCCATTTAGCATCAAATCTTGAGAAGAATTTCTTTTTCTTTTTTTCAAAATGTGTGAAACAATATTACAATATTGGGTAAGTCACTTCAACTCAAAAGTCATAGAAATGTTGGCACAAACTTGGCACAAAGACCTTGTGTTTTTCATAAGTAATAATCTAATCACTAGAACAATTGGTGAGTTGGTGTATCACAAAAAATAAATCTAGAGCAAGTTTTGTATATGTCCTATAGGCTCTCAACTATGTAGTGTTCAATCTTTTGAATCCATTCACTATCGATGTTTTTGGGATGTCTTCACTTTCACCAAAAATTGCATGTATATATCCTAGCACCTTATTGTATAAATTTTAGTTAGTTTTTATTGTGTTGTGTGATATTCAAGTTGTATCATGTTTAAAGTGATAATATTAAATTTCTATGATTTTCCATTCAATGATGTATTAAAAATTGGATTTTGTTTTTTGTATTAAAAGAGAAAGACTATGCATAACCCAAGGAGTTCCTCCTTGTGATTTTTATAAATGAATACAAATTGTTGAAAATTAAAGTGTAATAGGTAACCTTTTTCATTAATGATGAAATGTTTGCCCTCTCCTTTGTTTTTCTTTTGTTGTTTTCATGTGCCTTTGAATTTATTGAGTGAACTTTCAAAGCTTTCTTTTAATTTCCCAACAATGATGAGTTTTTAGAGTAAGTGCAAATAATATTTTCAATCCAATATGCACCACCAATATGAATATATGGTGCATTTCACATGGTAATGTGTATGGATTTTGATTTTGTCATTTTACCATCAAATATTGAATTATTGTACTTCACATGAATCAATGATAGCTTTGCCCTCAAGGCAACTAGTTATGATGCATCAAGGCTTGTAATGACTTGAGTGAATGTTAATACTTGTTTCAATGTCATGACCACAAAAATAAACTGGATGTTTTGGGTGCACCTTGACAATTCATATGTCATTAAATCAATTGAAAAGAGGAAAGGGTGAAAAGGCAAAAAAAGTAATTGCCATTAGGCTCACAAAACCTTGATCATTTTGAACATTGACCATTTGGAATTGCATACACATTTACATGCATGATTAATATTTACTTTTGGAAGAATGTAAAACATATATTCACGCAAGTGGGTTTCAAATTTAATATAAATGGAGATTCCTCATACAAGTATGCAATGTTTGCCATTGTATCATCATGAAAAATGACCTCATCTATTTCTAAATGCTTCTTACCTTTGTAATTAATTGTGCAAAAGAATAAAAGTCTCCATGTTAGGTTTGTTTTTTAACAAATTAAACTTTACAAAAATATAGGCTTGAGACTTTTTGGTGGGGGAGTGGGTACCTCATGGAAGCTTTTATAGAACTTTCATAATATTTTATCTTTCAAGGAAAGTTTTCAAATAATTTCATCATGGTTGGATTAAAGTGGATGTAAAATGATAATTTGGTAAAAACTTGGACACGTGCAATTGCTCCATTTATATTGAAACATATTTTTTAGAAGATCCCAAAAAATGTTGTTTTTAAAGCTTTAGGTATTTTGCAAATTTGATAAAAAAAATATTGTACAAGGCCTTATGAGATACACCATAACTTGTTTCAAATATCTCACTAAGTATTCCTTGTCACAAGCATTACTTCATAATATAAATTCCTTGATTGAACAATTGATTTTAACCACCATGGAATTTGATGATATGAAATCTATGATGTGAATGTAATGGTTTGAGGTGTGCAAGCTAAACCACCCAAATTTAATGCTTTGTGAAATTTGTTTCATACTAACCTTTTTTTTTTGGCTTTTATATTGATTTGGGAGTTTGATCAATAAAAAACTCAACAAATAAAATACTTGTGGCACTAAGTGGGGTGACAAGTTTAGTTATAAGAAAAACCTTGCCATAATATTGATTTCTTTTTTAAAAATAAAATAACTAGTTAACATTGGTCAAGATGTCTAAGAGAATTCCAAACTTAGGTTAAAATGTTAGAAAGTGTTCTAACCTTTGACTAAAATGATTCCAACCCTAAATCAATATGCTCCAAAACATTTCACCCTAATCCCAAATATTCCAAAATATTCCAACCTTGGAATGATGTTCCCATGGTTTGTGAAGTGGTAATAGGGGTAAAAAATTGCCAATTCTTGACTTTGTGATGCTTAAAATGATTTCAACTCTAAATCAAAATTCTCAAAAACATTTCACCCAATCTTAAATATTCAAAAACATTTCAACTCTAATGCAAAAATGATGCACCAAAGGTTTGTGAAGTGGTATTAGGGGTAAAAAAATTGCTAATTCTTGATTTTGTGAGGCCTAAAATGATTTCAACCCTAAATCACGATGTTCAAAAGTGTTTCATCTTAATCCCAAATGTTCATAAATATTTCAACCCAAATGCAGAAATGATGCAATCAAGGTTTGTAAAATGGTATTAGGGATAAAAAAATCATCAATTTTTTATTTTGTAGCAGAATAAAAACCCAAAATGGTGGAACTATTGTTGAGGTCCTTAGAACTACTACTAAGACGATTAAAACTATTATTAAAAATCAATGGAACTCTTACTAAGGCCAACATAATGATTATCAAGTATGGTGGATCATATATTAATATTGGTGGGATTAATATTGCTACCAAAATTGGAAACATTCGTATGATAGAACTCACAATGGTATGTAAAGTATTTCTCCATTCCTTAATTTTAGTTCTAACAAATGAGCATACATTTGTATGTGCTACTTTTGATGATGAGGTCCAATATTTGAAATGGAATTATTGAATTTCATTAGAATTATCATATGCATTGTAATTTTATATATGGAAGTTGAGTTACAAGCCAACATACTACATACATATGGGACATAATTTGCAAAAAAACATTGTGTTATTTTGAAATAATTATATAAAGACAAGTATATCATGAATAAATTATTTTAAAATAGAAAAAAAAATTATTCAAGAAATTAATTCAAAAATATTAAGATAGAAGAAATGGAAGAAAAAAAACCTCATGCATGTTCTTGAAATTTGAAAAATGTGGCAAACAACATTCACACATCTATCATGATTCCATCCACAATTGACAACAAAAATTCCAACTCTTTGATTCCACGAAATTCATAGGTTAAATCTTCTTATGCACTAAGATATAAAGCTTGGACTAAAATAAATTTGGCAACAAAACACTAGTCACATAAACTATCATCATGACCACATCAAATTTTCAAATCAAACAAGCCTACACTTGTTGGAAAGCTAACAAAATTCACTTAGGCCACAAAATTCCAAAACTTACACCTTAATAATGATAGAAATATCTTATAAAACTTGAGATTTAATTTTTAACAAATTCACCAAATGTGAAAAACCCAACATTCAACATTATTTGTGAGGAACAATGACAAGTGGTTATCACTATATTTTTAGACCATCTCTCTTGAGGCATAAGTTATTGTAATACTCAAACAACTATGGAATAAAACCATATTTACATTGAAAGCAAGATATGGATGTTCTCAAATGCCAAAGAAAGGTTTAACATTATCATATAATTCTTCAAATGGCAAGGAGAGCACTAGAAGAAATTTGGAAATAACTTATTACCTTGCATACTTACTTACCTATCTACTTAGGGAAAAGAAAGGTAAATATGTAACAAGTGCCATGCCTAGCCTACCTAGCCTAACCTCGTTTAATAGAACATACCTAGCTTGACCTAAGTTAACCCTTTAGGTGCAAATATGAAAATTTGAACCCCTAACCTCCATGAAGATAAACAAGTCCATAACCAATGCCTCACACCCTTAAAAAGGTGATAAATTTCATGAATTTATTTTGTTTCACATCTAATTACATACATCAGTTAACATAAGTAGCTAGGAAAATAGGTTATAAGTAGTAGTAGGTAGGGTGAATGGCCTACCTAACTAACTATGTAAATGACTTATTATTTACCTATTTACTTAAATAAATGGCCTACATATTTAACTAGGACATAGACAGATTGTTTACTTAGATAAATGGTTTATTTACTTACCTACCTATTTACCTAAGTTATTAAGTAGGTAGGTAATAGTTTTGACACGCCCCCAAGTTCCTTGTTAAACCCAAAAAGGGTCCAACTATGTTAAAGAGCGGAAGTAGTTGGAACTTGGTGCTACTCCCGGCTTCTAACACTAAAAGGGGTGAGAGGGGCATGTTGAAAGCTTCGAGATTAGACTAGGAAGAGGGACAACTTATTTAGTTACTCGGTCCTGCATCAAAACCAACCAACAAGTTGGTTAGTTCACATTCAGAATCACTTTTGGTGTTGCTTCCCCCATATAGTATTCTTTGCGTTACTCCGTCGCACTTGCATCCGAATGGCACTTTTTCCTGGGACTCCCAAAGTGGAGTCCCAAAACTGTCCCGGTTTGGACTCCCAGGATTTTGGGCGTTCATAACTTCTTACTGAGACCTCCGATTGGGATGAGGTCTGAAGCAAACTTGTAGCTCTCCTTGAGAGCTTTTCAACGGTGTGTCGCACTCCACCTGCACACACACCGGGGTCAAGTCGATTCCTGAATTTTAGTGGTCGGGAATCAAATTGTCAAATTGACTCCCAACCGTTCTTTTGCCCATAACATGGGCTGTAGATGTCCAAATGGCTCATGCAAGGCCATTTTTGACATCTAAACTTCAAGAACTTTACAACGGTGTAAAGAACACCTCAATGCGAGGTGTTTTGTCCCCTGTAATCAAGCTCTGAGTTTTTGGGAGTCTCGAAGGACTCCAAGTTCCCACTTTTGGGAGTGTGAGTTTCATCCTCACACTTGCTTCAAAGTGGGGTTGTGACAAGTTGCCTACTTTATCTTACCTAGTTTAGTCTCTTAGTAAGTGCCTAATTATAACCTATCTGTTTTAGTTTCACATGGGTGCAAACACAACCCACAACCACACCCTTTTGCACGTGGTTATTAAAGAAACATTGGAGAGATTTGTTCATTGTCCATATTTCTATTATAATTGTTTCGTTACAAATTTTTAATAATTCATTGATAGCATAAATGTCAATTTCAGAAACTTAAAAAAACTTGTGTTAATTGGTGTTACAAAAGGATTGTTAAGATTACTTACAATGTTATATTAAAAAAGCCTTTTTGAACATGCAAAAATATTTTGAAACACTTCAAACTTTACAATGAACTTTATCAATACATATTAAATGGTAATACACGAAAAGATTTCCATTTCACAATAAATTTCCACACAATTTTAAAGCTTGTTACAATAGTAGTATGTCATGTTTTCATCACTACACCTACCTAAATTAAACCTACCTATCTTAGCCCACTTACTAAGTGATAATAACATTTTCTAACCTACCTACTAATCAATAAACAAACTTGTACATTTTGAATTTCAATAGTAGAAATGTTACATGTCATTTAATCATTATTATAGTTGCAAATACAATTGCAAAAGCAATTCAATTGTCAACTATTAATGAATGCCACCAATGATGGATGATATATGCTCACTTTTCATTAATATTTTCATCTACACTTGTGATAGTCACAAATTGTAATCGCATGTAAAACTAGAATATGAGTTTGTTATATTGTAATTGCATATGCAACTACATATGTAATTACAAATATTTATAACTATGGTGACATGTAGGACTATTACAAGTGTAGGCACAAAGTGAATTAATTTGTATAGTTGCACATGAATCATGAAAATAGGGTCAAAATGGATGAGGTTTTTAAAGTGTTGATGTAAACACTATCATATATATACAAATTTTGTTACTAATTGTAGTCCATAAAACAAATATTTTTGTTCAATGTCCATGATAAAGTCATCAAATGGTAAGACCACTTAATGACAATATTGCATGGAATATGGAATTTTATAAATTAGAATTCTTCATTTGATATTGAGTGATGTTGAAAACATAAATCTAACTAAAAGTTTCTTTTTAAAAATTGAATTGAATTGACTAAGAATCAAGAATATCATATTTTCAAATAGGAGTTTTATAATGCTAAAAGTTCAATAGGCTTTTATTGAATAATTTGGTAGGCAGTGAAAAATATTCACATATTAAAAAAATTATAAAACAAAAATACAACTATAATGATATAATCTTTTACAAATATTTAATTAAAAAGATTCACAAGTCTCATAGATCAAACTTCAACAAGTTTTCAAAATATATGAGAGAACAAATATGAATTGTAGGGAAATGGTTTTTTGGTAAAAAGCAAGTGTATTTTTTTAATGATTTTTTTAAAAAAAAAAATTTATACATGTATTCCTTTATTTCTAATAATTGATCTTGCAAAAATGCCTAAGAAACAAAAAAAAAAAAGGATCCCTTTTCCATCAAAAGTGAGGCTTAAATACTTTAGTAAAAGTTGGTGTCATCCACCTTGAAGAACTATTGAAAATGTTTTGGTAGAGGCAATGTTAGTCAACAAGTTACTTAGTACCCCCATTAAACCTTCAATGATTCCTTAAGGGGTCACCATAATCTATTAGTAATGTAGTTGTTGCCAAGCTAAAATACAATTAAAAACTTGTTAATTTAGTAATCCAATCATTGCTAAATGTTCAAAAGTTCAAAAAATCAACAGTAACTTTTATATATGTAAATATGCTTAGTTAATATTTGATCATTATAGGAACGAACAAAGGAAATGACTTTTTATAATGTGAAATTTTCTTGCTAAATTGCATGATAGACTTAGGGTACAAATTAAGGTATTCCGAAGAAAGTGCACATTCAACTACCTAGTCCTAGTATAAATGACATATTGAGGATTTGTCTACAACATGTGTAGTATTACAAATATAATGTGATTCACAACAAATGTCATTCTTCTCCATATGTTGTGACTTGTTCTTGAAAAGCAAAGTGCTTATGATAAGGCAAGTGATGAACAAGTGGTGCCCACCATTGAAAAAAAACTTGGAGCTTGTCCACATGATTATTGTTAAATGTATGTATATAAAGATTACAACCTATCTTTGTTGCAAAACATTTATGTGCAAGTTGGTGGCTCCAACTTGAACCCCCATTTGTTTGTTACATTCACAAATTAAGGATGGAAATGTATTAGCCATTATTCAAAATACATATTAAAATCATATTTTACTTCCCATTCAAGCATGAATGTTTACTAAATTTATCCAATGTTAATGTTTATAACATGTCAATCATAAATTGTAGCATTTGGATAAATTTAAAATAATCCAATGAATATAGATTACCAAAAATATATTTTAAAAAAAAAACAAACAAACAAACAAATAAACATTGTTTTGCCAATTTCAAGTTGCTACAATAGCTTGTGAGGAATTTTTACATGCTTAAAGGTGCATCTTTGAATGGGTATATTCATGAATGTACCCATTTAATAACTAGAAAACGTCCATGTGGTTTAAACATGATTGTTTTATTGTTGTTTATTGCATGTTCTTAAAAATTACAAAATGTTCACATGGTAGAAGGCTACTAGTGGATAGGAATATGTTGCATCTACTAACCATATGTAAAATTGGATGTACTAATTTCATTTCTTTCATAGGGTTTCACACATACATTTCAGCCAAAGCCTAATGTTTAATACACAAAATTTGATAATTGTGAAGAGGTCTTTTGTCCACAATTATTGTGTCTTGAAGTTGTGAACATTATTTTAGGTGTAAAGCATACCTTTGTTTTTCCTACATGTATTAGTGGGTCACCTAGGTTTGCATTACTAAATCATTTGGGGGTTCACTCTTATTTATGTACAATTGACATGAATTCAAAATAAAGCATTTGATTTTACTTTGGAAGAAAATTTAATAGATGTTTTAAAATAAATTAGGCACAAAGTATATATATATATATATACAAATAAATTTGGCTAAACATATAATTATATGTTAGATGATACATGTACATACAATGTGTTCTAGGTTCATTCATGTTATTATGAACAAAAAATGCCCCAAAAATTGAGTTTTTACAAGGAGTGGATTACTTAGTCAAGTTTGATATGGCATAACATGATAGGTCATTGAAAAGAATATTCTTAAAATTGTGATTTACAAATCGTTAAAAGAGACGTCTATAAATTATTAAAAAATTTGCCCAAAGACAAATGCACACAATTTTTTTTGTTGAGGACACAAAAGACAGTGTGAGTTGCAAGTTGAAACTCATTACACCCAAACAAATAAAGGTGGATGTTAAAGGAAAAATTAATGTTGGGCCCAATTTTTATTATTTCATGCAATTTAGTAATCTAGATTCATTGGTAATAAGTAGCCAAATCAATGTAGACTTATCAAGAGTTCATAGACTTGACCAATTAACCCCATTGATGTAAGGAAGAGCTTGATTGACATGTCTAACTATTTTGCTTAATTGTATGAGGTAGTTAGGAAAATCAACAAAGTAAAAAACTTAGGGAATACATTAATGGATTTGAAGTTGTTGTGGTTGCCATTTGGATATGAGGTGGCAAGATCACCTCACCTACTTAAGGGGTTGATTCGAAGTGTGAAGGTGGGGTTTATTGTTGTTGTAAACTCATAGGAAGAATAATGTTTTTTAAAGTTCTTTGGTGTGGATTAGGTAGCACTTAATTTTGAAGGACTACAATAATGTAGCAATATTGCAATGTTTGAATATGCAAAAACTTTGGTTCATTCTTTCATTTTGATGTGTGTTACTTGTTATATTTGAGTGTGTGTTACTTAGGGCAAATATGTGTGTTGAAGTTATTTTATTCAATAGTTTTTCGTCCTAGTAAACAGACTTCCAATAGTCATTACTAAGTATTTGTTATTTTGTTAGCTTTTCTTTAAAAGATTACAATAGTCATTTCTCAAGGGCATAATTCCTTCATAATATATTCAAATCGAATGTTGTTTGTTTTAGTAGGTTTTTATTTAGGTTAGCTAACTATGATAAGACCTATCCCTTGAATATCTACTTGTGATAATTCTAATTTTCTTTGTTTATAAATCCAATAGCTATGTATGTAGTTACTTGGGTACTTTGACACTTAATTTCTCTTGGAGAGTAGTTCAAAACTAGGTAAGGTTTTTGGCATTTGATTTTATATTAGGTGAACTACTTACTATAACATTTGTTTTGACAAGTTTTATGTACCAATAGGATTGACTCAATGTTTTTCACTTAGATATTTTGTTTTACTAGGTCTAATATTTTGATTTCTAGTGACATTGATTCAAACTTGAGAAAGGTGCAAAAGAGGTTATCAATACATCAAGGTTGATGTGCATCATTGTGTGACAAGGTGAAAAAAAATTTGTGCTTGTACACCACTATGAGAAAGCTTGGATTGACAAATCAATGACCCTATTTTCTACTATTGTTCGTGAAGGAGATGCATATCAACCAAATATTGAAAATAAGCATATGAAGTTTTGTCACTGAACTTGACTTGGGGGTGCCAACAACTTGTCAATTGGGGTTTGTTGTTGTGCCTCAATTATAATAACAATAACAAACATGCATATGAAGAAGATGCATGTGTATATCTGAAGGCCCTAAAAAACTTAAAACTTTAAAAATCAAATATGAATATGTAAAATGCATATCTAGGTATACTAAAATCATGAAGAGAGGATATGCATGACAAGCATCTATCTTCAAGATGTGAATACACATAAAAGTTAGGTGGTGAATATGCATTTTGCTAGATACTTATAAAGTTGGATTTTGCATAACTTTGGGATGTGGTGTGACAAAAAAGCAATGTGTATGATCACTCCTAATCCTACCGTTGTACATATGTAAGTCAATTGATAACATTGTGCACGTAATCATGGTAAAAACGCACATAGAACATATGGCAAAAATGCATAAATGCTTTATACTAGTGCTTCCATAACAATTGCACAAATCCAACAAACATTCTAACCTAACACGATTCACACAACAATATGAAGTTTGTATGATTTGATGGATCAAAATCCCTCTAAATTTTGTGGCTATCATGGTCATTTGTCCATATCAAAGATCCTTCTAATTCTGCAACAAGTTCCCAATAGTCCCCACAATCATCATCATGCAAATTCACAAGGCATGCTCTAGATGGTATATATGTTGTTTCCCAAATTTCATACAACACCAATCCCAAATTCCCTGGAGTTCCTGATACTAATTAGTTTGGGTCTTTCAAATTTCCCTGAATTCTTGGTATGCACTTCCCACTACCATTTAACCTTGATATTGGTTGCTACTAACCAGCCATTCAATCCCCTATGTTCCCCATCATTCAGACACATGCATTTTCATATCATGCTATTACATGATTCCTACATTCTGACTCCAATGTGCAATGCAATAGTACTGAAATCTTTACAACAACCTCCACACACCAACAACAAGATGCCTAAAATTGTTCAAAAACCACAGAACCTAACCAAGGTAACTAAAAACTAAGTACTTAGCTTTTGGGATATCTTTGTCTTTTATCCTCTCCATCACTGCCCCTTTGTTGTATCCACCAACCATCCTTCCTTCCTGCTGAGCTTCCACCATCGCCAAAGTCCATCAAGCACAAGCAAACAACCTGTTGTCATAACTATCAAATGTTTACACACCAACTCAACTCCATCACATCCTAATCTACCACATCCCTACAACAAACAAACAATGCTACACATAACCTCTAAAAGGCGAAAGAGGTCTTCATCAACCGTTTGTTCTTTTGTCTGTTTCCCATTTCTGGCGGAATACACTTTTTCAATAGGTCTTCATCTATCTAACAAGCTCATCTCCTAAGTCTTAGGAGCTAGTCACTGCTAACAAGAGTAGTTTGAATTGCCTTTTGGGGATGACATCAAAAGCTACAACACATTCTTTCATGGTTTGACTTGTCATCCTTTGTATTTTGCAGTTCAGACAATCCTTTAGACAAAGTTTGAATTGAACAGGGGAGGTGATGCATTGGGAAATGCTGGTGTCAGTCTGTGATATATAAGCAGCTGGTCTTGCCCTGTGGGTCCCTTGTTGTGTACATTAAAGCCATGTGTCACTGCCTCTCTAGATTATAATCCTATCAGTGCAGCTGCCACATTTGAGCCTGGTAAGATATGAAAGCCAAGTTACAGGATTACAGTTCCTAGTATTTTTCAGTTTGCGGCGGTGGCATTTTGGGTTTGTCTTCTTACAACTCTAGTTTGCAAGAAAATCTAAGGGTTGGGAGTTGAGGTAGCCTGTTGTTGAATCAATGAGTTGATATTTCAGAAATTGTCAACTGGAATTCCTGAGAATTGCTGGTCACAGATGAAAAGGTAACTTGCGCTGCCTTTCTGTCATACATGAACATGTGGTGGACCACATACTTGATCCATTAAAGCACCTGAGTAGATATTGTAGTGGAAATACTTACATGATAATAATTAAGGCCCTAATTTTGTAATTCAAATCAAATGAATTGCTGAAAATGATGTCGTTCAAATCATATTGTTAGGATATGAGAGCATGTGGTAATGTCAATTGCCAGAAAATGGATTTGTGGACAGTACATTTGTCTAATCCTGAAAGGATCACAAGTTCCAGGCTGCAGAATTGATTCCTAGTGACTTTGAACCCTTGCAAGAATATAGAAAGGACTTACAATTGTTTGTCATCATCACCAACATATGGTGAGCCAGGCACAAGGAGGAGAAAGGACAAGTTAGTTGGGCAGGAGGCCAAATCTCATTGTATTATAAAAGCAAAGCTACTCTGCCACAAAAATAGTACCTCTTCTCATACATGATTCATCTGCAGAGGACTAACCCCCACAGCACCCCCCTGCCCACAGATGCCAAGCACCTGGGATAACTTTTCTCACTGCCTGGGACCCGCTCTCTCAGTACATATTTTTGGGTGTGCACGGAGCCCAACCTTTAAGCACCAACTTCTTAACATGCACTTTATCTCTTCACATGATCCCAATGCACTAAAACCACAATGTAATCTACATTCATGGATAATTCAATGCAGGTATAGTCTGGCAGGGCTTGGACTCATGATGTGTCCATGCATGATACATGCTTCGAGATCTGACTTATGTAGTCACATGAGTATCTGGGGCTGAGGCAGACATCCACAAGGGACAAAGAGGGTTGGCATGCTGAGATTCCAAGAACTTGGAGAAGATAGCCTTGTGCAGGCATGCAAATGCCAATAAATTCACAAGGATGCACCACACCTTACAAAGCAAGATGCTTAGAGAGACTTGCAAAAATGATGAGAACAAAGATAGTGTGAAAAATTAGATGATCTGAGTCCAACACAAAACAAATCTGTAATGCACAAAATCAAACAGTCATACACTCGTACATTTGATCCTTTGCTTCTCAGCCAACAGGAATCCCCATCTGTGGGCTTGATTACAAAGAAAAACACATCATGTTATTCTCGCACCACCTATATCTCAATTTGATGCATCCTTTCTTATCATCAAAACTCCAAAGTCACTCCACTCTAACTCTCATTCCCACTTGCACAATCAAATTCTATTAACACCACAAAATTAATTCCATACAAACCTCGACCATAACATTGCAATTTTAATTGCCAAATGGATTGAAGGGTGCAAAGATCAGGCCTTGGGTGAACCAGCACCACTGGTACCAGAGTAGAAACCCTAATTTTTTTGGGTTGCTTCTAAACATTGTAAACATCCTGTCCTGTGACTATATCAGCAAAAGAGTTTCTACTGTGGTACCAGTGACATAGTCACAGTCCTGTCCTGTGACTATATCAGTGTCAGAGTTCAAATTTAGCATTTCCTGGATTAAAAGTAGGGTCTAAGAGGCCTCACTCAAGAAGGTGAAGGCACCAGTGTACCATCATTGATTTTGGCACAAGTAACAGGCCTTCCTCTATACAGGCTGGTCAAATACAAACCAGATGTTTAATCTGGCTGGCAATTTCAGGAGACAATTCAAAATACTTGATTCCATAAAGACCAAAAGGATGTTGCTTGTCACCTCTTGAAGGCCTGAGTGGTGAACATAGTTGGAAAAGACCATAGTCTGATATACAGACAAACCTGAGTATCTCTCCACTCTAGAGGGCTATCTTCATGTTTCCAAAGGTGGACACTTCATCATTACAGATGGCCCAATCTCTCCTTTCCCCTTGCAAAAGGACTCATCTCATTGTTCTCATACTTTGAATGACCAGTTACCCAACAACCCCATTATGTGTGTTCACTATTAATGGGCAATACATACGAAAACCTTTGGTACTTGAACCCACAATCCTTGCTGCCATGACATTGGCTTGACACCTGGTGAATAGATCACCTATACTTCAGTAACAAGTATGACAACTACTGGGCAAGATACCGCTCCAGGATACAGTTTTAAGGATTATGGCACCTGGTTTCCTCTGACCTGCTGATAGATAGGGTATAAACTGGATGGCATAGGTGCCACTGGATGGCATAGCCCTTAATGCTGCCTGTTTGGTCCTCAGAGAGGAGCTTCACCATCTACTCCATCTGAAACTCTCATTCAAGACTCAGAATACAGAGAATGTCCATTGTCTTCCAGTGCAGCAATGTTAACAAACCATCTCCCATGACAGACTTCTGAAATCTGGCAAATTTAACCTCCTCTTCAACAAGATAATTCTTGCGTGCAGGTAAAACACAGTAGAACTTAGGGACCCATATATATATGCTTGCTCATAGAAAGGCAACTCCAAGATCCTCCATACATTTTCAAATGCCATGTGGGTGCACTTTGACAATAGAAAGGCGACTTCACTAGGTTTTGAAGAAGAAAGCTATTGAAACAGATTTTGCACAAAAAGCAACATGAGCCAGGCTCCAGAGCTCTTGACTGATATTCATATGCAGGACAAGGATTAGGGAGCAATTCTTAGGGTTCTGAAGCTTTCAACAAGCAAAAATCAGGCTTACCATGATTCAATCTTCCCAGGCATCATCAGCTGCACCTTCACCTTTCTTGACATCAACTGTTGGGGCAATCATGTGCTTATACCTGTCATCCACCCGCACTGTTGTGGCACCAATCTGTGTCACTCCCACAGGAGCAAGCCTTCCTTCCCGGAATGCTGCTGCTTGCTCCCTTTCCTTCTTTCTTGCAGCTTTTCCAGTGGCAAAAGCCATTGTGTTTCCTGATTCTGCTTCTGTAATCGCCTTTTTGATTTGGGCAACCAAGAAAAGGTCTCTGTCTGTGTAGAATGACGTGGCACACCCTGAGGCGCCTGCACGCCCTGTCCTCCCAATTCTATGCACATAATCTTCCATGGTCTTTGGAAGATCCAAATTGACCACATGAGCAACACCTGCATTATTTGGAAACCTCAGATTAGAAGGATCCATCAATTTTCTTGGACAGCATTCTTCTCTCCTATCAACAAGATTCTAGCATTATGAGATTGGCAAGCTCAGTACATATACCAGTGACATCAAGGCCTCGTGAGGCCACATCGGTTGCTACAAGAATGCTAGTAGTCCCCTTTCTGAAGTCCCTGAGAGCAGCTTCTCTCTCGCTCTGGCTCCGACCTCCATGAAGAGCAGTGGCTTTGAGTCCTTGCTCAACCAAAGCATCTGACACTTCATCACATCTAGCCTTCCGCTCTACAAAAACAATTGTCAGTGGAGGAGCCTGATTCGTGTCCTCTGCTTGTGAGAACTCCTCCTCAAGAAATGCAAGAAGTCTGTCAATCTTCTCTTTATCAGCAACTTTCTCAAGGGTTTGAGACACATTTGCTGTTGGACTGCTCACTCTACCAACCTTCACTCGAACTGGCTGTGACAAATACTCCTGAGCAAGTGCTTCAATTTCCTCTGGCATAGTTGCACTGAAAAGTAGGGTTTGATGCTTCTTTGGCAAGCTCCGCATAACCTCCCTAATCTGTGGTTCAAACCCCATGTCCAGCATCCTATCTGCTTCATCCAGGACCACATATGAAACCCTAGAAAGAGAGCTGTTTCCTTGCTGCAGATGATCAATGAACCGGCCAGGGGTAGCAACCACTACCTCAACTCCTCCTCTCAGCTCTGACCTTTGATCGTATATATTTGTCCCTCCAACAACAATCGCAGTCTTGAAGCCTTCCGCAGACCGGCTGAACGCCTTAACCTCTCTCTCAATTTGCTGGGCAAGCTCTCTTGTAGGTGCAAGAACCAAAGCCAGGGGTCCGTCGCCGCGTCGCATCGGAGGTTGCGCCAGGCAATGCTGGATCAGAGGGAGTGCAAATGCTGCCGTCTTTCCGGACCCTGTCTCGGCGCATCCCAGTAAGTCGCGGCCAGAGAGAGCCACAGGAAGAGCTTGTGCTTGAATGGGAGTAGGACTCGTGTACGAATGAAAAGCGATGTCTTTCATAATGCTGATGTGGAGGTTCATATCTTCGAATGACTCGATGGGCGCCGACGCAGGTGCCGAATCAGGAGAGATTTCTACATCTACGTTGAGCCTGGCTCTAACCTCTGCAATCTGGTCTTCATTGAGGCGACGCACCCGTTCCGATGGCTCCCATTTCGGCCACACGACATCAGGCAAAACCACACCTCGTGACTCTATTTTTTTGCCCGCGGACGATCCATCCCTACCTGGACCCTGTCCATAGTTTCCGTTGGCGGACAAAGACTCCGACCTTCTAGCTCCGCCAAAGCCACCTCCATAGTCCCTGATACCTCCCGAGCTGCGTCCTCCGTCTCGACCTTTAGAAACTTCTGCTGGAATGCTGGCGGCTCCCGCCCGCAAATGTGGAGGGACGTAGGGCATGGCTGACTGATCTACACGCAGTGGATTCTGAAAGAAAACAATGCACACTCGAACTACCAGGATATTATCAACCACCTATCAGGAAACACCTTAGATGATCAAAAGGAGAGAGCGAGAAGCATTCATGCTGATTCTCACTTGCTGGGCACACAAAAGCCTGACAGCAGAACGCGCACTAGAGGTGCATCCGAGCTCCTGAATTGAAATTCGTCAAATGAAATGATAGCACACAGGACGGTAACAAACAAAAAAGAAACTGGTGAAATCAGGCAGCACAAAGACCTAAGTTGAAATTTTTAGGGTTAGCTCTGACTTTGAAGCGAAGTAAAGTTAGCAAACAAGAAGAAGTGAATGAGAGAAGAGGACGGCCACAAGAGCAGATAATCTCCAGGTCTCGGGAAATTGACAAAACAAACGCTGACTAAGAATGCCACAGCTGATTGGCAGAGAGGAGGATTTGGGCCGTAGGAGTGTAAACTGTAAGAGTCTTGGCTTCCTGAAAGATAGCAACTTTCCATCGCTCGTTGATATTGCGTTCGGTGGATTTGGATGTGGCAATGAAACGTATATACCCCGGGGATGAACAGGAAAGTCGGATGACTGAATAAAACTGAATCCGAAAAGAGTAAACGCCTGTGTTCTCTGGACGGCAGTAGTCACAGTCTTCTAATGCGGCGAATCTGTCCGTCACTGCCCCTGACGACGGTAAGGAACTTAGAGAGCATGCCGTCTTTCTATCCGTCACGCTGCTTGACCAGACGTGAGCTTCGGGATTGAGCATTTGAGGTTTTCAAGACCAGATTCGACGTCGGTTGGTGAGTTTCGGGATTGAGCATTTAAGGTTTTCAAGACCAGATTCGACGTTGGTTCGTGAGTTTCGGGATTGAGCATTTGAAGTTTTCAAGTTTCAATCCCTTCCATGAGGACGGGGGCGTTCCCCAGATGAATGGCCTAGCGTGGTGGGGTAACAACTAGCGACGTGCTTAGACCTCGACTTGTGGGAAGCCCAACCAAGGGTTTTAAAAATTGGATAAATTTTAAATATTTTTAACAGCAAATCCTTTGAAGATTAGAATTTCAAGGAGACAACTTAAAAGGACCCAACATATGCAGATTCTTACATGTATGACTTCCCCCTTCTTTGAACCTCCATCCACTGCAAAACACTCGAAAAGGTTTGCAGCACACAAACACACAGAGACCACAACCCTGCAAAACAACGCAGATGTATGGGAACAGCCCTCGTTACGAGCTACTAACATTATTCGAACAAAAGTTCGTATCATCGAACCAAGCGTTCTCACAATCGTAACAAAAGTCACGTGTCGTCGGGAACAAATTTGAACGTGTAACAAATGAGAACAAGTTCCTAAACTTTAGTCCCCAAGGATGATGGGGATAGTAATCAATTGAAAAATGAGTGATAGGACATCCATTACCGTGGCTTGAAATTTCAGCTCTCAAGGTTAGGTCAATAGGGATAATATTAAGGTAATAAAAAAAACTACTCGAAATTTCAGCTCTCAGGGTTAGGTCAGTAGGGATAAGTATTAGGGTAAAACAAAACACTATGTAAAGTTGGTTATGGGGTCTTATTCTTGCACTTTTTTCAATCTTTTCCCTAGGTGGGACATGTTATCATCTACAAGCTCCACTTTTTGAGTTGGCAATGTCCATTCATATCTCAATCAATGATTAAAAACACAATTCCACGATGAGAAAATCAGTTGCATTTTGAAATAGGCCTTGGAAGAACCCATTATCACCTAATGGAATAACACCTCAAATCATATTCTTCAAATCTTTTGTTGATGTCAAAAGAATATTTTTAGAAAAATTTGCTCATGCTCATGTTCACATGCTCATGAAATAGCATCCATGTCTCACATTGTCTTCCTGAACACCAAAGGTGGAAATCGAAATCCATGGGTAGGCAATCAATCCCCACAAGATTAAATTGTCGCAACAAATTGGACAACCCATACTTAACACAAACAGAAGGGAGGTGAGAGTTGTAAGGCCACCTTTACAAAGGGGATGGCTTAGGCCTACTTCATATAAAGTAGATTTTGTGTCTACACCTAAAGCAAAGAAGGAAATATTGTTGACATTGTCACTACATGTGTTTGCATTTTAGCTTGCAATGGATATAATAATGTTGCCAGCCCACGATGCCATCGAAGAACTTGCATTTGCATCTATTTGAAAACTTGAAAGACACGTATGCACAAGAAGTGGATGTTTTACAAAGCCAAATATTTATATAGGTTTACGTGCTCCCAAGTTCCTTGTTGGCCCCAAGTTGGGTCCAAGTGAATTAAACAGCGAAATTATTTGGAACCCAGGGCATGCTCTCAGCTCTCAACACTAAAAGGGGTAGAGGGGCGTGTTGAAGCTCCGGGATGGGACTAGGAAGAGGGACAAGCTTTAGTTACTTATTCGAACCTGCATCAAACCAACCAACAAGTTGGTTAGTTCCCTTTCTAGAGTACCTTTGGTGCTAGGACAAGCCACAGGCGACCCTGGATTCATAAGACTCACCATGGTCTGGACTCGAGGGAAGCCACCACCTTCCCCTATATAGTATTTTCTGCATCTCTCCGCAGCACCTACATTCGAATGGCTTTTTTGTCCCGGGAACTTCCAAGGAGGAGTCCCAAAACTGTCCCAATTTGGACTCCCGGGACTTTGCGAGTCCATAACTTTTTGCTCAGACCTCCAATTGGGATGAGGTCTGAAGCAAACTTGTAGTTCTCTTTGAGAGCTTTCCAATGGTGTTTTGCACTCCACCTGAACACACCAGGTCGGGTCAATTCCCGACTTTTAGTGGTTGGGAGTCAAACTGGCAGTTTGACTTTCAACCCTTCTTTTTGCCATAACTTATGCTATAGATATCCAAATGGTTCATGCAAGGCCATTTTTGACATCTACACTTTGATAGCTTTCCAATGTTATAAAGAACGCCTCAAGGCAAGGTGTTTTGGCTCCTACAATCGAATTCTAAAGTTTCAGGAGTCCCAGAGGACTCCCAAGTCCCCATTTCGAGAGTGTGAGTTTCATCCTCACACTCTCTCAAGATAAGGTTGCGACATAGGTTGATTTTTAATTTGTGGGCACTCAAAACTTATGATGCATGAGGGAAAAGCCCTATGATAACCATTGAGGAGTTGGAAACAAAACATAAGCGCTATGAGTACCACGAACACTAATACACCCAACAAGTGTATGATGAGTTACAATCCTTACATTAATCAAAGGTTCAATTCCACGAAGAACTTGTAAAAAAGTGGTGCATTAATGAAAGACTACATCGAATGGTGTTGGATCAAAATGCCACGTTACAAAAGGAATACCAACAAATGATGTTGGCATCCCTTCTGTTTGCCTCCCAAGAAGCCCAAATTGCCAATGAACGATCAAAACCATTGGTGAATGTGGATGTTCAAACTAATTTCGGGAGTTCCAACTAACATCATGACTAAAGGTGGACCCTTTCTTTCCTGGTGAATACCCACAATGTCTTGATGGCAACTCGACATAAATTGGGTTCATGATGTGAATATAAATTGGCAATACAACACCAAATGGCCTGCCCATCAAAATGAAGCTAATTGTCAACTCTTGTGGCCAATGCCACAACACTTCACATATGATGGCATGTGTTGCATATGTCTTAACTCATTGGGCCCCAAAGGTGGGTGGCTTTAAGAACATGCCCACATATGTTCCATCCACCATGTTTGATCACTCAAATGCACACAAAATGTCAATTTCCCACTTACAAAGCATCATTCCATTAGCACTTGTACCAGCTGTTTAATTTAGTTGCATACATGCCTAAAAGTTGGGAATGTAACCTTACATATACCCCAATTAGTCTTGAAATGTGGGGTTTAGATTGACCTTTAGATTGGCGAATTAGAAATGGAGAACTTACGTAAAATGGTGCCGATGCCATTCGAACATTAACTATTAAAGAAATAGTGAACACAATCAAAAATTTATACCTTGATGAAGACAATGGCCATAGAAACTTCTGTTACCAAATAATGGGGGTTATTTTAATGAAGAAGAAAGAGAATTTCACACTAGAGTCCACCCCCAAGGAATATGATGGAACTCTAATGAGGAAGAGCTCGTTCATGTTAAATAAGATGCACATGATTACAAAGGGGGATGAAGAGTGTCAAACGCAGTACATAACTGACATCACTTTTCACAAAGTTGGCATTCGTTAACAAACCTTGGCATGGGTGCTAAGTCAAAACATAGAAGTTGCATTAAATGGAATGAATCCATGGCACAATATTCAACGCAAACAAATTGTACGAGAACATGGATTGGCCAATGACACATTTAACCCAAATTCCGATCCAATTGAAAAACCTACACCCCCACGTAACCCACATCATAAATGCCCAAATCTATAATGGATTCCAAGAATTCCAATGAAAGATGGACTTTCTATTGTTGGCCTTTCACTTCATGTGCAAAATTCCATTCATGTTGGCCCAAGCAGACCATTTGACCCCATTGTAGTTGATTTAAACTTATACTGAAAATAAATTTTTACCATGCTTTTGAGTTTTTCATTTAAAAAACATAGACAAATGATTCCTGGCAACCAAAATATTTTGTACATAAGAATACTGTATATTCTTCATATGTAAAAATTCCACATGCACTTAAGAATAAAATATAGGTTTCACAAGTTCACCCTTGTAATGAACATTGTCTAGAAATTGGTATTACACAAATTAGATAACCCAAATTAGCAATTTTGAAGATTTTTTTTTTGGGAGAACAAATTTCCCAATTATCTTGAATTAATTAATTATGTCTCCAAATCACTCACCCAACAATTAGCCCAAGCCAAAAATGATGATGAACAATTTTGGAAATAGAAATTTCATGTAGCCAATGGGAAGGCCCATCATGAATTAATGATGGGCCTTAAATGTTTTTTCTAAGGGGGTTAGGGGGAGTTGTTTTTGTTTTTTTTCCATGTTCAATCTTTGCCCTTGCCATGAACCCACGCCAAAAATGATGACCAACAATTTTGGCAATTAAAATTCACTACGGTTGTAATTCATGAACCATTTCAATCACCTCCCCAAGGCCCAATAATTGAATGAAACGACCCAATTTCAATTGCTTTACTTGCCTTACTAAGGTTCAACACCTAAAATTGGGCAACCCCATTTTAGTCACTTTAGTTGCCTTCACAAGGCAACACAATTAGATGGGGCCATTGAATTTTGGTCATATTGATTACCTTTGGAAGGTGACACGTTTAGATGGAATGATTTCATTTCGATCACCTTGGTCACCTTTGCAAGGCAACACATTTAGACAAGGTAAACCAATTTCAGTCACCTTGATTGCCTTTGCAAGGCAATGCACCTATGTCGCAACCCTAACTTGGCCAAGTGTGGGGGTGAAGCCCAACACTTGGAAAAGTTGGGATTTGGAGTCCTTCGGGACTCCCGAATGTTTAGAGCTCGACAGAAAGGGGCAAAACACCTTGCATTGGGGTGTTCTTGGTGTCATTGGAAAGGTCTTGAAACGTAAATATCGAAAATGCCCTCGCATTGGCAATTCGGACATCTGCAGCCCAAGTTATGGAGAAAGAAGGGCCGAGAGTCAAACTGGCAGTTTGACTCCCGACCACTAAAAGTCGGGAATCGACCTCTTCCCGATGTCCGATTTGGGAGTGCGACATGGCGTTGGAAATATCTCGACGAGGGCTACAACTTTGGTTTAGACCTCATTGCGATCCAACTCTGCAGTCGGGAGTTATGGCAGTTCAAAGTTCCGGGAGTCCCGCCGGGACAATTTCGGGACTCCATTTCGGGATTCCATTTCGGGAGTCCCGGGAATTTGTGCCATTTGGATGTAGTCTCTATGGCGAGCTGCAGAGAATACTATAGGGAGTAAGGTGGTGGCTTATTCCCAAGTCCGGGTCGTGGTGAGTCTTGTGTGTCCAAGTGCCCGTGGCAAGTCTCAACACCCAAGGGTGTCCCGAATGCTAAACTAACCTCCCATGGTTAGTTTTTGGATGCATATTCAAGCTTGATCTTCTAGTCTCTCTTCCTAGTCTAATCCCGAGGCTCCCAACTCGACCCTCTACCCTTTTTTAGAGTTGGAAGCCGGGAGCGTGCCCTTCGGTCCAACTTCCACAACTTGACATTTGGTGAACCTTCAAGTGGGTTCACCCCGGGACCAAGGAGTGCGTCAACCTAGATGGGGGACCCAATTTTGGTCACCCTTGGTTTGTCATAGTGGCAACATGGAAATTCAAAACCCAAGCATGGACATGGCAACCAAATTTTATAACCAATTTTAATGATTCTTCAATATCAAACTATACGACATTCGACATCCACACACTAGTAGTTAACTTTCAGTCGTTACAGTCATGGAATAAATAGACTATGGTCATTTGATTTGCATATAGATTGATTTATTGTGATTTCTAGTCATTTTCCAATATCAAAGTGTACAATATACCCTTTTGCACACTAACAATTAAATTTCTATCACCACAATCATGGGTTATATAAATTATGGTTGTTCAATTTGTATATAGAATGTTTGGTGGCCTACCATATTTTGAGTTATAAAGCTTCCCTAAATCCTTTTAGTTTTTGTTTTCTCATACCCTTTTTAGGTGTGCGGACTATGGTTGTGCTAAACACAATCCTTGCCACATATTAGATTGGTGACTAAGGACATGGGGCTTGTCCAAGGGTGATGAAATTTGTGCTCTTCAATTGTATCCACAAGCGTTGTGGGGTCTCTTTCACTTGTGGCTTTTAAGCGCTTTGGAGATGGATGGTAAATGCAGCATGTGGGAGCCATGGTAGCTTGATATGATGATGGTAACCACAAGACCCAATAAGGTACAATGCAAGTTTTGTGGCTTGCAACTCATATATTGTAAAAATAAGATGTTTAGTCATTTGGGTTATCGTCCTCAAAGAGGTGGCAAAGGAGGAGTTGGCCTATGTGTAAAGGCTAGGCCTTAAGTGAAAGCTTTGTTTGCAAGGTGTGGTGAGAATTTCCTTGTTGCATTAGATGATGCCCAAGTGTCCAACTCTTTTCCCAATCTTCACAATGACAAGTCATCATGTTCCTTTGAGAACTCTTTTGTTGCAAACCCTTAAATAAATGGTTTAGATTGTCCTCCATCGGTTGGGGTTTAACATGGATGATCCCATTCATATGCAAAACCTTCCACCTCAGTAAATGAAGCAAATGACCTTATAAAAGGGAATGAATTCAACCATGAAACAAAATCTTAACAAGGAATGGGTGACCTTTTTTTATAAGGCCAACATCCCATTCAATGTAGCTTGCCATTCGACCTTTATTGATGCAACGAAATCTACTTCAAATATTTTATAAATCGCCATCATATCATGCAATTTAGAATTGTTGAAGAGTTCCAAAGAAGATTTGTCAAGATGTGTGATGGATAATGCATCAGACATCTTGAGGGTATGTTACCCAAGTTTATACTTTCAAGGTTGTGTGGCACATTGTTTTGACCTCTTTTTGGAAGATTGGGCATAGGAACAATGGGTGAACCGTCTTGTGAGCATTGCAAAGACAATTGTTTTATTCATTCAAATGCACCACGTACCTCTTGCAATTTACCGTTGGTACAAGCCAACCCTCAGTTTGTCACACCCTATAAAAACATAATTTGCCACAAATTTTTTTGTGGTTGATAGATTGGTTAATGTGCAGGAGGCTATTCAAAAGATAATTATAGACCTAGATTGGTTAGTATTTTTCAACTCTCTACGAACTTCACATCTAAGGGGTGCCATATCAAAAGTGGTTTAGGTTCGTCAAAACATGTGATGTCTTTTGGGACTTTTGTGTAAATTTTTCTCACATGGTCAAACTAATCTTGGTGCCATTAAGGGAGTTTGATGGAAAAGGCCCATGTATGGGATAAACATGGCTTGTCATGAAAACATTGGAGAAACATGTGCAATCATTGGGTAACCCACCATTTTCATTACCACCAAAATTGGCGACAACGTTGAAAGTCAATTCCAACGTCAATGGAAAATGGTCAAAACCAACTTCCATTATGTTGGGCACTCTCAACCCCTATCTTCTTAAAAAAACATGATCCATGACATGTTGATGCAAAAGAGGGAATCAAGTAGGTATTATAGAAGATGTTGATCAATGTAATATCACATGTGCATTATTGATCCATGGTTAGTACATAGTTTGAACACTTTTGGTGTAAGGACGAACCATGGGCAAATTCGGATTCACAAGACTCACCAGAGCCTGGACTTGGGAGAAACCATCACCTTCCCCATTATAGTATACTCTGTGCCTCTTCATGAGGTTCACATCCAAATGACATTTTGTCCTAGGACTCCCATTTGGGGGTCCATAACTTTGTGTGCAGACTTCCAATTGAAATAAGGTTTGAAACAAAGTTGTAGCCCTTGTTGAGAGCTTTCCAATGGTATGTCACGTGTCACCTGCACGCAAGGAAGTTGGGTCGATTCTTGACTTTTAGTGGTTGGGAGTCAAACTGCCAATTTGACTCCCGACCTTTCTTTTGGCCATAACTTATGTTTGAAGTCTCTAAATGAGTCATGTGAGCCTATTTTAGACATCTATTTTTCGATAGCTTTTTCAATGATATAAAGAACTCTTCAATCCATTGGGTTTTGACCCGTGCCATCGCCTTTTGAAGATTCAAGAGTCCACTAGGACTCCAATTCTCAAAATGAGAGCTCATTGGGAGTGTGAGAGTTCATTCCCTCACACTCTTTTGCACTCATGGGAGCATGAAATGTGATTCCCAGGTTTCTTTTCTTGGCCCACACCCTTTGCAAGCCCTAGCCTTGGTTGTGAGCCCAAGGCTAAGGTTGTGACAATCATTATAAATTGTGAAGGCATAGTCATTACTCCTTGTGTCATGTGTTTGTTAACAATCACATGAGATGTTTGATATTCCTTGTAGGAAAGTCTTTGTGCAAGCTTTGGTTGCATTGTTAGTATTTTTATAATTATTTTGCGACATAGGATTTTGGTTTAATTATTTTGAAATAGATACAATCTAACATTTGAAAAATTATTGATCTTTTCCAAGTTTGTACTTTGTTTGAATTAATACAAATTCTCATCAATCACACATTGCATGTATATTGGGATTTTTTCTCAATGTTATGTTGGAAAAGCCATAAAGGACATGCAAAAATCCACACCATCTTAACACAACAACACCATTTTGTCTCAATCTAAAATTATAATACGGAAAGGGCAAACTTTTGGTCCCATCTTTAGTTACAACAATCAACATGGCACAAGTGTAATTATTGGTGTGTGTCTATGGAAAAATCAATCCTTGGGAGGTTTGAATTTGTCCCAAATGAGTTGTGTTTATTTTATGATGTGAATAACAGAAGAATACATTTATTTCCCCATCCTAACATACATTTCAAATTAATTCTTGATGGATCATTGAACGATTTAATTTAAGATTGTGCATGATAATACTTGTGATTAATTGTGCATAAAAGGCATATATTGCATTGTGTTTAAGGATGTAAATCCATCACACGGTTTCCATTCATGAAGAAATGTTTAGCTGGAGATCGGTGGATGGGCATGTGTTAAGTTACATTTGTCTTTATGTAATGGAAAATGGTTAATGGATTTTCATGATTTTGTTGGTGTTTAGTTACTTAGAGTATGAAAAAAGAGGAGAAAGTAATTCATATTAGTATTACGTATTGTTGTGCTCATTTATATTAATTCTTTGTTTTTCTTTTCTATGTTTCCACTTTTTATGATAACATCTGGAATAGGAAATATGTTTTGCCATAGGATGGTAGATACCATTGGAAGGTAATAACAGAAGAAATTGGCAGAATTGATGGAATTTTCACTACAAAGACAAAAGCCTCCCAATGTCTTTGTCGACAAAATGGCAAATTTTCACCAGAAAAAATCTGCTACTCTGCAGAGAATTTTACTTGTTCCAGAGCTGTGGAAAAACAGATCATTTGCCAAAACAAGCAGCACTTTCTGGATGTTTTCACTTACACCCTTGCACTGCGGCTTGTATTATTTGGATCCCCGAAGGGTAAGGATACCTTGCCATTCATTGCAAAGGCTGCAATGAGTATGGATGGGTGCACCAAGTAGGCTTCATGTTTTGACCTACTCTCAAGTTACTGAATATTGAAAAAAAAATTGACTAAAAAACCATTTCAAGTAAAATTAAAAATTATGGAATTTGCACACACTCTTGGTATTGCTGGAAAACCTTCGGCAAGTAGGATTTAATGAAGGTTGTTTGGAAATTTTCAGACCTAAAAGGTGTAAGAGACTTTGAATTTTGAGTAGTTTTTGTCATTAAGATTCAACTACATTACAAACAAGTGATCTTAGAAGGAAAAATGAATTGGGTAACAAGTTTACACTTGGACCAACGGCATTGGCTACACTAATATACATTATAAAAAGATTATCACATAAGCATGCACTTTATAAAGAAAACCAGTATCCTACTTGTAAACTAACAAGTAGGATATTGCCTCAGGTCATACTACATAACAGTCCAGCCAGTTCTTTGATACCACCACCACATTTGTCTATATACCAGGATTTTAGCCTAGTACCCACTGCCCAACACCGGTAGATCACCTGCCACCCACATATACCCACTTACTTTGTCAGATCCAAACAGTGATTCAATGTGAGTTATGAATATTATGAGATACTTCTAAGTGGTCCAATCCTGAGAGTTTCTGTCACGACTCCAGAAGTAGGTGGAAGACGCTTTGCCTAAGAAACATGAAACAATAGACTCACTAAAATGGTAAAACAATATGGGAAAAATGAAAAGGAACAGAACCGAAAGAAAAGAGAGATGAAGAGAGGAGAATCATACTCCAAAGATTTCAGCACATACTACAATGTGAGCTTCAAATTGCTCCCAGACTTCATTTTAAAAGGATTTGAAATAGTTCTTTAAAAAAGATGCCAAACCAGAAACACGAAACACAAATCTTTGTTTATTAAGCAATACCATGGTACTTTCAATATAGAAGCATTGAAGAGAAACCATTGTTCTTCAAAAGCCTAATTAAAAATTGCTTCAAAGTACAGTTCCACTGAAAAAACCAGGATTACTAGAATTAGAATGAGTGCAGTACCTTATTAGTGTCAGTCTTATTAGTGTCAATCACAAAGTGTCAGAGCATCACCTTTGTCATGAATAGTAATAGCAAGTTGCTATGAATCCTCATTGACTTCACCAGCTGGTGGGTCTCATCATAGAATAATTTGCCCGAAACTTCACGCTAACCATTACACAAAACATCCTGAGTTTCTGTAGCATTTTTGGAAGCATTAGGACGAAGACCCCTTGTAACATTGGCATATGAAAATAACCAACATGTATTGGCCTCTTGCATCAGAATACAGTTCTGACAGCAATATGCTTCATTTGCCTCCTCTGACTAATGATCCCACAACTGTGCTGACACAACACAAGGAGGATCACTCACTCTTGTTATTGAGCTGCAGCACCTGCTGTGTATACTTTTGTTTGAACAAAGAACATCCTTGATCACCTACACAAGCAGAAGGTCACAAAAGCTGAAGAAATATCTAATGACACAGATATGAAGCATAAGCAAAAAGTATTCTTCACTGCGCAGACCACCTTACCTTAGGAGTCAAAAATAGCACACCACCTTCATTCATTGAGAAAAGAATTCCAAGAGCACCATTCTTCCCTTACCTTCTCCAACCCTTGATCATATCAGCATGCATCTCTGACAGCTCACCTTCCCCCATCAGGAATTCACTCTGTAGTAAAACTGGAGTGCCTTCTGTGTATTCTAATGTCCAACTTCAGAAGATGCATTCCTGGTCTTCTGTAACCTAGTGTGCACAATACACCAACCACATGTTCCTAAGTTTTGATACTGCCATTGCTCCTAGGTCACCTGCTACCCCAGGGGGAAGTTCATTCTGTTGTTGAACTGAGGTGCCCTCAATTTGTTGTCAGCAAATCATGCACTTACCTACAAGTAGAAAGTCACTGTAGGTGAGCACAAAAGTATCTAACATCAAACAACTAAGTTAAGTCCTCATGCATTTCTTGGTGTTCTGGAGACTGGGATGCATTGATAACCAATATCCATTGCAGACATATACTACGTCAGCAGGAGAATTCTGGCGGAAATAGTCTTCCAAACTTTGTACCCACATCTTTGAACACCAAGCTGCAACCCACTCCAGGGAAACTCACTTTGTTGTTGAACCCCAGTGCCTCCTATATCTTATTGCGTTGCAAGTTCATCCAAAGCAAATAGCCAGTGTAGGTGAATACAAGAGATCCGGCCTCAAACATAAGAAGAAAAAAAACCATCCATTCCAGGTGTAATGGTAATCAATAAACTGACTTCCAATGATCATGAGATTGATTTTCTTTCTTGTAATTCAGCAAGCTTTCGATTACCTTCCTCTCCAAGCTGTGATGATCATGCTGTTGCTGCCAACAGCATGGCTTCCACCCCATTTGTTATTCAAAACAAAGCACTCCTGGTTCTTTCTCCTTATGATTCACGTCTGGAAATCTTGCATTCACTCACAAGCAGAAATCCCATAGGTGAATGCGACATACCCGACGTCAACACACCAAAGTAACAACAGCAAGGTATACCTGCTCCAAAATGTGATGGCCATTGCCACCAGAGATTTGATTCCCGCACTGTGTTGTCTCGCCAGAACCATCTCCTGACTCTTCTTGTGATTAACGTCTGGGAATCTTGCATTTGCCTAGAAGCTGAAATGCCCATAGACAAATGCAAGATACCCGACGTGAAACACATCAAAGTAACAACAGCAAGGCCTTTGTATACGTTCTCCAACATGTGATCACCATGCAACCAGATCTTACGCGAAGGCAGATGAATGAACACACCGAAACACGACATCTTCTCCTCCCTTGCAGAACAAAACAGGCACCGAGAGGATAACAATCTATATTTGCTCCCTAGCTCTTCATAGTCCACAACAACGACGTCCACAACTTATTTACATACTTGTTGTCGGAAAGCTGTTCCAAAATCGGCAAGAACGCTACAACAATCGCGGTCTTCTTGTCCTTTCCGAAAGACGAGCTACGCCGTCTCGTGGTCGCTTCTTCCCACCAAAACATGGCCGTTAGAAGAAGCCGTTGCGATTAGGGTTAGGGTTTTCTCTCAGTAGGAACCCTGGAATGACCT
Organism: Sphagnum contortum; assembly: GCA_963920785.1. Taxonomy (NCBI): domain Eukaryota; kingdom Viridiplantae; phylum Streptophyta; class Sphagnopsida; order Sphagnales; family Sphagnaceae; genus Sphagnum; species Sphagnum contortum. The sequence continues at coordinate 4,047,636 of OY987293.1, read as the reverse complement.
AAGAAGCAGAACGTGATAGATGAGCGTGCATTTTCTGGTGTAGAACCAGCTGCTTAGTATAGATTCCACAGACTTGGAAAATGACCTCATGGAGGACAACACACATCCGTGCCGTAGTGATTCCTGACCGTTGATGTGAAATGAACGGTGATAGGCTTTGTGATATTTAATTCAAATCTATTCAAATAAAATAAAATAATTTCGGTGCTCAAGCCCTTTTCCTTGTTCTATAAATCCCCCTTGAAAATTTGACAAGGTAAATGGTGGACATGTTGTGATAAACCTTACAGATGAGGTGCCTCTTACCCTAAAACCTGGAAATCCTTTTAAGGAGTAGATATAAGAAATTAGAACCAATAATGTTGTGCAAATATTTATTTTTAAGGAAATATGTAGTCTTGAATGTTATATATTTTATAACTTTGATTGCCTTTCAAAGTAAGGTTTTGAATTTTTTTTATTTTTAAAAATCTCTAAGTATATATGGTTCAATTTATTTTCCCCAATTCATGGCGTATATGAACTATAACGTTTAAGGTTATTGAAATGGATGTCATTCTTGATATGGTTAAGATTTAGGGTCATGCTTTCAAAAGTGCTCACTTGATTCAAATTGACATGAATTCGATTATCTAGTTTTCTTATGATTCACATATTGTTACAAAACTTACATTAAAATACGTATGTGCATAGTATGTAACCGAAAATTGATATAGAGGCTTTGATTTGTAAATTTAAAATCTTAACATTCTATTATCATCCTTGGAGATGATTTTTTGTTCAAGGTTGCCATTGAATCCACTTTCATCCTTGTATAATATTTTCCTTAGAAGTGGGTTTTGGGCATAATGAATCATGAACAACCAACAAACTCAAACAACATATTCACATAAACAATTAAAAAAATCAAGACACAATACAAAAACTCAAGGATCACAAAAACAACAAAGACCCGAAACAAAAACTCAAGATTCACAAAAGCCACAAAGATTTAGGATTGGGATTGAATTTTTGAGTTGCCTACAATAAATAAAATAGAAAAACTTGACAATTGACTTATAGTAGACAAAATGGATAAAATAGACAATGTATATATGAATAGAAAAATGATTAAATGGACAAAATGGATAGAAATATAATTAACCTTTAATAGGTAGAAAAATAATCAAACTTATGGGGAGTGGCAAAATATTCAAACTTTCAAAAACTCAAACTTGCATGCATATGATAAATCAAAAAACACAAATCGTCCAATTAGAAGAGAAATTTTAAAAAGAAATAAAAACTTACCAATAGTGGCAAAATCAATCATGTTTACGAATATTATTACAAATGTGCACACAATATAATCCTTGACCACAAACATCACACAAACTTACCAATGCACATGATAACCAACACATACATGGTTGCCATCAAATGACATGCACATTAGAAAATTATAAGCAACAAAACAGATGAATAACTTGAAAATGAAAAGACATGGACAACATAATGCAATTTTTTTCAATAGAAAACACATTTGGGGGGGGGAAGGAGGGGGGGGGGTTTAAGTATGACTTAAAATTCCCAACCATGTTTGAAGACGAAGGTTTTTCAAAATCATACCCATTTCATCATTGGATTATGTTTTTCAATGTAAATAATTTGGGGTTGAATGTTGAATCCACATTGCCAACAATTCATATGCGCCTCTACCCTAATTATAAAGACAAACCCATTATCAAAACATTTTTATAGAAGCAAAATGCCCACCAAACTAAGGGGTTCTTGTGATTTATTCATTGCACATGTAACCATTGAAATAATTGTAACTCAGTTTGAAAGTTGAAATGATTATATCCTTGGTCAACATAACTTAACCAAAGAAGAAAGCATCCTCTTTAACTATTACCAACTTTGTTGGTCCTTGGTAAGGTTTAAATGATTATACACCTATAATAAAAAAAGTCACATGATTTTAACATGGTATTTTGTAACAATTGAATTGCGCATGAAGTTTTGAATATATTTCAAGTTTTTGTAATGACGGTCAAGCATGATTGTAAACATGTTGTGGGACTTGGAATGATTGTAAATCATTAAAAAGGTCAATAGTGACATCAATATCCTCACAACTTGCACCATCATCTTTTGCTTAAATTCTTGCAATTTTGAATCAAAATCACCATGGATAAATGGGTGATTCAAAGCATCAATGTTGGCCACATTAATGTTCATAGCAATGCACAAAGTGAAAACAAAAATAAGTGCATTTGATAAGCAACCAAAACCTTCGGATTTGGTTTAATCACACATTGGTTGACAATAGGAAATAATGTATTAGTGATTGCACAAGCCATTGCCCAATTAATTTGGCTCACCAACATTTTAAAAAACAAGTGTAAAACTTGTTGCCATCCATAATATTTGGAAATTACATTTTGGTATTCAAAAGTTTTTTTAACAAGATAATTTTTGAAACAAATCACATTTTCATAACAATTTTGATCATCCTTGTTGTTAAGCAAATCAAATGAATTAAACATAATTTTATTTGGTTTTCCATGGTTACATTAATTGTATTTGGCAGCTCAAAACCCTAACAATCACGTGAGTGGGGTTCCAAGAACTATTCATAAAAATGATAAACATAACAAACATGTCGTAGCCAATGTGTGACATCTTAAAATGAAAATAAGTTGTGCATGTAATACATGAAATACAAGTTGGGAAAACATATTTCTCCTTGGTTTTTGTCATAATATTTGGAAGGATCTCATTCGCCATCTACCATTGAAATGGAAAATGTACCCATTCACATTAATGGATAACTAAATGTTTCAACCATGGATTTTTAGCAAATGACAACAGACAATATCCTTTCACAATGTATAACATCAAGTCTTCCAAAATAATCATGTTGTGCAGGGTCAAGCTTGTTATAAGATTGTTAATTACCCAAAAATAATTGTAACTTGAAAAGGAGGGACAATTTTCCTCTTATTTGCAACTTGTTTTTCATTTATACAAATTTTCATGGTTTACAAAAAAAAATCCCCGCCTCTTATAAATTTCGAAATATTCATTAAAAGTGTGTTTTTAACAAATTTGTGCCACGGTCTTTCTTGTAGCTCAAAAGCCCTCTTTTTTCCCTTGGGACAAATTCCAAGCATCAAATTCCAATACAATATGGTGGCACACAACACATTTGAACATTTGTGGATTGTAAAAATTTATTGCAACATAACCATAGATAATAAAATAACCTCAATAATCTAAGATCTGATAAAAATGATACCATAAATTTTGATTGGCTCAAACTTGTGGAATGAAAAGTTGTCAAGTTGCTTCCAAGTCAAAATTAAATGCCCATTTTAATCCAATTGGGGGTTGAACCCATTGGGGTGGTAGTTGATGACATAAACTCATCTTGTTCATGTACCATCTTTTTTTATATAATGGGTGTTGCATTTGTTGATGCCATGCTTTCCACTGCAAGCATATATAAAACATTCAAAAAAACATGACTAATTGCACCTAGGAAAAGAATTATGATAACACAAGAGCTTTAAGCAAAAAACAGAAATAGAACTTGGAAACTTAGAAAAAAATTATTTTGGAGTTGTAAAGTGTAGGTACAATGTCACCACAACAAAATGTAGGTAAAATGAACAATAGGTCTATGCAAATTATAGGTGTGATGCAACCATGAGGATGATGGGCATAACAACAACCAAAAAACCACCAAAAAAATGGACCATGGAAAAAACTCGCTTTAAAACCATGAAATGCAAGTGTGATGTAACAATGCAATCATGAGCATGATAAAATGCAAGCACAACAAAGTGATAACAACAATTGAATTTATAGTGCTCTTGTAAACAAAACAAAAATTCTACAAAGTTTTATCTTGTGAGCATGTGAACGTGAAGAATGAGCACATGAGCATGAACAAATGAGCCCAAGCAAATCTTTTCAGGAATATCATGCTAGTGTCGATGAAATATTTTTTGACACATGGGACGGAATATTTGGCGATGTGGCAAATTTTTTTGCCATGTGGCCATGGACAAATGATATTTTTGATTAAAAATGGATGAAATTTGATAAAGGATGGATGCCAAACCTATGAAAAATCATGGATGATTCACTATTTCATTCATAAAGGGTGGAATAATTTCATGTCGGTTTTATCTTGAAAAGCACAACACATGAGATGTTGCGAAGTATTTCAAGTTATACTACATATTTTCTTGATATGATTTTTGCAACATGTGAACCATTTAGAATTTTAAACTAAATCCAATTTAGTGGCATATAAATCTATTGACCCACCAATAGGTATGCGGGTCCAACCACTTTATTAAGAACCACACATGCCCCCTTTGACCACTACTTAATTCTTAAAATATTTTTGGAAAATTTTAATACATTTTTCAAAAGAAAATTTTTAAAATTTAATTTTTTAATACTAGTATGTTGAAATTTATATTAGAAAATCAAAAATTATGCCATTAAAAATATTTTCAAATCTTTTTTTTAGTGTCAAAATTGTTTTAAATTGTTTTTATGCAGCTTTTATATAGTGGTTACAAGAGGTTAAAAGTCCTTAAATGTATTTTTCACTCATTAGATTGAGTCCAAATTTTTATGACATGTACATTATGTATCACAATAACATTTTATAAATTATTATTACTATTATTATTTTCTTTTACAATCCAAAATTTAAAAACTTAAGTAGTGGTTACGATTACTTTTGGTAGATATTAATACGATTGCACCCATGTGCCCATTATAAATTGAAACAATACCTTACTACAAACCTATTGACCCACCAAGAGATATGTGCTAATCATACACTACCCATTCATCACAAAGATGCATATGCCCATTAGGAATTGAAACAATACCAAGTAGCCATTAACATTTTACATTGTTTATAACATTTTAAGTTATTTGTTATTTTCATTTGCAATCTCAACCTCTTGCATTTAACACCATTCTTGCTACTTGTATAATCAAATTGCATTTCTCGCCGTTTATTATTAATTTCCTTGATCTATACCTAAAGTTGCATTTATTCCACCCACTCTTATTGCTTAGGTACATCATTTCTACCTCTTAAACGTGTTTACAAACATGAAACTTTTATTTTATAATGGGAAGAAGCAAATCGACACCAAATGTCACACAAAACACTTTGGAATTGATAATTGAATATACATTAATCTCAAACATACTAGATAAAATTTGTGAAATGACAAAAAGAATTGTTAGAATACCCAAGAGATGAGACCAAACTAGACCCCCTCTGACATTTGTTCAAAATTAAAACTACAAGGCATTGCATTCTTTGTAGGATCTTGTTATGGAAAAACATAAGGAGATGTTTCAAGCTTACTTGCTATAGTGGTATCTAGTGTGTGAAAACCCCAATGTTTCCATTGATTCATAACCATAATCAAACATCCTTGCAACTTCTTCCAACTTGCCTTCTTGATAAAATTGGCACATGAAATTTGAATACACAATAATTCCACAAAATAATGTAAAGTGTGATGAACAAAATAAAGACGGGTTCAAGATGTCCACAAACCCCCTTGGTATAATTGGTTGCTCTTAGCATTTCAAGACCATGGAATGGAAACAATAGAGGGTTATTTCATAGGAAAAATCCTCAAGTGATCTCAATCACAAGCAAAGAAATAATGGAAGTAAGATAGAAGCTTAACAAGAAGGATTCGGCCGACCCCCCTTTAAACATTTCTCAAAAGAAAATAAAACCTTGGGGTGTGATGCCCTAGGATTTACTTATCTTTCAATTGACCCGAATGTGTCCTTTATAGCATTAAAAAAAAGAAACCTAGGTGTGAAGCCTTGCCCCGGGTCTCTTTTATCTTTGGAGTGAGATGTGCGTTTGATCTTCCTTCCAAGTTTTGCACCTTGAAAATAGGATTCTGAATGAGACACATGGCCAACCCAGTTGTTTGAGCTTTGAAATTTTTTAAAACATGGGGATCAATCCTTTGAGTTTTCTTCACCTCATGAGTAAAAGGCGTGGTTAACCCAAAAAACTCAAAGAGCGGAACCCCAAGTTCTTTCAGAGAAATGCACGCTCAACTTCTCCCTTAGACATTCCAAACCTAAAAAAACATTTTGGGGTGCAAGGCCTCGAGTTTTCTTGAACTCTTTGATTGAACTCTATAGCAAGATAAAAAAAAAGCTTGAAGTGTGGAACCTTGGGTTCCCTTGAGAAAACAAGAGGAGTTGTTGACCATTTGCAACCCCAAAAAATAAATCTCAAGGTGTGGAACCTGGGTTTTTGTGATCTTTTGAATGAGACGCGCGTACGACGTGCTTTGAGCTCTATAGTAAACCAAAGAAAAACTGGGGCTCTCTTTATCTTGAATAAGAAGTGTGGTCAAACATAACAAAAAAAACTCTCATGGCACAATGCCAAAGGTTTTTTGACCTTTTGAGCGAAAGGTGTGATCAACCCACCTCCAAGCTTTGTAGAAAGCAAAAAATATCGGGGCGTGAAACTTCGGGTTCTCTTATCTTTTGCAAGAAGTGCAACTGGCCACCCCTTCCAAACCTTGCAACACAAAAGAAAAAACGCGAGGCGTAATGCCCTGAGTTTTTTGCCACTCTTTCAATGAAAGGCATGGCCAATCGCATCCTCCAAGTTCTCCAAGAAACTCGGGGTGCAATGCCTCGGGACTTCTTGTTCTTGAGCAAGAAGCATGGCCAACCACACTCTCATACTTATGTAGCAAACAAAATAACCAAAAAAGAAAACCTAGAGCTTTTCCGCTCTAGGTTTTCTTGTCTTTTTGAGAAAGCTTCAAAGAGAAAAGAAAAAATTCATATCTACATGGTCAAAGGTGGAAACTTACCTCATTGTTGTTGGGAGCTTGAATTGGAAAGCACTCCTCTTTGACATGCACAAGACTCAAATTTATACCTTTCAAAACATTTAAAAGTCTTTTTACCACTCAAAACAATGATTAAGTTTTTTTTCACTCTACATTTTGGATGAAATAATTGACCTTCTTTTTCATGGATTTCTCTGTGTATCCAGTTTCTAGCCTCTCTTAGATTTTGTCAATAGTGGAAATTTTTCTAGAACAAATTAATGGATCTTTCTCACCGTTCGAGCAAAAATGAAAGTTTTAATATCTAACATGTGTTTCCATTTCAAGAAGTTATTGCATTTTTTGAATGATAGATAATCTTCTTGTTACAACGATGTTTTTTCCTTGTTGCTTCTACTTAGGATTTGTCCACATGAAGCCGCTTTTCCTCGTTTTGTGAACCTTCCATGTTTCATCAACACTGTCGGAGTCCTACACCTGAATTCTACTGATTGGCTAAATTTTCTTACTTGTAACCACCTATTTATTTTATCATCGGCCACGCCTTGAAAGATCTTAGGTTCTTTGCCCTTCTTGCACTTCCAAGAAGTGTGTTTAGGGTTTTAGGTTTGCAAGTGTCGGTGCTTTATAATGACATGGGTATGTTCTTGATACCATTATTATTATTTGACTATATTTGTCAATTATCACCTTCGACGATTGTCAGCATAAGGTGTCTTTCATCTCCATCAAACCTTTCGAATGATAAATAATATTGTTTTTTATGGAATGTTTTTAGTGTGTGTCAAAGAAATTGGCAAACACTTAATGGCGTTTGAATTTATAAGATATAGTTACAAGATATAAAGCTAGGTTTTCTTGTTGAACAATTAATAAAAAATAATTTTGATAACATTCTAGCTACGCTAAGATACCAATATTTTCCTAGGCATGTGTATTCTTCTTACGTGCATAGTAGTGACATACTCTCAAATTTTTCAAACATGCGCGTATTTTACGTTTTTTTGGGCTTTTTAAAAAATACTTGAAAATACTTGATACAAAGGCCAATTTTCAAGCCTTTGTATTTTTATAATGTTTTTTTTAAAATACTTGAAATACTTCTTTTTGAGCACCTTCGAAAAATACTCGTATTTCGTATGTCACTACTATGCTTACGTGTTTCTATTAATTTTAAAGCGTGTGCATGCTTTAATTAAATGATTTCTTTTTTACCTAATTTTTATAGATTTCGTACTATTATTAAGATTTCCTCCATTGCAATGAAGTGTACACATGAGAGTTCCTACCAAATTTCTCTCTAGTTATTATTATTATTTAGTTAAACGATTCGTGATAATAAATAATTTTGATGGAAATGAAATGCGTTTGAGAATATAAACAAACATATATGATTGGGATATTAATTGTTAAAGGGAAGCGATACAACCCACCTTGACTAAAATAGATTTTATTTAGCAAAAATAGTTTAATGGACAGATGTATTTCTTTAGACATGACCGTTTACAATAAATATTGTTTTGGAGGTTATAAAAAGGAAAACACTATATGCACAATGAAATATTACTATCATTCATCTACCTAGATAAATGTGAAGTGATTATTCAATTTTTTTGCAAAAAAAAAAAAACCTTTTTTAACAATCATGTATGTTAAAAATACATTTAATTAATTGCTCAAAAATTTACTATATTCAAGATTATTAATTAGAATGTTGTTTCAAATTGAATATTTATTTATTTAAATATTAGTCTTATATATTTTTTATAAATGATTTTGTGAGTAGATTGTTTCATAATTACATTTTAAAAATCAACTTTAGTAAAATTTCGGTGATAAATTCTTACATACACTTCTTATGCATTTCATATTATTGTCATTTGTGTTTGGTTCATGATTTATAATAAAACATGTTTCAATTAATTTGGAATTAAAAATCATTTTCATGAATTTAATTTGTCAATGATGCATATTTTTGTTGATATTTTGCGATGTTGTAGAAATCATTTCATCTTTGATTGTAAATTGTTAAGCGATATTATTCATTTTGTGTAATTGATTATTTAATGATTGCCCTGGTTTTTATTTTCAAAATAATGATCATTGTACTTCAACAATAAAGACCTAGTTCATGTTTCGTGAATCCAATTTATAATTCACCTCATAGAGAAATTTCAAATTTGGTAATTTGAAAGAAAATTATAATGTTGCACCCACATATTCTTTGTTTATTATCATTCTATTGCGAGAGGCACCATTGAATTGAAGTCATTAATAATCATATGAACTATTCCCAATATAATCAAATGTGTATCTAAAAAATGTCAAATTTTCTATTTTTGTTAGTTACAATTGCTTAATGGGTTAGCAAATTGAGTTTGTGTGCCAAGCATTTAGCAAAATGAGATAATAGATTCTCCCATGAAGTGCATTAAAGCTTTTCGGTGGCAAAGATAATAAAATGTACATGACGTACAATTATGTAATCTTTTTCAAAGCATTCCTCTCCCAACTATTCATTTTTTTCAATTGTGTACTATAAGTCAATAACAATTTGTTACTAAAATTGGTCCTTTGGTCTTGCCCTCCCCTCTATTTTTCCTATTCAATTGAGTATCCCCCATCCGATTTGGAGAATGAAATTTCATCTGCAATGAACATTCTTCTTATTCTCCATTGATCAATTTTTTCATTGTTGTGGATTTCTCAATAATGCAAACACATTTGCTTTTATTTCTCAAACAAGGTTTTTACATTCCATAGTTGTGATCTATTTCCTTTTAGAGCAACATTGTTTGTTCAACATTTCCACCTCACTGCACAGACCTTTTTTCCAGTAAAATGTATACTTTTCATTCCGAAGGTAAATCTGAATTTATTGTTTATGCTGACAAGTTTGAAATTTCGCATGCTTGTGTGCAATGTTCGGTCATTGCTCACTGTTTTCTCACGGCTATCTTAGCTCGACCGTCGCTACCCCTGTCATCCACAAGCCATTGCCGTCGCTTGCGTTCTGCGCATAAACCTCTCTTCAATGACCCACCTCCTACAACTGGAATTTCTGAGTACTGGGTTCTTTGCTTTCCGCCGCCGAAATTTCTTTCGCTCTCATTTATTGACCGACTACGTTTGACTCTTGTTGTTGTCACCTCTAGTGTGGCTCTGGGAAAATTGTCCTCGCCTTCCCTGCTGCCATGGAATTCCAGAGGAGACAAAAAACTTTGACAAGCAAAGTTTAGAGTTTTTGCGAGTGGTTTGGGGTTCGGCTAAGAATTTAGATCAGTGATCCAAACGGGCGTACCAAATTTTGCATTTTTTCAACTTGAAAAGCTCGAATTTAGTGAAGAGACCACTTGTATGAATGAGATCATAAGTTCGTGGATATGTTGAAAATGCCTCACATCTGCATCCAGTGAAATGCCCAATTATCAGACCTTATCAAGTGATCATCTGACCCTCGTGACCATGTGGAGTTCATATATCGCACAAACTTCAAATAACATCGGTGGAACTAATAACCATTTCCCGGATGATCAATGAAGTAACGTCAAAGTTTGTTTGCACTATTTGGTATAATCATGCAGTCGATTTGAACCACATAAAGATAATCGGACGATTTCTCTTAAATGTTAGACTAGTGATCCTAGAACATATCTGCCAGTTGGACAGACCAGGCTCAGATGAAGGGACTCAAAATCACATACCAGTTTTGATAGGTCCCGATAAGTCCATGTTCGTAAATGACACCAAGAGTGTTTTCATTAGCGTCAGGGGCAATAGTGTTCATGATCCATATAGAGTCATTGGCAAGGGCAGCAGCAAAACTGCCCAGGCCAGAGTTCATGTCCTTAATTTTGCGATATCGTCGCTTGGCCAACGGAGCGAGTTTTTATAGTACTTCACGCTCTCCTCCCACAGTTTTAGGCCGGTGTTGAAGGTTTCCGCTATCATACCAGCGAGAGAGTTGCTAGCAATTCTGGGAGGCAGCGCCACCAAACGTGCCGGCCATTTAGCCAATGCCCCACCTGCCACTTCCCCCTCATCTTTTGTATCTGGAAGTGGGGATATGCACGTCTCCATCTTCCGGTACCTGGGAAGAAACAGGGATGAATTGCATTTAGCATGACCCACTTGCAAACTGAGCACATGTCATAGCTTCAAGAATAAACATCAGGTCACTAGGCAAAAAAAATACCATGGTCTTTGTGCTTCAGATTCAAACAAGATTGTAGTTTACTGGCATCAAAGTGGAAATGTGATGAAACATGTGAACATTTCTACCAATGAAACTAAAGAAGTTATAGGTAGTCCACAATCCCAAGTAGATTTTGATAGTGTTTCACAAAATGAGGGTAGGTGGAACCAATGGAGAAATATCTCACCCCGGTTGAGGTTAAAAAAAAAAGTTAAATTTGTATGAACATTTTTCAACCATGGCTAAAAATAATATAGCCATGCTATAACAATTTGTTGAAACCAATGCTAGACTTAGAAACATGGATGCCCAAATTGGATGTTTCATAAATAAATTGTAGGTTACATAAGATGTGAATCTATTATGAATCATTTATTACATTCTAACCCAAAATCAGATGTATCTAGGAAGGAATGTTTTCAAATTGAATTCAAAAAAGTTTTTGCTAAAGCTTCATGAGTTGCCATAGCTTCTATCAACATCTTCTTGATTTTTTCTTCTTTGTTGGGATTGTTTTCCATGGTTGTCAACACATGATCTTCATCTTCACCTTCATTCAGAATCATGTTCCATGTCCTCCATGTCATTTTTATCATATCCATCCACCATCTCTAGATTTTGTAACCACTTCATACAAGCTTTCAAAACTAGTAATGATTTCTTTGATTTTGTCTTTATTCAATTTAGGGATCACCAACGATTTCAAATGCTTTCTAAATTCCAAAAAAAAAACTTTCACTATGATTGAAAATGTACTTTTTGCATTGCTGCAGACCTTTCCACACATTTGCAAAAAAAATTCCACTACTTAGTCATGAAAGAACCATTACTACTTTAGTTTGAATAAGGATGTTTTCTTTCATGTGTATATTTTTGTGTTTTGGAAGCATATTCAATTGAGGATTTAATGTCTCTACTTCAATCTGAATGTCTTGCACCAGTTCTTGTCAGTCCAGTAGTGTCTCACAGTAAAATCAGAATATGCATATGCTTCATCATATGATCAGGTTGTGTGGCACAGGATCCAAGTTGACTAAGTTGCCAAAAGTCTTAGTGCAACAAGATTTTTCTTGCAAGGGTGAAGCTTCAGATTCTTTCCTTGTCCACAAATCCTTGCACTTTTTTTGGAGATGATGTTGGGAGCATGATTTGTGTGAGTTGGGTTCATCTGCTTACCTTGAAATGCTCAATACAGAGATTCAATCATAGTAGGCTGGAAAAATTTGAGTCTCAATCTATCAAGATTCTACCTGGATCCTGCATATTGGGAGCAACATGAGTGAGCTCTCAGTTTTCAACATACCCAAGGTCCTCCCTACCTATATGACCTTTATATTGAAGTGTCTTTAAGCTTTGGATAAACTGTGAAGATGGGATCCACTGTTAGTTATCTATTGAGGATTGGTTAGTATTGGACACTGAAATGAGTGAGAGAAAATATCTTAGCCTTTTGGGTAATCTTTCTCATGCTCTGGAGGTGATGGATTTCACGGTCATCAGTTGGATCACACAAATGGGTAACTCAACTCAAAGTCCTTGGAATTTTCAATTGTTGCAAAACTTCTGTCAAGGGCAGAACTCAGATTCAAACTCAACATTCTGGAGCTGTCATTATCTGAGATTTTCAACTGACAGGTTGATTTTGATGTCAGTGTACAACCTTGCAGAAGTGTGAGACCAATGCTGATGGCTTCAAATCGTTGCTGAAACATTCCTCCAGCACTGAGTGTGTTTGTTGATTTCATTTTTCAAACAAGTACCTCTCTGAACTCTGCACCATTTTGGCGTTGACTATCTGCTTAGCACACTCTTAGTGCTCGGGCAGGATACATTCTACAGGTGAGATGATCTCCTTAGTGAAGGTGCACAACTTGGATTGTTGATTCTTCTGTTTCCAAAAACTATCAGAGTATCTGGCTCTGGTCTAGTTAATAGGGTGCCATCCAGATGTGTTGGATGCAAAGTGGATAGCAAGTGAACCGAATTATACCGAAGGATGTAGTTATCATCATAGAGGGCTTTGAATTTCTCAGAGTTCCAATGTACAAACCTTAGCCAGTACTCTTGATATGACATAATATTTATTGATCATGTTCTTGCCACTTGGCTTGAGACGAGATCATCATCTGTCCCATTCCTTCATTCCTTTGAAACTCTCCAAAATTCAGTAGTGTAGGGATATCTGCATATTCTTTCTTTACATGAAACCAAAATAATTCTCCAGTTCATGATACAAGATCTGACAGGTACAATTTGAACAAGGTTGCTCTTGGGATTTGCTTGTCATCTGGATAGGTGCTGATGTCAGTGGACATTTGGAATCTTGGGTTCAGAGCTGCTAACAACCTGGTATCAATTGGGGGCATATTTTCATCTTTTTGCGGCCACACTCATTCAGACACTAAGTACCAAGAGCCCTGGCACTTTGGGTATGCTCAGTACATCCTACTTGTTCCTTGCTGTGTATTGCATAGTCATGATTCATATCAGTTGCTGACTTACCACACTAGAAGTTTCAGTAGGCAGGGTGGGGTGCAGTATTGAGTACAGACAAAAACTGCGTACATCTTGCATAGAAATCAGGAAAAATGAGTTCATCCGGTTGTCTTGGGTTGTAGTCCTAACTATAAATTTGATTGGCAGAAACAATAACACTCTAGACCATCTGCTCTGAAATGCTATGCTATCAGAGACCTTACTGCAACACGGAAACAATGATATTCATGTCTGGAGGAGCTAGATGTATACCTGGTTTAATTTACATGGAATATCATGAAAGACTGGGGAAGTGACACAATCATTCTGGAGGTCTACACTGAACAGAGACTTGTAATGTCAATTGTGGTCAGTCTGGAGGAGTTAGTAAGGTTTTGTTGTACACCAACACATAGACATATGATTTAAGTGTTTGATGATTTGTTTTTGATTTTGTCAGAATTAGAAAATTTTGATTTGCAGCCATTTACACTCTGTATGCTGAAATGTTTTTTCAATGAAAATAATTCAGCACGATTTGATGGAATTGCTGATGTGATGTTCAGCTTCACAAGTAACACTTGAGAAGACTTGCAATTTTTGCTTTCAATGGTGACACTTGAATCTGAACTTTGATGCTCAGATCTTCAGACAGAGACTAGAAAAAGCTTGACGATTCAGATGGTGTCAGGAGACCTAGAATTCTTCACCCAAATCTTGTGTGTGTGTGTGAATCTTGTCTCTGTCTCTGTCTATTTCTGTATGTCTCTGTCTGTCTCTTTCTCTTGTCATAATTCCTTGATTGTCTTTGAGATGCAGAAATTTGAAATTTCTATTGTGTTCTGTCTAAAATTGTGGAATCAGCAGGGCGAAGGGTGGCAAAAGAATTTTTCACAGAAATCATGACCAACATTCTGGAAAATGTTGCACAGTGGATTGGACTGTGTTTTTATTCCAGTGCAATCTGAAGCTGTTTTCATGTGTAAGCATACACAGATCACAAGTCCTATAATTTCAATTCCTAAACTTTCTTTTTTGTATCTCTGCAGTGCTGGCTCTAAAGGATGTTCAGCAAAGTCCTCACATTTCATGCTCAATCCTATTACCATTTCTCCTCACTTGTGCAGAAACACCCACAGCTGCAGACAAGATGAAAGTTGAAGAAGTTGTTGAAGAAATTGCAAATGTATTTTTGACCTCAGGAAGAAGAAAGGTTTCTTTTTGTTTCTGGAACTACCTAAACCAAGAGTTGTGATTTCTTTCAAGCTGAAAAGGCTTGGGGATTAACTTCTTTGAAATCTCTGGAATGGGATTTTTTTCTACTTCAAGATTCAAGAACAGTTGTTGTGAAGAATTGGTGGTACAACTGCTGTGTGCTACACACCGACTTGAGGACCAGGCCCAAAGTTTGCCCGATCTTCAGCCGCACCAGGATGGACTCCTCTTTTCAGCTCGCCACCACCACCATTGATGTTAGTCATGTTCATCATGTGTTCAGATCCATCCTGGTGAATGTAAGCAACCCCACCATGCCTGGTGACATCCATTCCTGCAATCTCATCCTCAGGAGAGATGCGCAGGAGTCTGAGTTTGTGGAGGGCAAAGAAGAGTAATCCCATGGTGACAGAAACAAAGCCAGCAATCACTAGAATCTCCACAATTTGAGCTCCTAGAAGCTTGCCTCCACCACCCATGAACAATCCATAAGGCCTATCCCCTCCACCATAGACTTCTCGCACATAGTTCTTGTCAGCAAATAAGCCTACGAAGAGCAAGCCCCAGGCACCACAACCTCCATGTAGCTGTGTTGCTTCCAGAGGGTCGTCAAATCGGAGCCTTGCTGCAAAGATCAAACACCCGCCCTCATTTAGAAATTGCAAGAGTTGAGGAAATCAAGAAGGAAGAGAATCTGAAGGTCTTCCTTGAACATCGAATCTCAAGAGAATCCGAAGTAGGGTACCTGCCAGACGGTTCAAGCCGATGAGAACCCATGCGGAAACGAAGCCACAGATGATAGCAGCCCATGGAGCGACGACGGAACAGCCTGCAGTGATGGCAGCAAAGCCACCCAATAGACCATTGCACACATCCAGTACGTTCCAGTGCCCGTCGAGAAGACGCCTACCGAAGAGTGTTGTAATAGCCGCCATACAACCTGCCTGAAGAAGGATCGACAGACATACAGTTCAGGGAGCTTTCCCTTGAATTTTTCGTCACAAAAACATGAAGAAGAAGAAGAAGCAGGAGGATCATCTTCACAAAGTGCAAGCATGCAAGAAAAAGAAGAACTTGGATCCTCACAAGAGTTGTCGTGACGGCAGTTCGTCCCACGCCTGTCCAGTTTCCCCGGGATCCAGAATAAGGCACGAGAATGTGGACGAAAGAGCCGGGGTTGAATCCATACCAGCCGAACCAGAGGAGGAAAGTACCAAGCACGACGAGCGTGGCACTGTGACCTCGGAAGATCATGACATTCCCATGCTTGTCAAAGCGACCGATACGAGGACCTTCAATGAGCGCTCCCCAGAGACCCGCAATGCCTCCCACCATGTGCACCACACCACTGCCCGCGAAATCGATGGCGCCTGAGCTGAAGAGAAGACCCCCGGGTCCTTCCGTCTTGCTTGCACTCAACCACCCATCTGACGACCAGAGCCAATGCGACACTATGGGATACACGATTCCTGCACAACAAAAACAACAACAACAGAGCTGAATTCTGTCAGAATAAGAAAGCTGCAACACAAAACTGCAACAAAAGTGGCTGAATTCTGTCAGAATAAGAAAGCTGCAACACAAGAAGAAGTTGCACAAATACCTGTCAAGAAGGAGCTGTAGACGAGGTAGGCGGCAAACTGAGTTCGTTCGGCGATGGAACCGCTGGTGATACCAGCAGCAGCAATAGCGAAAGCCCACTGGAAGAGGAAGAAGCTGTAGTCGTAAGTATCGCTAGGGATGTCGTTCAAGCCCCAGTTGAAGTGGCCGATGAAGCCGTTGGGGTGAGGACCTTGGCCGAAAGCGAAGGCGAAACCGATGAGGTAGTAGGAGATGCCACCACAAGCAGCGTCCAGAACGTTGGTCAACATGATGTTCATGGTGTTCTTGGCGCGCACGGATCCGGCACACAGCATTGCGAATCCCAGTTGCATGGCAAACACCAAGTAAGTCGAGTACAGCAAGTAGGAATCATCCACTGCCCTCGTCGTCGCCAACAACTGCGTCGACACCGTCTCCAATTTCTGGCAAAGAAATTGACTCACCGCCGACGCATTCGCAGACGCCCCAAGCAACCCTTGCAGCATCGCCTCATCACCTACTGCACATCCAAAGCTCGCCATTACGACAAACAACTCAACGAATTCTAAATCCCCCCTCTACCGAGCTCTCCTCTACTCTACTCTACTCTGCTCTGCTCTACTCTACACTACACTAGTGTTACTCTCAGAAACAAACAAGCTCCAGGAGTAGCCGTACATTCACGAGCATTGCAGCTTGCTCAAGAATGGTCATCTCACCACACTCATCATCTTTGAACTAGTAGTTGTCATCCTAGAGCAAAAAGAGCTTCTCCTTTTCCTCTACGACTGCAGAGAACCGTAGACAAGCTAGGAGTGAGAGTGTTCCAAGAGATTCACGGCTTGAACAAGACACCCAGCAGCTGAGCTTATAAAGCGTCAACAACCTCATAGGGTTGTTTCTCTCTTTTGCATCAGGTGCACCGGCGTCATAATTCCATAACTTTTGTTTATCCACAAGGGTGAATGCACAATACAGTGCAGGGTAAAGCCCCAGGATGGGTGCTATACAGAAATAAGGGACCCCAAGGCAGGAGCCTAGAGAGTCCCCAATTTTTGTAACGCTCCCTTTGGATGGCCTTAAGCTCCCTTCCATGGCCTTAGCTCCCTTCCATGGACTTTACATGGCTTGAGATTCAAAATCAGGATGTCATCAGGTATCGTTTGAAGAAATAAAATAAAAATGGTTGTTGGGCTTTACAAAAACAGAAAGCTAGTCTCTGTTTTCATAACGCCTGACATGACCATAATACTCTTTGTAAGAGTATCTAACCCTAAACCCTACAGACTACAAAAATCCATTTCTTTAATGTTTTTTTCAAGTGCTGATTTGACAAATGAAAAGAGATTCTCATAAATTCATTTCCTTTGTAAGTAAGTTGGTTGTATCCTGGTCTTCAGTAGGAGGATTCACGTAAGAAGAAGTAAATTCTCGTTCCAATCCGCTGGCGTGATCCTCCCGTGTCAGCTCATTCCACAACTGCTATTCCATTCGATAGCTGGGGCGGTGGTGAGTTTTTGGATGGACTAATTTCAGTCTGCATCCCCTGGTTTTACTGAACGGTTGTCTGACTCCCCACCGCCAAAGGTTGGGAGCGAGTAGAATAGAGGGACTAAGTCGGGACGCGGCGGATATGAAACGTTCCTCTTCATGGACCCCACATGATCTTGAGCACGGGCAGCAAGCAACGCAACTAGGCAGCAAGCCCTCCTTGAACCTTTCTTCATCTCTACATATCAACCAACAACCATAGCAAAAAAATCCGCCTAATAAAAGGGAAACCCCATTCACAGAAAAGCTCGCAAACAAGTAATTTCCGTGCTTTTACACCTTAGCGACTTCTCAAAACCTAGAGAAAGAGAGAAAACTCCTCCTAGCTCTTCTAGGTACGATCTTAGCGGCGTGAATGTCGCCAGGAAGATGAAGAAGACAATGAAGACACCAGAAGAAAGAACCTAGAGAGAGCTCCTCCCAGCTCTTGTAAGCACGATCTTAGCGGCGTGCATGTTGCCAGGAAGATGAAGAAGACAACGAAGCCAACAGAAGAAACTTAGAACCCGTCCACCCACCCACCCATACGCCCACCAACCAACCAACCCGTTTCCTTATTCTGGAATCGACATACTCTACAGCTTCCTACTCGACCAAGGATTTTTGCTTATGAATCTGATGAGATTCCAGTTACTAAAACCGAGCTGCATCATCATCATCAGCGGCTGTGGCAACAACAACAACTGTTACAGTTGCTATTTTCTGTTTCTTATTGCTAGCTGCCCCCAAGCAGCGTGCAAGATCTTGATTCTCAGCAGCTGAAAACAGAAACTGCTCCCCAATTTCTGTATTTCTTTTGTCAAGCTTCGTACGTTCATTCACTCCATCGATTTTCGACAAATGTTACGATGCGCATTTGGTCGCTTCGCCGCGGGCAGTCAGTCGTTGTACGACAAGATTCACGACGGTACAACATTCTCGAAAGATTCCTCGAGGATAACAATCTAAGACGAACGAAAGATTCTTCGTCGACGATATCTCATCGATGCTGATATCGACGAATCTTTTTCACTTTTCTTTTTCTTTTAAAAATCCTTCTTTTGTTTTAGTGCGGAGGGGCGGGGCGGGGCGGGGCAGCGGGGTGTTTTGTATTTTGCAGTGTTGGGCGGTCCGTTAAGAACCCCCGGTTCTGTTTCCGGATATCATACCCAGTTCTGGTCCGATACATACTAACCAGTTAACTCTAGCTTTTGGTTTCTAAAACATTGAGAACCATAGTTGCTAACCTTAAGACCTGCCTTGATAACCGTTAGTGATCTGTTAAGGTTTTTTGGTAAATCAGTTCTGCCCAAAATTGGTATTTAGAACTGATTTTTAGAACTGGAATTATTTGCTTGAAGCGAACCAGAATCACTCTAAATTGTTTTTAGAACCCAAACAAGAAGTTTTTCATAAGAGTCAAGGGCTGGAGTGATTTTATTTTTCACCTCCTCTCTGCCCCGAAATTCTCTACCTCCCCCCTCCTACCTACCACCTACCAAGCCCACCCCCCCCTCCTACCTCCACCCTCCTGCCTACCACCTACCAACCTCACCCCCCCCTCACTCCATCACCAGAGCTCCACAGACCTCGAGCGGTTGTGGAGCAGGAGCTAGAGCTGGGGCTATGGAGCGGGAGTTGGAGCGGTTGGAGTTGGAGCTGGATCAGCTAGAGTTCGAGCGAGACCCACGTGCCCACGAAAAGATAAGATGCTTACCTTTTTTTTTTTTTTTTTTTTGTTTTGTTTGAAAACGGCTTGAGAAGTTTTCTTCTTTTTTTGCAGCAGAAGAAATAGAAGGCAACAGCAACGTTGTTGCCTGCGCCTTCTTCTTTTTCCTCTTTCTTTGCTGCACTGCAGTTCAACTGCAGGACAGCAAAGAAGAAGGCCTTCTTCTTGTTCTTTTCTGCAACAAAAGAATAAGGCCTTTTTCTTGTTCTTTTTTGCAGCAAAGAAGAAGGCCTTCTTCTTCTTTTTTGTAGCAAAGAAGAAGGCCTTCTTCTTCTTTCTCTTTCTTTGCTGCATTGCAACTCAACTGCAACGCACCAAAGAAGAAGGCCTTCTTCTTTCTCTTTCTTTGCTGCATTGCAACTCAGCTGCAACGCACCAAAGAAGAAGGCCTTCTTCTTCTTTCTCTTTCTTTGCTGCACTACAGCTCAACTGCAGCGCAGCAAAGAAGAAGGCCTTCTTCTTTTGTTGCAAAAAAGAAGAAGAAGAAGGCCTTCTTCTTCTGCTGCAATCTTCTTTTGTTGCAAAACAGAAAAAGAAGAAGGCCTTTTTCTCTGTTGCGCTGCAGCTGAGCTGCAGTGCAGCAAAGAAAGAGGAAAAAGAAGAAGGCGATGGCAACAACGTGTCGTCGCCTTCTATTTCTTCTGCTGCAAAAAAAGAAGAAGACTTTTCAAGCCTTCTTTAAACAAAAAAAACAAAAAAAACGTAAGCATTTTACCTTTTCGTGGGCGCGTGGGTCTCGCTCCAACTCTAGCCGATCCAGCTACAGCTCCAACCGCTCCAGCTCCTGCTCCACAGCCACAGCTCCAACTCCCACTCCACAGCCACAGCTCCAACTCCCACTCCACAGCCACAGCTCCAACTCCCACTCCACAGCCACAGCTCCAACTCCCACTCCACAGCCACAGCTCCAACTCCCACTCCACAGCCACAGCTCCAACTCCCACTCCACAGCCACAGCTCCAACTCCCACTCCACAGCCACAGCTCCAACTCCCGCTCCACAGTTGTTCGAGGTCTCTGAAGCTCTGGCGATGGAGTGAGGGGGGGGGTGGGCTTAGTAGGTGGTAGGTAGGAGGGTGGAAGTAGGAGGGGGGGTGGGCTTGGTAGGTGGTAGGTAGGAGTGGGGAGGTAGAGAATTTGGGGGCAGAGAGGAGGTGAAAAAAAAAGTCTCGACGGGGAGGGAGGATGTTCATCCGCAAAACGGGTTGAACGGGCTCATCCTCAACTAGTGCATTGGTGGCTGCTGGTTCACTCCAACCAAAAAATTATGCAAATTATATAATGCAAAATACATTAATCTTTAAAAACAATCAAATAAGTTTCATACAAAACCAAAAGAGAAGATATGTCTCTTACCTTTGTGTGATCTCTCCAACGTAATTTTTTCCATTCTTTTTGAAGAAGATATAAAATGTAATTGTATTACTTCACATATGTGTAAACCCTAAAATTTTCCCACCAAATTTAGCCTACTTTAGATTAATTACTATACATTTGTGAAAAACTTATTAATTAATTTATGTGTCTCAACCCTAAACCTAATGGCTAAGTTAGTAGGGTATGTAATTAATAGAGTAGTTAAGTTAGTAGGGTAGGTGGTTAGTACAATAGCTAGGTCAGTAGGATAACTAGTTATTAGGGTAGATGTGTCAGTAGGTTGGTGCAATACTTATGAGGGTAGGAAAGTGAGCAGGGTAGCTATGTGTGAGGTCAGGTCCAGGAAAAACAGCAAAGAACCAAAAATAAATTAAAAAATACAGTGGTCAGCAGCAAAACGAAATTGACTATGATGAGCCCCATCCAACGTCGAATGAAAAAATGCAACCCATCCAGTGGACAGAACGGCCAACTAGTGCATTAGTGGTTGTTAATTCACTTTAGTTGATAGATGGTATCATTTTAAGAGCATCCCTAGCACTATATCAAATAACAAACTAGTTTTTTTATCTAGATAAATTTGCGTTTTAAGATTTATGCATTTTTTAATGAATATTTTTTTATAATAAAAGGACAATTTGTATAATGCTCTGTATGTCATTGACGCGCTCCTTGGTCCCAAGGTGAACCCACTTGAGGGTTCACCAAATGTCAAGTTGCGGAAGTTGAGACCAAAGGGCACGCTCCCGGCTTCCAACTCTAGAAAGGGGTAGAGGGTCGAGTTGGGAGCCCCGAGATTAAACTAGGAAGAGGGACTAGAAGATCAAGCTTGAATCTGCATCTAAAAACCAACCACGGGAGGTTAGTTTAGCATTCGAGACACCCTTTGGTGTTGGGACTTGGCACGGGCACTTGGACACACAAGACTCACCACGGCCCGGACTTGGGGAGTAAGCCACCACCTTACTCCCTATAGTATTCTCTGCAGCTCGCCACGGAGGGGGCATCCAAATGGCACAAATTCCCGGGACTCCCGAAATGGAGTCCCGATTTTGTCCCGACGGGACTCCCGGAACTTTGAACCGCCATAACTACCGACTGCAGAGTTGGATCGCGACGATGTCTGAATCAAAGTTGTAGCCCTCGTCGAGATCTTTCCAACGGCGTATCGCACTCCCGAATCTGACATCGGGAAGACATCGATTCCCGACTTTTAGTGGTCGGGAGTCAAACTGCCAGTTTGACTCCCGGCCCTTCTTTTGCCCATAACTTGGGCTGCAGATGTCCGAATTGCCAATGCGAGGGCATTTTCGATATCTACGTTTCAAGACCTTTTCAATGACACCAAGAACACCCCAATGCGAGGTGTTTTCCCCTTGCTGTCGAGCTCTGAACCTTCGGGAGTCTCGGAGGACTCCAAATTCCCAACTTTTCCAAGTGTTGGGCTTCACCCCCACACTTGGCCAAGTTAGGGTTGCGACAATCACCATGCAAAACTATGTTTCATATCCAAGTTTTAGTTATTTACTTTTTTTTCAACCCCACCCATAAAACTAAAACTGGGACACTAAATAGGTGCAGTATTACTATGGCAAACCAGCTGCACCAATCAATATGATGGGCCAATCAAAAACATTGAGTAGTAGTCAGATCACATTTGTTACACTATTTTCTGCAGGTGCACAATGTTGTTGCACCTTTCACCGGCCACCGCAAACACTGCATCTATGGGGAGCCAAAACCATTTTCATGAACCAAACCACCATGTTTTGACTTTTCTTCATCCAATTATAGCCCTACTATTTGCATAAGAAGTTGAATTGTTGAAAAAGATGAAGAAATGAGTTAGATGTGACCTTTCAAAGTAGGGGGGAGGGGGGTTGGGGGGCCATTGAATGCCAAGTCACCATTTAGACAAGTGAATAAATGCAAGGCCCACCCATCCTCAATCATCATGACTCATTGTCAACAAGGTGGTCATTTTTTTTCATCTTGTAGTTTGTTGTTTTCCATCTTGTAGTTTACATTTCACAACATTGTTTTTTAATTTACATTCTTGTGTTCACTTCATATAAATATTTCTTCATCATGCTCTTGTAATTGTCTTCTTGTCTTGGAACTCAATTTTGTGTTATAATTGTTATGCTCATTTCACAACTTGTTTATCTTTATCTTGTACATCATTTTACATGGACATGGTGACATGGTGACAATAATTGATTCATGGGAATATGTAAAAGCTTAAACATGCAAATAGTAATGATTTGTTTGTTGTTACAAGTAGCTTCAAATCTACTTGACAAGGAGGGAAGACAACAACCATTAGGGTGAAGAGCAAATGTATCTAAAGACCACAATGTTCATCATCAATGTGTTTTGCAAAATTATTTCACAAAATTCCTTGTCCATAAAGATGGTATCACATGTGATGACCATTGTTCCTCCAAATCATGAAGGGTGTCCATATGCATAATGCTTATCATGTCCAAAAGATATCACACATGGTGTTAAAAGATATAATTCCATTTAAAAATGCATGAACATTTTGTACATACTTGCATACAATCAAGCTACCAATGCATGTGATGAATATTGCAAAAAAGGAAAACACACACATTTGAATGCTTCAAATGTTTTGTTAAAATGAAAAGGGAGTTTTTTGAATTTGAACACTTCAAGCAACCCACATTAGTATATTTGTAGTAATTGAAGGCCCAAGGCAAAGAAGGGTTGGTTGGGCATGTTTGCTTCATTGGATTATGTGCATTCTTAATGAAAAAATTGCCCAATCATTTAATATGGTTATTTAATGGATAAAGATGGGAACAAGTTGATAATATTATAATTCTTGGTTGATCAAAGACTATGGATGTGGCAAGTGTATTTTGAGTTACTCAAAAGTAATAATGATTTGAATGTTTTAGATAAAGCCCTTTTATCCATGATTTGTTGGGTGTTGTAGGTGTTGACTAATGTTGTTTAGTTATTAGTTTTGAATGGAACCTTGGGTTTTTTTTTTTTAATTCTAGTTTTTAAAAAAATTATAAACCTTTTGCACAATTCTTAGACTCGTTTTCCAAATTGTAAAACCTTTTGTTTTAGTGTTTTCTCAAAACATATGAAATTAATCAAGTTTAGTTCAACACCTACAATCTCAAATATTATATTGTGTAATATCAATTTTATATAATGAAAAAATCTTTTAGTTGTTTTCAATGTAAAATTATTTTTTCATTTTTAAAAAAAATTACATTTACTTACATAAATAATTTGGACTTGTTTAAAAAGGGGCAACAATTTAATTGAAGTTTTGATTCTCATATCCTATTAAAGCATTTACGTGGTTCAAGTTAGGTTTAGATCTTGCACTTTTCTAAACCTTTGGTCAAGGTACCCAAGAAATATCCAAAAAATTAGTTGAGTATCTTGAATTGGCCACCATTGGTGTTGATTTCAATTTTAAAATCAATGGCAATGTTTATTCTTCCTATTATTTTCTCGTCAATGTATGTATACTTGATGGTTGATGCTTATACAAACAATTCACGAACCTTAGGGGTAAAAATGCCAACATTTTTTTTGATTGTAGGAAGCAACCTACAAAGTTGTGGAATAGCCTCCATGTCTTGTGATTGGACTTTTAAATTGTTTCCAATTGTTGACTATGGCACTATAATGTGATTATAGACATTCTTGTGGCTTATGTCATATTACACAACATGGTCATAGAAGATGGGCAAGAAGAGGTCTTGAGTAAAACAATCATTGTGTAACTCAAGAGACCCTAAAACCTAGTTGCACAATGATTTTGAAATGAAGGGAGTTTAACATTTGTGTCATATTTGTAAGGCATTGAACAAATTGGAAACCAATATGCACATTGCAAGTGAGGAGTGATCTCATTGATCACCTATGGGCATTAAAAAGATTCAACCATCTTTCATCCATAGATTTCATTTTTTTCTTGCATTTTTGTTACACTAAATTTTTCATCTTTTTTTCCTATGTCTACCTTATGCAATCTACCAAATTTATGATTGTGTGTTTTTTAGCTTTTTAGGTCTTCATAAGAGGGGAATTACATGTTATAAAGGTCAAAAGTTTTGATGCTTCATTTCTTCAGGTGTTATAATGTTGGTCTAGATGAGGCAAGTTCAAAGCTTTTCCAATTCCTCTTGCCTTCAAAGATTAAAATATTTTTCAACCTCATGAGATCATTATAATTGACCATATGGCATAGAAAAAAATGTCATCATACTTTTGTCCCATAATATTACGGTTGTCTTTCGAGCATGTTTATAAGCCCGTGAACTTGGCCACCTATGCTATTGTATTCTATTTGTTTCATGGCGTAATGAACTTTTTTTATGTTCTTCCATTAACATTGTTATCGTTTTAAAGGTGGAATGTTGGGGTTGAAGCTTCTAGTATAATAATATGCACGTCATCACTACCAAATCGGTTGGAGTTGTTGTAGTTCTTCCTTTTCATGGGGAGCAAATGTCTTCTTCATTTCTTTTCCCATGTTAACCCACCAAGTTATGTCTTTGAGCATGTAATGATAATATATGGATGTGAATGTTTGATGTTTTGGGTACTTCTACTTGTATAAGTCAACAACTTTTTAAAGCTCATTTTCCACTCAAGCTATCTTATAGTCACATCACTTCATGGACCCTTGTGATATGCTCTAAGTTCCCTCCTAAAAAAGCTTGCAACCACAATCCTTGAAATGGGGAACCGTTACCATCTTCACAAAGTCAGTTTAAACAAATGATTAACAAGAAAATCCAATTGCAAAAGGGGTTTGTGAATGTAATTCTTCCAAGGACAATGTTTGAAATTTAACAAAAACTTGCCCCCACACAATTGCCCTGAAAAGAACAAAGTCAAAACAACAAAAAAATGTTTCCAATCTACAAAATGTTGTGCAATCAAAATGTTGATGTGATGATGCATTCCCATCTACACTCCCTACTTGGACCTCTACACATGTTTATCACATCTAACATAAAATGCTAATTAAATTTCCATCCCCACCCATAAATAATGAAAGATTGGAGATTTAAATGTAAAGTGAAACCATTTGAAAGCCACAACATGGGTCAATAATTATAGGTAGCCAATTTTTTAAGTCACTTTCTTTTATGCAATTCTTTTGTAATTCATTACATCATGCACATAAGTATTACCTATCGAAACTCACAATACATAAATATTATACTTCATCCAAAGTATTGCGTACATGCAATTGTATTATTGTGTGAGATGTTCTCCATGTGCTACATTCAAGATACCACTCCTTGGATATATAGTTATATTCATCAATGGAAAAAAATTCAAGGCATTAGAATTGCTTGTTTGCTTGCATTTCAGCCTTCAAGGGCCAAAGTGAACCAAACATATTACCTACTACCTACCTATAAAACCTATTCTTTGCAAGATATGTTAGTGAGGTGCCAAGTGTCAACTTAGTTTGGGGAGATGGAGTTCATCCACAAATGCAATGTAAAACACTTCCGAGTGGATGGTGTGTTGGTGGTCATTGGTTTCACTGGGGACCATTTTAGGCTGCAAAGTAGGTTTAGAGTTTAGGGTCTAGTTCATGTGGAGGGGATAGACCTATTAACCTAAAAAAATTAAATGAATGAATATTATTATTTTTATTATTATTATTATCTTGTGGGGTTTTTTTCTTCTTTGTTTTACACAAGGTGTAACAACAAGCTATTTAGCTGGAGCTTTTTTCAAGAGAAGGAAATAAGGGGCGTATTAAACTATGGCCTTGCCATTTACATTAAAAAGTATCTTAAAGCAAAAGAAGAATCATGCAAACTCAAATATTTCACCATGCAAAAATATAATGTTCTAAAAAATCCTTTAAAAGAAACCAAAATCCTTCAACATGTTATAACTCTATAACTAAACTCAAGTTTTAACACAAGCCAAAATATCATCTTTCAAAAATCCTCATATAAAAATGGACCTATTATCACCTAGGGGCCAAAATCCCTTAAGTTACTATATTTTATAAGGAATCTAAACACAATATCCTTGTCTTGGTAGGCAAGGCCAACAAAGTAAGCTAAGTTAGCCATACAATATGAAGTGATTTGGCTGGGCCACATGCATAGCCCACACACAAGTCAGCAGCAACACATGCAAAATTGCTTGGGGCCCTAGAAATTTTCTTTTGAAGCTTTTTCATTTACAATTCAAGATCCTTTCAATTTGATGTATTGTTCCTCAACACTCCACTTGCCCCCAAAACTCAAATGATGGTGCCACCCAAACTAGCAAAGGTGAGTGGTGATGGTGGTGGCTTAAGACTTTTGTGTGGAATACCAAAAGGGTCTTACTTTTATCATACCCTTGCCTTGGAGAATATTCCATTAGGTTAGGACATATTCCATTAGCATTGGGTAGATTCTTCTTTTAGGTTTGGAGCTGATGATTTCAAAAACCCTTAGCATAGGGTTTTTGATCCCGAGCAAGGGGCTTTTGATTCTAAGCATGAGGTTTTTGATTCCAAGCAATTTAGTTTTGGAGACCATGATTTCAAAACCCCTAGCATAGGGTTTTTGATTCCAAGCGAGGGCTTTTTGATTCCAAGTAAATGGTATTTAATTTTGAGAAAGAGGTTTTCTTTTAATACCAAACACACTTGGGACCAAAAACTTGAAAGTGTGGCTTTTAAATTGGGTGTGAATACAATTGAATACTCTTATAATTTGAATTTTTATGAAGATGCCCAACTTGCATAGGTCGAAACCTCATGCTCAAAATTAAGAAGCCATGTGATTGGAATCAAAAACCCCACACCATGAAAATTGTGGGCTCAAACCAAAAAAATAAATGAAAGAAAAATAAAATCTAATTGGGCTAATAGAGGGTTTTTCTTACTTTTAGGGCACACTTGAAAGATTTCATTGGAATTTTCTTACACTTTTTTTTTTAAAGGCACCACTTGAACCATTTCTTAAGGAACTTGCACTTTTGAACACATTTTATTAGTTTTCATTATGTTTTAGGGTTTTCTTTATGGAATAAGGTTTTTTTTTTCATGGAACTATATGAGTGAGCTTCACCATTTTTTACTTCTGTCAAATTTTCTCATTTTCATTTGTGGGAGCTCCATTTTTTTTCTCACTCATTCAAGGCTCCCCTAATTTTGGTTTTTAATTTTAAAAATATTCATATCTTTTCATTTTTACTTTGTGACAGTTTAGTTTTTTTTTTTTTTTTTTTTTTTTTCACTTGAATCTTTAACTTTCTTTTTTCTTGATTTCATGTTTCTTCTTATCATTTTAAAGATTCCTAATTTTTTCTTGATGTTTTTTAAAGTCTTTAAGTTTTTTTTTCTTTTTTTTTCCAATTGAGTTTTTCATTTTTTTTTGTAACTTTATTTTAGGGTTTCTTATTAGGGCTTGTTTTAGGGTCTCTTTTAAGTTGTCTTTTTGGGCTTCTTTTGGGGCATGCTTTTAGGATTTTTTTAGGGGTTATTTAAATTTCTTTTAGGCTTCTTTTTTGGGGGTTTTAAAAGGGGTTTTTTTGAATTTTCCTTTTTGTCTTGTTTTTAGGGGTTTTTAGGACTTCTTGTTAGGTTTTTCTAAAGCTTTCTTTATAGGATGTTTTTGGGCATTTTTGAAAGTTTTCTTAAAGTTTTGTTAGAACTTTTTTAGGGTTATAGGGGTGGGGTTTGTAAAAACTTTTGTGTGTTCCATTGTTTTATCCAACATTGATGGAGTTTTAAACATGGATGATTCCAAGAGCGCTTCGTCAAATAGTGACAATAATATGTTTTAAAAGACACACAATCAACACCAAATCATGTTTGCAATTGTAAACACTAACTCATTTGAGTTTTTTGATGCAAATAATTTAAAATCTAGTGTTGGGCAGTTGGTCAACCAAGATGTGTGTGTTTGGGATGTGTTTGCCACAATGTGAGCAACCCCATGTTTGTTCAAAACTATAACAAACTTCAATTTGTTAAAATTTGATGAATTAACAACATTAGTGATCCCTGCCATTGGTGCCCATGCAAGATTCTCTAATGAAACTTACATTGTGACAAGTTGACCAACTAAATTGAGCTTAGAGTAATGATTATTTTAGTTGATCCTATACATGAAACATGACAATTTAGTCTTGTATGATTTCTTACGATGGAATTGGAGCAAAAGTGCAATATGTGATGATGTAATTTTCATTGCATCTTGCATAAAAAAGGCTATAAATGACAATATTTGATGGCTTACTATTGAGGAGTAGGCTACCTTTGGTATGCACATCCCCAAATTCCAAGTTTGTATCAATTTCATGGGACTCTCATCAAGATTCATAAACCTTGGAACAATGTCTCCCATAGGTCATGACTCAATGAGTGTAATAAGATGTATTGTATGAATAACACAATGGTCTTGGACCACCATGGATTGTCCATTTACTTGAATAGTGGTTATTCTAGCTCTTTCCATGATGTGATCATTTTTTTGCGAATTGGATTTGTACAAAAACTAACACCAATTTTTGTACATATAGACAAATATTTTGAATACTTATTGGGAAAAGGTTGTTGGAAGGTAGCATGCATCATGGGGAAGGCAACATGGAGTTGCTATTCTATAGCTAAAAAATATTTATTTTAGGATTGGAAGGTATTACCTTCCAATCATTCAACATGTCAAGGGACCTTTTTTTTAAGTTTTTTGTTTAAAGGTAGGTCAATTGCCTTTACACAACAACTTTTTTTTCCATATTTTGATGTTTGTGTTTCTTTGTTTTGTGTGTTTCACCTAGCTACCCAACTTGGTAGCTAGGTTTGCAGTTATATAACCAACTTTCTAAAAAACAATTCAATAATTCTTAATGTAGTCTATAATAAAAATTTTGACCCATGATTAGTGTCATAACATGTCACATGAAACCAATTTTTGGAAGAAAAAAAAACCAAAAATTTGATAACCAATGATGCCCATACATAATGAGGTTGTAATCATATATTCATTGGTCTACTTGGGATTAGATTGAAAAACAAGGTTCAATTGGTGGTTCACAAACTTCAATATATTGGCCCACATGTACCTTAAATGGAAATATCAAAGATGAAATTGATGATGGTAGGCCTTGTTTGACATAAATAGTCTTTGGAAGATGGTTTTAGGACATAAATTCAGTAACCAAATCAACCTTAAAGTGCTATAGACCATGTTTGGCCCAAAAAAACAATTCATAATGGTTTTTGGTGACAACTTGAAGAACCAAACAAACCTTAGATGGCTACATTTATGAAATGTTCAATCCAAACCTTTGATGATGGTTAAGGACACAAATTAAATATTAAACCTATCCTATATGGCTACAAACCTTAATTAGTCCATCTAATTTGTTGGATCATGGTTTAAGGCCATAAATTGAATGAAAAAACTTTCTTATGTGGTTGCAAAGCCTAATTGGGCAAAAAGATCTTTGGTGATGTTTTAGGTCACAAATTGAAAAAGACCTTGTTCTACATGGCTACACATATGAATTCATCAATCCAATTTGCTTTCAAGTCACATATTTAAAAACCAAACCAACCTTAAATGGTTACAAACCCAAATTGAGCAAAATAAACATTTTATGAAATGTTTCAAATCAAAAATTGAAAAAAAAACTTATCTTATGTGATTGCAAATATGAATCGGTTAATCTAATTTGCTTTCAAGTTCTAAATTAAATCACCAAACCAAACTTACATGGCTATAGAAGGTAATTGGGGATGACAAACCTTTCATGAAATGTTTTAGGTCACAAATTGAAGAACCAAACCAACCTTAAATTGCTATAGAAGGTAATTGGGCATGGAAAACCTTTCATGATTGTTTTAGGTTGCAAATTGAAGAAAACATCTTCTCCTAGATGGTTGCATATATGAATTAATTATCTAGTTTGTTTGTAGGTCACAAATTGATAAACCAAACCAACTAAGACTATTACAAACCTTAATTTGGCATGACAAACCTTTCATGAATGTTTCATATCACAATTAAAAAAAAAATCTTGTCCTAGCTAGTTGCATACAAGAATTGGTCCATCCAATTTGCTTACAATTTGTTTTCAACTCACAATTTGAAAAACCAAACCAGACCTAGATGGCTACAAACCCTAATTTGTCACATTCAAAACCTTTCATGATTGTTTAAAGTCAAAAAGTGAAGAAATAATCTTGTCATACCTGGTTGCATAGATGAATTAGTGAATTCAATTTCCTTGATGATGGTTTAAGGACACAAATTGAAGATTCAAACCAACCTTAGATTATTGCACATATGAATTTGTTAATCCAAATTATTTGATGATGATTTCAAGTCAGAAATTGAAGAAAATGATTTGTTTACATGGTTGTAGAACCTAATTTAAAAATCTGAACCCCATGATGTATTCAAACCATAAACTAAATAATCAAAGCTTGGCTAGGATGATGGTCGATTATTTACAATTGAATGATAATGCATAGTAACATCATAAATATCCACTTTGGTCCAATTCTATTTAAGGGTTTGTAGCCATAAGCTTTGGTCTTCAAATGAATTTGTGT
The DNA here is from genome assembly GCA_963920785.1 of Sphagnum contortum. Lineage (NCBI taxonomy): Eukaryota > Viridiplantae > Streptophyta > Sphagnopsida > Sphagnales > Sphagnaceae > Sphagnum > Sphagnum contortum. Next base: position 4,016,093 of record OY987293.1, on the reverse strand, counting down.
TCAATTCACAATCAAGAGAAAGGTCACTTACCTCTAAGCATTCATTCAAACAATCAAGTTCAACCTCAAAATGTGGTTGAAGTGACCGTCTAACAATGCCATATTTTTTAAGGCTATAAAGATATGATCTATGTTTATTAACAATCACAAGTGCATTCCATACCACACTTTTGCCCACTACCACAAACCACAATTTGTTTATTCAACAAAGATGTCATATCATGGAAAGAGTCACAGGTAGATGTGAAAGGATGTGGTCTACTACTAGGTCCAAGAAAGGAAGCGACAAACACCACAAAACTCAATTGGGATTTTTTGGTTGCAATATATTGGCATTTGGGTAGGTTGGGCTCCAATTTCTAGTGGAGGGATTGAAGGATGATGGTTGAGGGAGTAGGCTAGCCATGTGCTAGCCAAGGTTTGAACAAATTAGGCCACCTTAAGACACCAAGTGGCAATTGACCACACCAACAACAATTTTTTTGCCACAAGCTAAATTCTTGATCACCACAATAATCAAAGAAATTTTCATCCTCTCAAGAAATGTCTACTAATCCCGTGTTTAATTAAAAACTTGAAAATAAAAAACTTTAAAAGTTTCACAAACTTTAATCCTCGCTTGGAATTTTTTCAAGTTCTTTTGAAATTGAAGGTGCTAAGATTGTGTTGTTGCATTCTCCACGTCAATGCAGCTCAAGTGTGGGTGTGGTGAGATTCCTATATTCCAAGTTGATATGACATTTTTTTCATATATGCAACTTTCTACACCCCAACTCTTCACACAACTTGGACCTTGACTTTTGCACAATGGCTCATTATGTTAACTAGTAACATGGAAAAAAATAGTCAAAAGAAAAACCTACAAGAAATAAATGAAAGTTTCACTTCTTCAAATTCATTTTAAGAAATTTGAAAAGTTTTTCAAGCGATCATAAACCTTGTTGGTTCAATGTTGTAATTGTAGTTTTTATTCAATTTTCTATCGACAAAAAACACTTAGGAAAAGCACAACACAAAAATGGCAATTGATTGTAGTGTTGAAATATTTCATGCAATCAACTTGGTTTGCATGTATTTTGACAATATTTTTCAATGTGCTTGCACCTTTATGGTATGATGCTCAAGAAAGCTTGAACTTTGCCTTTGTTTAGGCAAACCTTCACATAGGCATGAACAACAAAAAAATGCAGATTAGGGATGAAACAAGTTTCAAAAACTATGTTTTCAAGTACAAACTCCTTGGGGAGATGTAGATGGATTTCAATTGTAGGATGTCAAGCTAAAGGGTGTTTGATTGGTTATTTCAATGCACATTAATGGATTTTGGAAGATGATACCCAAGGAAAAGTAATGTTTAATTGCTACAATCCTTAATCAAAAATGATTTTGTTGTAATCAAAATATAACAATGGTAAGGTGCCACCATGTATAGCAAAAAAATTCTACCAAATTCTTTAAATGTAGGGTTAAACCCTAAAGTGAACACATTTTGAAAATAAGTATGAAGTAATAGTTGTGAGTTTTATGCATTATGTAAAACATAAGTTGAACTTTATCATGAAGTTAAACATACCTAAATCACAAGGAGTAGGAGGGCAAAGGTTATTACCATGTTGTGCAATTTTTTATTTTTATGAAAAATCTCCAATTATGATTACAAGAAATGAATTAAAATAGTTCCAATCTTAGTTTCAATTCACACATAAATGGAATTGGAAATTTAGTTCTAAGTAGTACTTCAAAAAAAAAATTATGGTTTTAGCTTTCAAAATCATACTTGATTTTGACTCAATTTCAAGAAACTATACCAAAACTAGAAGTTAATTATTGGTTAACTTTCAGTCTTGGTTTTTTTATCCAAAAATTTTAATTACGGTTCCACACATAAATGCAGTTAAAAACATAATTTTGATTATGAGTCTTAAATGTTTTAGTTTTGAAACTAATTTGAAAAAGCAAAGTTAGTTTTAGTTTGATTTTTATTAATCGAAACATTTTATCCTACAAACCAAGTATCCAACCAAAGCTAATTATTACTTATTACACCTACTCATTAAAAGTGGGAAGGATCTTACATTTAAAATTTCTCCCCTTTTTAAAAAATAGGTGCACAATCTCTTTTGTTTTCTAGGAGCGTATTAATGGATATAGGGTGTTGTCCAAATACATTAGGAATTTTTTATGAATACAAGTTTACAAATTTAACATGTTGAATATGTATAAGATATGTGCATATGTCTAAGAATATGTCAAGATGCAAGTATTGAACATATGCACATTGACCATTCAAATATAAAGCAAACCCCATTGTAATTAATTACATAAAAGAATGGAAATTCCAAAACAAAAAGATATGGCTAAGGTAGAAGCACCATGATCATAAAGGATTAGAGTAAACATAACAATAAATCAAATGTCAATTTTTTCCTTCCTTCATTTTTTTCTTAAAGGTAAGATGATTTGAACCTCAACCTAAGTTGAAGTTGATTTTCTAGACTTTTTTTCAATTAGTTATGAATTTTTGAAAACTTGTGGTAAAAGGTTTTTTGTATTGTTAGTTTGTCGATGTAACTTTTTTGAATTTTTTTTTAATATGGTCAAACAAGGACCCTACTACTCTCAAAAGAGGGCTTCTAATATGGTAAAAGAAAAATCCTAATGAGGCCATATGTGTAAACTTTAATTAAGTTGGATTTGAAAAACATTAATGAGGGAAAAAAGGAGTAGCCTGGTAAGGCTTTGTTAGCTTCAAGCATTCATCACCAAAATAATCTAAAACAAATAGTTAATAATCTTAAGCAACCTATGGCATCTTAAACAACAATCTACAAATAGTCAAGGTTGTGATTTTTAAACAATTTAATGTTATGGCATTCATTTAGTAACTATGAACAAGGTAGTGATCCCCATAACATGATCGTTCTTTTCAACCTCTTAAAAGTAACTAATGTCAATAACAAACCTTATTTAGGTAATGGGTCCTTATTGTTGAGGCTTCCAAATAGAGTTAGATGTAGACATGAAATGAAATTGTTTGAAATAACTAACCTTTTTTCAATTTTCGTCCCTTGTTGGCAAAATGATTTTTAGTCCAACTCCAATTTCTTTTTCACCTAGCCTAGTTGTGGTTGGCAATGGTTTTGGCAGCTCATGCCTACATGCATTAAATATGGGCTTAATCCATTATGGGTGCTTCCTTTTCTTGTTCATTATTCTCCCCTTCATTGTAACTCATCCCTCCAAAATAGCACCCTTTTCCATTTTTTTCCTCCCTCTTCAAAAGCTTGAGTTAATGAATGAATGATATCTCAAAATTTCTTTCCCTTGTACCTATGAACAAGGAAAACACTAATTAATTATGGTTATTTTGTTGAAATTGTAATCTATTTTGTAGTTGTTGGATCTTGAGTTTGTTGTTTTGTTGAAGCTTTAATGCATTTTGTGTTGGTTGGAAATCAAGTTGATTCTTTTGTTAAAAATTCAATGCATTTAATTAGTTGGTGGAAATTGAAGATAGTTATAATTTTGTTGAAATTTTATTGCAAGTTCTTGTAGTTGGTGGAAATCAAGTTGGTTGCCTTTGTTGGAGATTTAATGCGTTTTATGGATGTTGGAAATCAAGCTAGTTGTTTTATTTGTTGGAAATAATTGCATTTTGTAAATATTATACATTGAGTTGGCTACTTGGTTGGTATTTTATTATATTTTATAGTTGTTGAAAATCAAGTAGCCTAATTAGTTGGAATTCTAATACATTTTCCAACTGTTAGAAATTGAGTTGTGTAATTGGTTGGAGCTTTAATGGATTTTGTAATTGCTAGAAAACTAGTTAGCTAATTGGTTGGAAATTATAGTTCCGTGAAAATCGAGTTGGTTAATTTATTTTAACCTTTATGCATTTTTTAATTGTTAGAAATTGAATTTATTTAAATTGTTTCCCTTTCATCACAAACTTCCTAGAAATCATAATTTGACAATAGTAATCATATAAAATTTGATATTTTATATGTTTGTACTATTTTGACATGAATGTTGTCATTCACATGTCTAAAACATGTATGAAACACATATAAACAAGATGAAAGGATTTCCATCCAGAATAAAATCTTACATTCTACTTATACTTATTTCATATGTGTTTCATACATGTTTTAGACACACAAAATCCAAGTCTAAATAATACTGACTTATAAAAAAAACAAATTTCATGACTCCTATTACCAAATTGAGGCCCAATAAGTTTACGATGTCATGTTTTGGCGTTTAAAGAATGTCGTTCTCTCACAATTATGTTGGGACGATTAGATTTGTATAATTTGACTATGTAATTTGATTGTATTTAACAGTCAAATATATCATGTTCTTATTATCATTTCATGTAACGTGATAACTTTTGTAACATGGATGATAACCATGCCATTGGAAGTTTTAAAACTTCAAAATATTTTCTCTAGTATGCCATGAATTACTATACTCCATTGTCTCTTGTAATTTGCCTTTGTAATGCGATTACACCACATATGATTCGACATTGAACCATGTGCTTAATCTCATCGTTACCCAACATATTTGTTCCTTTGCTTTCAGGGGGTGTTCAAGAAATAGAATGCTTGTTGAACTCATTTTTTGCTATGTATCACCAAAATCAAGGAGAAAATTATGAATAAGGTTTTATGTGAGCCTTTGGTTGTGGGCCTTACTAAAATCATGTCCATGTTTGACCAATGAAGTTTGCAACCCCATGCTTTACCTACTATCGAAAACACTTGGAGAATTTCCTAGTGTATTTTGATGGCACCTTATGTCCATAAATATCCCTCTGTTAAAGAGGAGGTTGTTATGCCTCCTCCTCGAAAATAGGAGGAATTGTTGGAATCAAGCTAAGGTGCAAAAACCATAGTTGTTTTACAACCAACAAAATTATGCACACATGAGGTCCTTACCCTACTTGTTGAAGAACGACAACAATTCATGGTGCGCATGTGAACCCAAGCTTGAAGAAGAAGAATTTGTGACTCCAAAGAAAGTTTTCAATTCCCAAATGGTGTTCCAGTGCCAGTGCATGGCAATTTTTGTTAGGGTACAACCAATCTCTTGAGTTTTTGGAGGATATCGTCACAAAGAGAATGTGGCTATCGAGAAACCAGTCTGATGGAAGGGCAACAATCAATCCCATGCCTTTGCACATTTCTGCACATTAGTTAGCAAATGTCTCCACATGCCTTTGACATGCCTCTTCTGCCTTCATACAATTACCTGTCTGCCTTGCACAACACAATTTTAAAATGAGAATAAAAAATCCAGGATTGCTCTTCAAGAGCTTCAAAGAGACATACCATTCTGTGTGCGCATTGCTGCAGCAACACTGAGTCTGAGCAAAAGAAACCTGTGTTGTTGTTTCGGGGTTAAGTTTTTAGAGCAAAAGAAACAGATGTTGTTGTTTGGGGTTAAGCTTTTGGAGCTTGGTTGCAGGTGTTGATGTTGTTGGGTGATCTCTAAAAGACTTTCTGCAGAATGCTGCAACACACAAAAAGTTCAGAGTCTACCTGAATTTTGTTCCAAAAGCTCCTCCTTTGGACAAGAAGTTTCCTGTGAGTTTTGACAAACCAGTGGTACTTCGACTAGTGTAGGACAAAAACTTCTTGCTCAACATAATTTGCACTAAAGTTGCCCAACCACAAAACAATTGTTCAAAGATCTTCTTGAGCCCATCTCTTCAGATTCTTGTGGTGTTGCAGTGAACCTCAGGACTGGGTCCCCATAAGGATGGGGGCAGGACGAAGCAAGCAAGCACAAAGCAAACAGAACAGTGTTTTGAAGACAAGATTTCAAGTCCATGCAGAAAGAATGCTGTGGATGCGTTTGAAGAGACACCAACAGATTTCAAGTTTCTATGTAAGAAGAAGAGAAACAAAACCATGGCAAATGAGAGACCTCAGAGAGAAAACTTTGTACCCAGAAAAAAAATTCTCCTAACTTCCCAAAGCAAAATGCTGATTCATGAGCAACAAAATTACACTGTTGCATTGCATTTCTGAGGAAGAAAGGAAGAAGAAGAGCAGAGGAAGATCTGTTATGATTTTCATTCAATGTTATGCAATTTTGGTTTTATCAGGAAATTCAGAACTTGGAATAACAACAAAAATCATGTTATGTGGAAGAGAAGAAACAAGAGAGAAAGTGTATCAACATTCTTAAACTCTCAGGGCATGCATTGTTATATTAGATCTCAGCCTTGGACATGTCAGGAAGATCAGAATCATCATCATCGCTGTCACCTTCATCATCTGCTGTGGCATCAAAGCCGGAATTGAAGTCATTGATGGAGTTCATGTTGAAGTCATGGAAATGATTCTGCTGCAGCAGCAGCTGCTCTTCTTCGTCTTCATCAATCCATCTGTTCCAGTCTGCTCTCACATAAGGGGGAGCTTTACCTTCATTCTTGAGAAGCCTTGTCCACCAACCTTTCTCTCCCTTGTCTATTTCACAGAAGGTGTGTCGAAGTCCCTGGTTGATCTTGCTGTGCTCCACGTCCACTTTCCCGAACAACTGCAGATCGGTTTCGAATTTCTCGTTGTCGGAGCCCACTGTCGCTGAGAAGAGGAATCTTCCGTCCGCCTCCAACTTCACTTGCGCATCCTTGGCATCCGGAAGCTCCACTGTCACGTATAGCTTGTCTGATCTCTGCGCCCACAGTATCTCTGGATGGCGACTCATCTCTCTCTCTCGCCTCCTTCCTTGCTGAAATCCCAGTTACTCGACTAAACTGTTTTGCACAGTGCACGCAACTCTCTCTCTCTCTCTCTCTCTCCTTGCCGCCAATGAAACTGCAAATTTGGCCCAAGAATGAATGTTTCAGATTCTAAGGTATTCTTGCAACCGTCTGTCTGTCTGTATGCCTTAGACCTGCAAACTTCAGAACCTGTGCCGTTACTGGAACTGCAACATTCCACCACATATATACTGCAGAGTCCGATATCAAACTGGAATTCGCAACACCGAACGTCACAGAAACTTGTAAGCAATAATAATGTCTATCGAAATCGCGAACTCTCTCTCTCTCTCCAACAAACAGATCAAACAAGTCCCACAAAAACAGCGAAATTTGGTTTTTTGTTTTTTCCAATTCCTGATCATTTGAAATTCGAATTCGAACTTGTTTGCATTTGGACACACGCTGCAGAAAGGGACTTTGGCACCACAACTTCTTGTTGATGATGATGATGAGGAGTTGGTGTAGAAGAATTGGAGCGAATGTGTTGTGAAGGAGATGGGAAGCGACGGAAGGCAGAAGAGCGTGCGAGAGACACACGAGAGAAAGAGAGCGAGAGCGAGAGAAGGGCGCGATGGGGAAATGCAACAAACACCCCCCCCCGGGTATCAAGACTGTTCTTAAGGTCCATGGCCGCGGCTCTCCGAACGGGAGGCGGCGCGGCTCTTTTGTGAAACCCGCCGGTTCTCCTAGAGGGCTTGAAATTATAACTGGGGCTGGCGGTTCTTGGATTCTGGTTTGTTTTGTTTTGTTTTGTTTTGTTTTGTTTTTATTTTTTTTGGGGGGTTCCCCAAGTTAAATTCTTGTTAAAGAATTAGGCTACAAATGGCCATCTAATTCTGAAATCTTTTTTGAAAACCAGAAGCCCGGTGGGCTTTTCTTCACACAAAATCAAAATGGGTGCCTACTTGCCTGATACTGCTGCTCTTTGACTGTGTTTCTAATGGCAGGGGTTGGTTCTATAACCTATTCGGAAAAACCTCCTCTTCGGAAAGACCTCCAACAGAGTTTTTAGTGTACTTGGAGGTGCTTTTACAAATGCGTCAAAAGCCTGCTGCTGGGTATTTCAAATCGCAAAACACCCGCCATGGCAGGCATTTCACTTTTCAAAATGCTTGTGTCAATAATAAAATAAATTAGCTCTGATACCCGGAAGTTACCCAGATCGTGCCCGCCAGGTATCACAGTAAACAATTAAAAAAGGTTTCAATTGTTCATTTTTATTATGGGCAACAGCCCTTCAGGCCGGAAAATATTAAACATGCCTAAGATTGTAAATGCCATAGATACAAAAGTACTGCCACCACAGCATGATGTCACCAAAACAAGCCTCGCCTCCAAACCCCCCCATCCTCGTTCGCGTAATTGTCACATTTGCACGTTCAGTCCTTGATCCTAAACCCTAATGCGGTGTAACAATCCTTTGTGCTCGCATATCATCTCCATCACTAGACCAGCTTAAAGCTCCATCACCATTGCCCTACAACTTCAAGCAACAATTAATTAGTTTATTGCACACCAATAATGCAAACAATTGAGTAGTGTTTGTCGTATCACATTAAGTTCTTTAGCACGCCTAAAAATTAATGCAATTTGTTGAAGTACATGCATGGAACTCTCGCGAAACGTACAAGAGCTTCAAGCGCAAACACAACCGTACTACTATCGAAGTAAGTTTTTTTTTTCATGGTTATGAAATACTTGTGGAATCACCATCCTATACCAAACAATGTGTTGTTAGGGCGTTCATGGATTGCATGAAAGATTTTATAGAAAAAACCTTGTGTAATGCTTAAATGTTAGTAGAAAAGATGAAATCAAAGAAGTTGAATTCAAATTTAATTGCAGTTCAATTGTTACTTAGGTTTTCAATTGGATTTTGTTATCTTCCTTTGAAAAACCTTATTGTAACATGCTTAGGAGTTTTCTTGTGAGGTGAAAAGCATGGGAAGGAATCTGTGGTTATGAGAGGAGTGATATGAACATATAAACACAAAATTCCTTTCTTTATTCAACACATAAGTTTAAGTTCTTGATTCATGTGTTCATGTTTGTTACTTGTCATTTGTACATGTTGCAAAATGTTTTAACAAAGAATAGGGCATTTATATTTTGGATTCATGTTATGATCTGACCTAGGTATTATTACGGTGTCAAGTGTTGCAATGGCTAGAAAGAACACGAATAGTGAACCTGGGAGCACAATGTTGTCTGCAAAAAACAAAAAAGACCCAATTGTTTAGGGTTTAATTCAATATTATGTCAATTTGGGGTACGAGAAATTTGTAGAGCGTCTTTTAGCCCAATCGGAGGTTTTGCTAATGGGAGCCCATCATTCACCAAAGTATATACATCTATGCGTTCGTCTAGTTGTGGGAGCATGTTTGTAGGCTCTCTTGCAATTGTTGCCCACTCATCGTTGGATTCATCCTGGTCTCTAGGTCTCTTCCAAATTTTATATAACAGGTGTCTTCCAAAGTCCATAAAATGTTTTTGCATTGTTGAGGATACTTGTTGCTTACAACCCTTACATCGCGAACATGGGCAAACCATCATAGTCTCCCCATACTTATGAACAAAATCCCTCTTGTGAATCCATAGTCAATCATCTCGTTTTTGGATAGACATCATTGTTTTCTTTCAAACACTTGCAAGAAAGCCCAAAAGCTTTAACACAAACTTGAAATGAAAACTTCATGAACTAATTAGTTACAACAATATCACTAAAATTCTACCAAATACATTTGATTGTCATGACCTAAACATTTGTGGGAATGCATTTATGGTAAAAGCTTAAACCAAATTTAGACTTCCATGCCTATTTTTGTTTCAAGATAAGCACACACAAAATGAATAGCACTTGAAGATTGAGGTGTTATAACAAACTTGAATTTTCCAAAAACATCGTTATTTAATTGAATGATCAAACCAAAAAGATGGAAGAACAAAACATCAAAACTTGGTTCGCCAAAAATCCAAACATAAAAACCTTAATGGGAGGATGATTGGCCATTGACATGCATGGGGCATGGCATTCCATTTGGTTCAATGAGGATGGGATGGCATGATAGGTTATGAATTCGATGTAACATGAATATGTTCCACATAAAAACCAATTAGGATTGGGTTTTGCCAAAATAACCATTCGAATGTTGAAAAAGAGGGGGAAAGGAAACGATCCAATGTAAAACATGTCGGGCAATAATTCTGTACCTAACACATTTAATATTTTCCCTTTAGGCCGATGCATTTTTGCAATAATGGGCCTTTAGTTAGTACGTTTGTTATCACAACCCTAAGCTTGGGCTCTTAACCAAAACAAAGGCATGGAAGGTGCAAGCTAGGAGTGCAACCCAAGGATGTGGGATTGTGTGAGGGAATGAGCCCACACATTCCCAAGTGGACTCCCACTTTGGGAGTTGGAGTCCCAATGGACTCTTGAATCTTTGAAGAACGATAAGAAGGGTCAAAATTCATTGGATTGAAAATTTATACTATCGAAAATTTCTTCAGGTGTAGATGTCTAAAATGGGATTGCATCATTCATTTAAATACTAAAAACACAAGTTATGACCGAAAGAAAGGCCAAAAGTCAAAATGTCAATTTGATTTACAACCATTGAAAGTTGATAATTGCACTGAAAGTTGGGAATTGCCTTGATTTACATGCATCTAGGGCATGCCACATATCATTGGAAAGTTCTCAACAAGGGCTACAACTTCACTTTTGATTATGCTTCAATCAGAAGTTTACACAAGAAGTTATGGGCGTCCAAAATGGCAGGAGGTCCAATTTCAAAAAAATTGAGATTCTTAATTTACGAATCCCAAGAAAAATGCCATTTGGGTGTAGTCCTTATTTCGAAAATATTACAAAGGGGCAGATGGTGGTTTCCCTTAAATTCAAGCCATGGTGAGTTTTGTGAATTCGTGTATGCTTGTGATTTGTTCGTGCACCAAAAGTGTTCCAACTATCATTAACCAACTTGTTGTCTAGTTTCTATAAATCACTATGAATAATTGACCTGCTTGTCATTCATTCTAATCCCCATTTTATAGTTCTAGCACACCCTTCTACCTTTAAAATGTTACAAGCGAGGGAATGTACCCCAACTCTTTTTTCTTTTGTTGTTTTCACTTTGGGACGCACATTTGAATCTTTTAAAGAGTTGGGGGTTTTATCATTTTCAGCCCATTATTTTAGGATTGCTTTAGCCTTAAGGTGTAAGGTCCATTGTTTCAAAACTACTTCAACCTTAGGGTGTAAGATCCATTATTTTAATATTGGTTCAGCCTTAGGGCATAAGGTTATTATTTGAAGACCATCTTGGCGCTAAGGTGTAAGGTCCATTGTTTCAGGATTATTTCAGTCCTAGCATGGTTACCACAACCTTAACCTTGGGCTCGTAACTAAAGCAAGGGCTTACAAAGGTGCAAGCCAAGATTGAAACATGAAAGTCACATTTCATGCTCCCAGGAATGTAGGAAAGTGTGGGGGAATGAATCCCCACGCTCCCAAGTGAGCTCCCACTTTAGGAGTTGGAGTCTCGATGGATTTTTGAATCTTTAAAAAACGATTGTAAATGTCAAAACTCATTCAATTGAAAAGTTCCTTATACCATTGAAAAGTTCTTAGAACAATATGTCTAAAATGGTCTCGCATGATCCATTTGGGCACTTAAAAACATGAGCTATGACCAAAAAAAAGGTCAAAAGTTAAATTGCCAATTTGATTCATGACCACTAAAAGTTGGAAATCACCCTGATTTCTTTGTGTTCAAGTGGCGTGCCACATACCATTCGAAAGCTCCTGATGAGGACTACAACTTTGCTTTAGACCTCACCTCAATCAAAGGTTTGCACACAAAGTTATGGGCCTCCAAAGTGATGGGAGTCCAAAATTTAGGGAATTTTGGGACTCCCAATTTAATAGTCCCACTTCGAATAAAGGAAGAGTGACAAAAAAACTACAAGCCATAAAAATGTAAGGCAGAAAAATTATAGATTTTGTTATGTTCTTTTTACACTACGCGCCAAAAATTATAATTTCCGAAAGATCGCTAGTCAACTTCCGTAAGAGTAAAAAATGAGAAGCCAAACTTGCGGGCATTTTTTATTACTTGGACCCCAACTTCATCAAGATTAAATACATCTATTATGTAGATAGCTCTCTACTAAAAATCACTAAACTTGAAAAAAAAAAATTAAAAATAAATCGATACGCATCATCTTTTATTTAGAATATAACTTTCAATCGAAAATAGGGCAAGACGACATGGTATATACAACCTCAGCTAATGTTGAATTCTTAGGCATCTACAGGGACAAAATGACATTTGAATGTTGGTCATGTGGCCAAGCATAGAGAATTTATAAAGAGAAGGTGGTGGTTTCCCCCAAGTTTATGTCGTGGTGAGTATTGTGAGTCTATGTTTGGCCGTAGTTTGTCCGTGCACCAAAAGTGTTTTAATTACACACTAACCAACGTGTTGTTTGGTTTGTGCAAAGCCATGTGAATAATTGACTTGCTCATCACTCGTCTTAAACCCCATCCCGAAGCTCCAACATGCCCATGTACCGTCGAAGTGTTGTTAATTAAAGAACATGTTTCATTCTTGTCTTTCATATTTGGACTCACAATTGAATCTATCCAAAAGTTTGGGGGTGTGTCAGTGTAGGGTCCATATTTTAGGACCACCTCAACCCTAAGGCATAAGGTCCATTATTTCAAGACCACCTTAGCCCTAAAGTGTAAATTCCATCATTTCGGGACTTTTTTAATCCTTGGGTGTAAGATCCATTATTTCAGGATCCATGTTGTAACCATTGAATTCTTGGCATGGCTTTTTTTTTACATTTGTGTGTAGGTCATTAGTATGTAGTACTTTGTAGTGTCCATTTTGCATTTTGGAATGTTGGATCAGTATAACTATCTAATCAATAAAAAATATGGAATAATAAATACATATGATTGGAATGTTCTAGGGCTTTGAAAAGCTATGCATTTTTTCACCATAATCATAGTAGTCTTCCAGTGATGAAACCTTGCCAAACTTCATCAAAAGAGAGCACCCAAAAAAAGGAAAGAAAAAAAATCAAAGGGCAAAATCCAAAGTGCACACAACCAAGCAACACCCAAAAAAGGTAGGCCACATGGAGGTAATGGAACCACTAAAAACATCTCTACCCCAAAATTGTAAACAACTCCTTTATGTTAAAATAGAATAATGTTTAATGATCACTATCCCCACCTACAAATCTTACTATATTAATTCGCTTGTCTGTCTGTCTGTGACATGACAGTTCCGCGTTTTAATTCGCCGGCGGAACCGGCCCGGACAGTCGGACAGTTCCGCGTTTTAATCCGCCGGCAGAACCGGCCCTTTTCCGCCCATTTCCGGCGGGCTGCCCATAACAGGGGTTTTTTTTTTTCTTTTTTTTTCGCCCTTTTCCGGCGGGCTGTCTGTCCGTGACGTTTTTTTCTTTTTTTTTCTCCGGCCCTTTTCCGGCGGGCTGTCTGTCCGTGACGTTTTTTTTTTTTTTTTCCTTCTCCGGCCCTTTTCCGGCGGGCTGTCTGTCCATGACGTTTTTTTTTTTCTTTTTTTTTTCTTTTTTTTCTTTTTTTTCTTTTTTCTTTTTTTTCTTTTTTCTTGTTTTTTCCGGCCCTTTCTGGCGTGTCCGAAGGTCACGGCGTGCCCAGGGTTAATAACAGGGTTTTTTTTTTTTCTTTTTTTTCTTCCCGACCCTTTTCCGGCGGCCTGCCCAGGGTTTTTTTTTCCTGCCCATTTTCGGCGGGCTGCCCAGGGTTAATACCAGGGTTTTTTTTTTTTTTTTTTCCGGCCTTTTCTGGCGTGTCCGAAGGTCACGGGTACCCACTAGTGTTATAAAAGTTCTTTTAAACAATCAAAAACCATTTATATCTTTACATCTGAACGAGTAATAGTTACTTGTCAAAGCCATGGTAGAAAAAACATTTTGAAAGGGTTAAAATGACCACTACAAAATGGACATCCATACGAGAGTGCAATAGGATTTACGCTATCCTGCTCCAAGATTTAATGAAAATGGGTGTTTGTAGGTGTGGGGGGGAGATGCCTTAAATACCAAAACTTCTACCAGTTGCACGAAGCATATCAACTAAAGAAAGGAGAGATAAATGAAATAATAAATGAAATAAACTTCTAGTGAAACAAATGGATTTGATTACTATACCTCCTCCAAGATTTCTAGTGCGGTGTTACATACCAAACACCAATGGAAATGCTCTTATAGTTGTTGGTGTCAATTGAGACTAGCAAGCCTTGGACACTGTTGTTGCCTGTAAGACACAAGTGATGCAACAATTTTTTAAGGTACTATTGGTTTGGCCTACACCATTAACACAAGAATATCCTCAATGATTCGTGGAAGGGAGGGGATGGATGGGAGAAGAGCTCTGCCGATATGGTGAAGCCTTACTAAGGGCGTAGCTAGGGGGCCAAAGAAAAAGATTTGACTGTGCCCTGACCATTTTGGCCCTCCACCCGAAAGCACAAAAGAAAACATGTAGCCGAGCTCACATCATAACTCTTGTATATATCAATTTGGTGGAATTTTAGATTTAAGGTGAGTTGTGACAATTCAATAGTGCCAACGAATATCTTGTTATTGGGAAAGACAAGAAGAATGTCCAAACACATTGGCACAAACTTCCTCAATGGACAAACAATGGTTGTAAGGACTCCTACAAAGTGCTTCGAGACCTACCATTCTTCTGATCAAGGTACAGGTTCTCTCAGGGGCAATTTCAAGTTCCAGAACATGCTCCTTAAAATCAAGAAATTTATCACCATCTTCGAGTCATCCAGCCCCATCTAGCTTTTTAGCCATGAAGTTGTCTTCATTGTAAGTGGTAAGATGTCTTCTTCATCCGATACTCTTCAAAATCTGAATGATGTTTGAATCAGACTCCACAATTTTGGTGAGAAACCCTTGGCTGCCAAATATACTGTTGGAACAAAGAATGGTGCATTCGGATTCAATGTTGATACAAATGGCATCGTCATAGCCATCTCACCAAATTGTCTTGATTAGTCTCCTATGATGGACTCATTGAAAAGTTTAGTCTGTCACAATGTGTCCACAAAACCAGAATGACACAAGGATCCACAAACCCAAGTTAAGTCTTCCATCACAACATGTTCAGAAACCAAAATAAGACAAGATCCACAAACCTCTGTCTAGCACCCACATTTGTATAGAACTTTCTTTTGATAGTGTACCTTTCTCCCTTGCAAGGTTTTCTCTTAGAGTCCAACCAGAAGTAGCAAAGTTGTTCTCTCTCCCTGAGCCATAAGCTTGCGACATAAAGTTTTCAATACTATTGCTCAAGCACTCCCTTGCATTAGGACGGGCATCCTTCATATACCCAATCTAACAAAAATCTTGACAGCATCAACCAGATCTGAAGTCCAAAACTCTCAGCAATTTCTCCTATTATGTCATCTTCTAGAACAGAATCCCAGGATTATTATGACAGTAAACTTGGAGCTGAAGAAATCTAACAAGATCCAGACACAACCACACACAGAGATGGATGGCTTGCCTACCTAGCATACCATCAGCATGTAGTGGATGCCATATCTCTATCCTTAATGGCATTCAAAAGCCCTCATTGACAAACCCACCCAGGGCCCCTCTTCTACGAATCCTGTAAATGGTTTGCTTTAGAGTAGCGCTAGTACAGAGGAGGTTCCTTTCACAACATTCTGATGTGGTCTGAATTACAACGTTGCATGCTACACAAATGCATGCAAGTTACTTGTAGTATGACTGGCATTGCTGCGCTCTTCTACTACCATGGATTGAATCACTAGCAGCAATGAGAGCTTTGATTCAATCCAAACAACTCCTAGATATATCCTGAAAAGAGCACCAGATTGTGCAGAACTCCATGTGCGCAGATAATCATCATCCGATCATCATGACCATGGAGAACAAATGCTTCTATGAAACCGCCATGGCAGGCAATTCCTTCAAGCAATAAAAAAAGTCCTTGCAAAGTTTCACACAATCAAGTACTGTAATATTCTTCCCATTCCAGAATCGTTCTCTTCACAGATCAAGGTCCTCCTCCTAAACCCTAAAACCCTTCCCAAAACTCAAAGCCCTAAACCCTCAGACCACAACCCACAATCCTACTAGCCATAAGCCCTAAAACCTGGATTAGAATAAGATCTTACAAACCCCATTTACTGCCCAATGCCAGAATCCATTGCAAGAGCACTTCCAATTCCAAGCTACTTTGCTACAAGCAGTTTCTTGAAGTCCAAGTAGCATAGAGAAAAAGAAAACCCGAACCCTAAACCCATAAACGTTAGAACCTGGATTAAAATATGATCTTAGAAACCTACTTACTTCCCAAGGCCAGAATCCATCGCAAGTGCACTTTTAATTCCAAGCTATTTGGTACAAGCAGTTTGTTGAAGTCCAAGTAGCGGAGAGAAAAAAGAACGCCCTCCTCTTGCAAATCTCCTAGTTAAGAGAAGGTTTAGGGTTTAAGGTCTTGAAGAAACACTTCAAATTGGTTTTGGGTGGTGAGGCAGACTTTTGTTTTTTGTCTATGGTGGGGATGCTGCGCTTGTTGCTGATACCGGTCTTGACGCCCACGAACGCTGCTGCTGCTTCTTCTTCTTCTATCCGCAGCTTTGCTGCTGCTGCTTGTCACCAGCTGAAGACGAAGAAGGAGAAGAACAAGAAGAGGCGTCATGACATTTGGCAACAATGGAGAAGCCTGAGCTTGCAAGCAGGAACCGACAAGCACGTGGCGGTGGAAGAGAAGAAGATAGATAGTGAGAAACAACAGCAATGTGACTTCCAAGCAGCAGCACTAGACGTATCCTTTCCCACCTACATGATCTGGGGTGCCAACACCGGCGTTGGGAAAACCTTGGTCTCCGCAGGTACTTTTTCTGAATTCTCTCCTCTTTCCTTCCTCTCTCCCATCCCATGATTCTTCAACATCCGGTTTCCTGAAAATTGATTTCCTTCTGCATGCAATTGAGGATTCTGAATTGGTTTCTATCCATCAAACTCTAAACCCTAAACCCTAAACCGGACAAGATGGATTTGATGACATAATTCTCCATGTGTATCATCTGAATTGAGTTCCAAAGCTTCAAATGTGCTCATTGAGGGATACTAGAATGTGAGCATGACTAGTTGCTGAATGCTTGTGACTTGATTCCAAGCTTTCCAGATGGTAATTGATATCAATCCAATTGCCCGGTACACTGATGCCACTTTGTTGGATTGAAGACAGGTCTTTCAGCTGCAATCGTATGTCATGAAGGTTCTAGCGAGCAATGGAGGGGTTTGGGAAAGAAATCTGGTGTTGAGGAGGAGAAAGAGAGGGAGCTAATTGTCAGGAGAGCAGACCTTCTGTATGTCAAGCCTGTGCAGACAGGCTTCCCTGCTGATTCAGATGCACGATATGTATTTGAGGAAGTCTCTAGAGTTGGCAGACTTTGCCCTCAAACCATCCCCCATGGCTTATTTGCATGTAATCATACACTGCAGGTGTCCCCTGCTGTCTGTAGATCGATCAGGGATCCTGCTGCAGCAATATCAGCAACTGCTGCATGGAGACTCCAGGAGCAAAGATGCTGGGCAGCAGATGAGACAGGTTATATTTTTTTGGAGATGCCCCTCGTTCCCATTCACAGAGCTAGACTTTTGAGGATGATCATCATGTTTGAATAGGTGGACTGAACTAATGTCATGATCTAGGCATGAGGTACATGCAGTCAATCATATATTCAGGTTCCCTGTTTTTGGTTATATCACAGGAATGAGGGACCTCTGCAGCTCTGAGAGTAGGTTGCTACAGGGATGTCACACCCTCTCTTCTACAAGGAATGGAGAAGACAGTGCATTACCAGAGAAGAATGTGGATGGTGGTAGGCATGGAGTATGCCAAAAGCCAACTCCTGCACAGTTCACCTGTCAGACAATGTGGTCATGGTTTGATCCTGTCTCACCACATCTTGCAGCTGCCAAGGAGGGATCAACAGTCTCTGACTTAATGGTGCTTAACTCTGTTCAAAGCTCACTTCAGAGTCTGAGTGATGGCACACTCAGAATATGGGAGCGGGAGGACAAAAGCAGTGATTTGATGAGGAAGTGGGCACTTGTGGAGACTGCAGGTGGAGTAGCTAGTCCTGGACCATCTGGGACTCTCCAATGCGACCTTTATAGGTGAAGATGCAGAAATGGCATGAATGTTTGGAAGGACTAGTCCATCCATACAAACTCATAGCTGTTGTAGATACTGCAATTGTTTTGTGTTCTGTCCAAATGTCAGTGCCAGGTTCCAGGAATTTGGGCTACAAAAAAAAAAACATTTTATGTCTCAAAAGTTCAAAGTTTAATGGCTTGATTGACTGCAGGCCGCTACGACTGCCGGGTGTGCTAGTTGGGGATGGAAAACTGGGGGGCATCTCCAGCACAGTAGGAGCTTATGAGAGCTTGCAAATACGTGGCTATGATACAATTGCTATTGTTCTAGTTGACTCAGGACTAAGCAATGAGCAGGCTTTATGTCAGTACCTCAAACACAGGTAAAGCACGTACCTTGTAATTTTGTAATGAGCTTTGATGATTGGCTGGAGTCAGAAACTGTTATGAGCTTTTGAATGAATGTAAGTGTCCCTCTATGTCTTTTTTTTTCAGGATTCCTGTTTTTGTACTCCCACAACTGCCCCAAGATCCCAATGAGAACCTCGCCAGTTGGTTCTCTATGACAGAAAGAATGTTTGCTGATTTGCGTGATACTTTGGAAAGAGCTCACTCAGACAGGATAAAGAGGCTAGAGGAGATGCCCAGAAAGGCGAGTCAGATTTTATGGTGGCCCTTCACACAGCACTCACTGGTTAAAGAAGGAAGCATTGCAGTCATTGACTCCCGGTGTGGGGAGAACTTCTCCATATTCAAGGTTTGTCAAATTTACAGTGAGCCAAGATTCGTTTGCATCTATGACAAAATGCAATAGCATAGTTTATAATTGGGTTTTCCTCTAAAGATCTTGCTTCTGGATTTCTCCCATCTTCTTTTCTCTCTCTCTCTCTCTCTCTCTCTTCCTCCTTTCTTGTTTGGGTTTCACCAATTCTTGCCTTTTTGTTTTCATTTTCTCCTTCTCTTTACTTTGATGTTCCTATTTCTTCTTGGGTTTTTGGTCTTCTTATTTCCTTCTGAGCTTTATTGAGGTAGCCAGTTTCATGGCTGAGTGGTTCCCATTACTGCTGGTCTTATGAGAGAGAAATGTGGTATGTTGGTCAATGTTTGACATTAACCTCAGCCCATTGCTTGTTAGCTGATGAAGTCAGTGCAGATGTAATGGTAGGTGGTCAATACCATATGCATTGCTCTTGAAGGTCCTTGAACATGCATATGACTGCACCTGTTGTTCAGACTGTTTCTCAGTTTTTTATTGGTTTAGTTTTCTCTTTTCTTTGGTTGGTGCTCTTCTTTTTGGGTTTCCTCTTTTGCATGTCTGATGATTTGGTTGTTGTTATGTTGTCAGATCGAATATCGATAACCTTAATATCGGGTCATCTGCTGTATCTTATAATTGCTTGCACCCACAATGCAGATTTCCTGTAGACTTGTGAAATCATAAGTATGGAAAATTTCTCAGTAGTGGAGTTTTAACCCCTTGTGAGAGCAGATCTGATCATTTTTTGTAGAAAAGTTCCATGCTTGTCACTTGTAGAAGGCCAGTGTGAGTGACAGATTGAAAACTTTTCATTTACATCTTCCTCTTTATTTTTGTTTGAAAGTATCACAGCATGAACCACAAAATATACCCTCAAAGACAGCATTGCGCTTCACGATGGATCAGCCGCATTCATTGAATTTTGCAGGGAAGTGAGTCCCAGAAAGGTGTGATAGAGCCACAATTTGATGCATGTGCAAGCTGGTGGACACAGGGCCCTGACAAAGCACTGCAGGTTATTGACCTACACACATGCTGCATGAATAGGGCCATCTCCACTAATTTCATGGGCTTTTTTTCATGACCTTGCTTGGGCTGCGACTCAGCTAGTGCTTGCTTCTTAGCTACATTTCTTATGGAAGAGTCTGATTGTTTTTACTAGGAGTTTTGCTGTATCCAGATATGTGTGTGCTGTTTAGGAATAGTTCAGACAGTGGGTGTGAAGAGATTTGCCACCAAGGTCATGGTGATCTGAAGTTATGATGATGGTTATCCAGCCAGAGCTTGCCAGGGAAGCAGCGTACTCAGCAGGAAGATACGGCCATGTTATGTTCCCGGAGAATGTTCACGAGCCTGCCCTTCACTGTGCTGAACTCCTACTACAAGGTGTTGGCCAAGGTAGCTGATCTTCCCTTTCCCTTAGATGTTTTGGCTCCCAGTGCAAGTCCAACTCAATGCCTAGGTGGGTTCATGGGTTCTGCTGCTTTCTCCATGTTCATTTGATACTCATGCTTCAAGTGGATTATGAGTATATACAGTACATCATGAAGACAGTGTGCTGGAGACTGTCAACCTGCAACAAATGAGAATTGATCAATAGGTTGAGACTTGCTTGTTTGGCCATTTGTTGCAGGGTGGGCAGAAAGAGTCTTCTTCTCAGACAATGGATCAACTTCAATAGAGGTAGCCATTAAAATGGCTTTCCGAAAGTATGCCACTGACCATGGGCTATGTGATCTTGCTGACTCTGAGCATGGGAAACAACAATTTGAGGTATTACCCGCATCCTTTGTAAAATGTCAACAGGGTGGAATAGGAGATCATAGAACTTCATGACAGCATGAGCAGGTGAAACATGATTGTTGCACAATAGAACCTGGTGTGTGGTAAAGGAATTATGCATGACCAGCAATAAAATATCAGAATCAATGGATTCCGAATGCAGGTGCTGGCTCTTAAAGGATCTTATCATGGGGACACATTGGGTGCTATGGACGCACAGGCACCTTCTGCTTACACAGGTTTCTTGCAACAACCTTGGTACGTGCAGTGGGGTCTCAGAGAGCAGTAAAGAGAATCTAGGCACATAGCTACCTGTGTTTTGTCCTTATGACAACACACCATGCACCTGGCTTGGTTAGCATATGTTGAAGGAAAGAGGGGTTCAATGAGTTCTGATAGGATTATGAGAATAGATAGTTGCTAGTACCATTGTCAAGCTTAATTTCCAGTTCCAGAACTTTCTGCAGCACTTGTATCCTCAATTGCTCTTTATCCCTTCTAGATCCTCATATATATATCTAGTAGTACTTCCTGGAACTGCTGTTCATGAGCTGTGTGTAGGTTTAGAGAAGTGCCAGTAGTCCAAAGTCCGAGTCTTGGAAAAATGTCATTCCTACTAATGAGATGGTCTCTGGTAGGATAAAGACAGGCAAGGAAAGTAAAATAGGAGTGTAATGGTTTGTATTATTTTGCATTAGTGCACATTTGTCATATGCAGGGCTGAAATAGTAACTGCATATGCTTTTTTTGAATTGTCTTGGAATTGTATCCTCTGACAGGTATTCAGGGAGGGGCCTTTTCTTGGAGCCACCCACTGTATATTTACGAAAAGGGTGTTGGCACTTGCAATTACCAGAGGCCAACTACAGTGATAGCAAAACCAATGTTGAACACAGTAAGCCATTGGACAATCTCTAATCAGGATTATACTCTTTGTTTGCAATTTTTTTTTGGTATTTGCTTTGTATGTAATACTGTGCTACACATCCCATTTCTGATGGAAGGCAGAAGCTTGATGAAATAAAATAATAGCCTCAAAGCTTATATTTTGCTGGGTGGTTATGTGCTGGTTGTGGCTTTAGGCTGGGAATCAAGAGAGGAAGTGTTTGATGCAGACCGGGATGGTACAATGTTGGCCAATATGTACAGCGAGTCCATTAAGAAGCAACTAGCCTTATCAACCACAAGAAAAGGATCTACATCCATTGCTGCTTTGATAATTGAACCTGGTGGGTTTGTGTCCTTGATTGCTGAGCAAATGTCTATTTGGGTACATGCATGGAGCAGTTGCAGTGCCAAACCTGTTATACAGTTGCAATTCAACCCATCTTGTATGTAAGCAGATGTCATCATCATACTGGATTGGAGTGTCAGTTGGATGTTCAAGTATGGGACTTCTGCCCATTGTCTTACTTGGGTCTCAGAATTTGGCAATCGTGCAATTTGCATCTGAAACAGTGCATGGGTTGCAATGTGGACCAGTGATTCATGGGGCAGGTGGTATGCAAATTGTGGATCCTCTTTTTCAGCGGGTGCTTGTACGTGAATGTCAGAGCCAGCTTATTCCAACTATATTTGATGAAGTTCTGACAGGTTGCTGGCGCCTGGGAGTTGAGGTTTGTCCTTTTGTCTGTCAAAATCTGCTCCTTTTGGTCACATCAGCTTGATCTGTATGTCTTCTGAGATAGCTGAGATAGCTGATTGTTGGATTTGTTGATCTCCACACCTAGAATGCAACCAACACAATTAGCCCAATGGCACTCCTTGCCCATAACTATCCAAGCTTAGATGCACTCCAATTCTACAATATAGTTATACAATATTAGGACAAACCAATATCAATATTTTTTTTTGGCAACACACTTTTTGCCATTATTTTTGTCTTCTATTTCTTGGAAGAAACAACTAGTAGTGGTACAAGTTTGTTCTTACTACCCATTTCCTTCACCCTCTTTGAAGCTCTATGACACACTCCTATTGTTTTGGAGGTGGTTTTGTAGCAAATTCATAGGTGCCAAGTTGCTCAAATGCAACTAGTTCGTCTTCTTTTGAATTTGATAATAACACAGTCCCTATGGGTTGTCATTGTGTTCCTCCTTGTCATCTTTGCAACATCCAAAACAATTATTCCATTTATGTCATGTTACTAGTTATTACATGTTATATTGTTGTGCAATGTAATCATTGTCCTTGTTTGCCAGTCTGCTGCAGAGTTATTGGGATGCAAACCTGACATTGCATGCTATTCAAAACTTCTTACTGGAGGAGTAGTTCCACTAGGTGCAACCCTTGCTTCTGAATCAGTATTTGAAACCTTCATGGGCAACTCCAAGGTAATTACCAATCTCCTTGTCCTTAATCCTTCTCTTGCTACTTTTACCTTTAGATAGGTAATGAAACTGCTAGAGTAAGATGCATGTGGCTTGCAGTATAGCTTGTGCATGTGGATGTGTGAAAAGAGATTTAAGTTCTGTACAGACAGAAATAGGCAGCAGTTCTTATGTTATGGAGCCTTAGAGTTGATGATGGCATATTTCAGGGTTAGTTATAATGGGATCGTATGGGAAGAGAGTTTGCAAAAACAGACAAGCAGTGTCAGAATGAATGTGTTGTCTAGAACTGGAGGACTAACAGCTGCAAAGGAAAGGTAACAATGTACATGTCCAAAAGTGTGTAAATGTTATTTATGGCGGGTTGAAATTGGCAGTTGGATGCATTACTACATGGCCATTCCTATACAGCCCATGCTATTGGCTGTGCTAGTGCTGCCATCTCTCTTCAGTATTTCTCCAATCCCTTGAGGAATCCCAACCTCCTGCCCAGTGGACGCCGGCTTAAAGAGGTCAGAATCTGCTTTCCAGTTCAGATTGCACTCACTTTTGGGTAGAGCAATGGCTCTCCTTGAGATAGAAAATCCAGGTCTGCAGAATGCAAGCAATTAGGAAGGGTACCAAGTCCAGTTCTTGGTGCCCTTTTTTTGGCTCATGGTGTAGAAGGAATTTTTAGCAATTGTTTAGACAAAACATTGAGCTCTCTCTGTCATAGCAAAGGTCTGTTTGGCAGTTTCTATTTTGATGGTGTTGTGCTTTTCTTGAAATGCAGTTTTGGAAACCTGAGCTAGTGTCAGAAATATCATGGCATCAAGCAGTGCACAGAGTGGTGTCGCTTGGGACTATTTTTGCCCTTGAACTACACGCAAGTGCTGCAGACTCTGGGTATGTTGACCATGCTATATAGAACAGGAAAAAGCGTTCTCAAATGGGTGTTTATGTGACCTATTTCTCCTGTAGGGGATATATATACACACCCATTTGAGAATGTTTTCTAGGTTTAAGGTTCTATTCCCACCATCAAACCACACTTTGAGGAGTCAAAAGTTGCATATTTCTCACACATGATGTCAAGACTGGACTGTATTCTCTAGATACATAAATTGAAAATATTTGATAGTCACCAGAATGGCATGAAGAAAACCAAACAAAGCCGATTGATATTCCCCTTCACAAATCTGAAGGTTGCACTAATGTGCAGGTATGCATCAGTGTTATCCAAAGGACTTGTTGAGGGACTTCGACATGATGGCATCTATGTCCGACCATTAGGTAATGTGGTATATCTGATGTGTGGACCTTTGACAAATCCCGAGTCTTGCTCAGCGTTGTTGCAGAAATTGCATGCCCAACTTGGTTAGATTTTAGCATCATGGTATCAGATTCAGATTCAGAAAATGGGCAGAGTAAAGCTCAGCATGATTTCCAAGTGTAGCTCAAGTCAAAAGGAAAAAATTTAACCTTGATGATTTTTTGAGTAAACTTCCTGATATTTAGTGACAGCCCATTGTATTTCTGTTCTTAAAAAAGGACACCAAATATTCAAAATTGAAGGTTTGTTTTGTGACTGAATTACCTATATACATACTACGGAGTTGTGAAGCTTAAAAATAAGCATATACTTAGAGCTAATGTTGTACCATTCCATACTTTTCTTGAATATCCCTTTCCTCAACATGTGGGTTTTTGTGAATTGATCAACAGTTCTTTATATTTTTGGATATCTCCAGACTGCCTATCTTGTAATCTCTATTTCTCTTCACAGTGTATCTTGCATAAAGAATTGAATGAAGTGAAGCTACCCTATGGTTTCATTCACGATACAAATCCTTGAAGGTGTTGAGATAATCCCATTGTTTTGTTGGAGTGGAATGGAGTTTAAACATTGATAGTAAGGTTATGTGCCTAGATAATATGCTTCAACCTTGAACCCTGCCTAAAGCTACAAGCCATCCAAAACTCCAAAGTGATCATTGCTTTTGTGCTTTAAATTTTCTTAATTGCACATTGCTTCTAGTAATATTTTTAAACAATAAATTCTTTCTTTCATTCAAACCAACTATGTTTTTCTATGTGCTTTTAAAAAAAGTCCCTCGTGCTTGAGATTTATCGGTATGGTGTTTTAGGTTTGGAGAATTGGTTAGGAAGGTGGCTAGGTTTAAGTTGTCTTGTTTTTTTGGACGTTGCTTGGAGGTGATGTTGAGTTTTGGTGATTATTGTTGTTAGAAGAGGAGTGGGTCTATTTGTTTGTAGTGTTGGTTTGCAATGGTTCATTGTTGCAGCAAAAGGGGAAGGTGTCTCAAGTTGTTGCTATTGAGAATTGCAATCTCACCATCTTTAAGCATGAGATCCTCTTCCAAGTGCAATAATTGGTGACTCAAAATCCAACAAACCCCGCTAATAATTCATTTGGTTCTTGTTAATGTAGATGCACCCACCAATAATTCACAAATGTTTTTAAGAAACGCTTATTTGACAATAGTTTATGATTTTTTTAATTAATTTTAAAACTCCAATTTATTTTTGTAAAATGATTTTAAAAACCACTTAACCCAAGTACATTTTCCATGAAAACACATTTTAAAATTTTAAAATGTCATAATCATCAACATCATCATAACGTAATGTTCTGATGAAAAATTTAATTATATTTGATGTAAATTTCATGGCTTCAAAACAAATTGAAAGCTTTGATGGAAAAAAATGTTTCTTATGGTTATCTTTTTATATTTGTCAAATTTCATGGAAAATTTCACATTAAATTTTTTTGTTTTCCCAATTACAATGTTGTGTTCATTGTTGCAAACTAAAAATGTATTTTACATTAAAAAAATGAATTGTTCATATGTGCAACAATTTCAGAACATAATGATAGATTAAGATGTAAACAATCATTAATTACAAATTTTAATCACAAATGTTTTTCCAAATATCCACCATGATGCATCAAATTAAAGCAAGTATTGAAAACTGGCACTTTGTGACATTTTTTTGTGTACACCATAACTTGCATTAACCTTAGTTCAGTTTTTTATAATTCTTTTTCATTTTAAAAAGTATGCAAATTATTGTCTGTAGATTTTTTTTGGGACAATTCATGGTTACTCTTTTGTTTGATATCCTATTGAAATTTGATCTATGAGGCTTGTGAATCTTTTCAATCAAATATCTGTAAAAAAATTATTGTTAGAATTTTAAATTGTTTCTATATTTTTCACTACCCATCAAATTCTTATTGGATAAAAGCCCATCAAGCTTTTAATTTTACAAAAACATTATTTGGAAATCTAAGATTTATTATTAGTATTCAATTGAGTTCTTTTTTATAAAAAAATCTAAATAGATTTGTATTCTTGATATCACTTAGTAATAAGTGAAAAATTCAATATTCCATTCAATCATTTCATTGAGGGGTTTTACCAAAACAAGCAAAAAAAATAATGAAGACCCAAGTTTGATTCCTTGCAATTCACAACATCGTAGGAAAAAAACAACAATGCAACACTCATGTGCTACTAAGAATAACATGAATTCTACAAGACCAAGGGGTGTAATCATACTTATCATTATAAATTCCAAAAGATATGTTATAAAGCCCAAAGGTTCTATGGGATACCCAAAGAGGGGTAATGCATGTAAATTGTGTACTTATGGGCATGAACAATACCCCTTTGACAACCCGAACCAAAATAATTAAGCCCATGCTATCTGCAGATTATCCCAAGCAAGGTATTGCTTTCTTGGTAAGTTTAGGCAATACCTTTTCAAGTTACAATAGATATGTGATGGAGCCCAAAAGATTTTTTATATACCCTAAAAGAGGTATTGCACACCCATTGAATACTTTTGGGTAGAAGCGATACCCTTCCAGTAACCTAGACTAATATAAATTAATTTATATTATTTACAAAATATCCCTATGAAGGTATTGCGTTCCTTCTAAGGTTTGTTGGGGCTATGAAATACCCCTTTAATAGCCTAGACCAAAATAATTCAATCCATTGTGTTTATAGAATACCTTCATGAAGGTATTGCATTCCTTTTAGGTTTTGTTAAGGTGATGCAATACCCCTCCAAGACTTTTGAAATATGTTACGGAGCCAAAAGGATTTCTAATATACTTTAGTAGGGGTATTGCATGTGCATTGAGTAATTCTAGTCACAAGCAATACCCCTCCAATAGCCTAGACCAAAATAATTCAATCAATGGTGTTTACATATCACCCTCATGAGTGTATTGCTTTCCTTTTTAGGTTTGAACTTCTAATTTTTGGGGGTCAAGAAAGATTTTTTGGTTTGAATGCAAGACTAGAATCATTATTTTGATAAATTTATAAAACATACATATGAAAATATATCAGAATGTATTTCTAACTATTAACACAAGATGGTGCAAAATGAAAGTAAAATGTTTTAAATAAAATAACATGGGTGACATGTGTTACAAAATTGTGCAATAAATGCCCAAGTCCAAAACAACCCCAACCTAAAATGGGGAACATGTCATACCAATAAATATGTGGTTACCTCAAAGATAAATTACTACCCTAAATCCTAAAGACCAAGACAACACCTTAATCGAAACTAAGATAAGTTATGGGCTATCTATATCACTACTAGAAGGGGATGGGATCCCATTGGCCTTCCTATATCACATTAATGCAACATCTGCATCATGGGCGTACCATCGTGTAAAACCCCTGTGATTAACTAATGTTGTGTCCACAACATCAGCCATAAACACGTCCTTGGTGGTGCCTCGAACCTTAAAATAATCAACACAATACAATAAGTATTGCATATGAATTATAAAACATGGAATTCAAAAAAAAAATTATGGCATTCTTGGAAATTTACCGACCATGAATCATTTCTAAATCATGGTATTACGTAAGGAGGCCAATCTCTTTATGTTGCACTGTTTTATATGATGTAAACTTCTAATCGCATTCCATCTAAGTACCTTTGATTGCCTTTGCATACCCAACTCAAGTCGTTCGAATCAAAAGTGCAAGGTTCTCATCATGCTCTAGCTTGGCTTGCACATTGAAAAACATGGCCCCCACACCACATGCAGTCATGCCAAGAAACTAAAGGATGTGGCTAAAGGTTAAGTTAACAAGTGTTGGTTAAGGAATCTCAGGTGTGTACTACAAATCACCTTAGAGCCTATCCCACTCCAAGGTAGCATGCTTTTTAACCTTGGGAATTGCCTTCTACTCATTGCAACAAAATTAGGGCAAAGGATTGCTTGAGACATGCACATTCATTACCGTGTGATCTTGAACCCTCGGGCCTTGCTCCCAAGTAGATGGGTGTCCAAACTTGCCCAATTCCATGGCACATTATGGCGTGCCCACAAATGTCGTACCAATTTTTACTTGGTTGTATACGATGCATCACACCCATCAACCCTACAAACAAATTTGGGCCCATCCCTTGCCCAATGGACACCTTCTATGGCAACTAGAGGAAGGGCAACCACATCTATAGCGACACCCTCTATGGCAACTAAAGGAGGGGCAACTGCATTTAAAACCAAAAAAACAAATACAATAAACCTAATGTGAAAATTAACATTCTAGATGAAGTTTATTTCTACACAACAAGGTTATTGCAATTATAGATAAAATGAAGGTATTGTAAAAATGGATAAATAGACAAAAACTTAAAATGAAGGTAATACTAAAACCCCAGATTTGAAATTTGCATCGAATGAAACTATCCCTAATAAAATAACAATATCACCTACAAAGTTATAAGGTATTGCTTAGAAACTTAAACCAAAAAAAATGCCCCGCCCACCTTTTCACATGGAAAAGGAAGGTGGGGTTTAAGTTTGAGAACCAAAATTAATAAAGGTATTACAAACACAAATTTGCCCAAAACAAAACCCACCCATCCTTTCAAATAGAGAGGATGGGTGGCCAATAGATTGTAAGTTAAGATAAAAATGTCACCTGCATCAATTTGAACATGTCCTATAACATGTTCATTATGGCTCTAAAGCAAAAGCTACATTTTCTTGTTCCACTATCATTTCCATAATGTTTTGCAAGTCAATTTCAATTGTGGCAAGATCTATTGTAAAGGTTTCCCAAACCTCAACACTTGCTTACACTTGCTCCTCATTAACATTACATTGATCCAATGCACCATCGTCAACATTCACTTGCATGTGCTTTTGCATCTTCCATCCCTCCAAACCTCCTTCATTCATGACACCTCCCATGCCACCTGCCAATTTTGTTGAAGCATGTTCCTCTTCTCCTCGCTTTTTTCGAGTTTGCATCTACTAAAGTTACAAAAACCACAAAACAAAATAAAACGTTTTTTTTACCCACACTAGAAAACAAATAAGGAGTCGCAATGAGGGAAAAAAACATCATTCAAGGAAAAGAAAAAAAGAGGGAGCCGAAACTCCCCCTCTACTAAAGTTTGATGATGGCGCCCACTTATGCCCAAAAGCAACAAAACGAAAAAAAGAAAAAAAGAAAAAAAAATCTCAACCTCCCCCTTTGGTAAGATCTCGCAATGGCACCATTAATACCCAAAAACAACAAAACAAAAATAATAATAATAAAAAAGAAGGAGCACAAGTTCCGCCTATGCTGAGATTTTGTGATGGCATCCACCTACACCAAAGGCAAAAAAAAATAAAAAAAGGGGAGTCAAAGCTCCCCATCTATTGATACTTAATGATTGTGCCCAATTGTGCCTAGAAGCAACCAAAAAAAATGGGGGAGCCAAATTGTGCTAAAACTTGGTGATGCTGCCCACCTGTACCTAGAAACAACAAAACAAAAAAAAGGCGGGGAGCTCCACCCTCTACCAAAACTTGGTGGTGGCACCCACTTGTGCCCCAAAAAAAAAAAAAAAAAAAAAAAAAACACCCCAAATAAGGGAAGAAGAGGGGGAGCTCAAGCTTCCCTTTTGCCGAGACTTGGCCACGGTGCCACTTGGCCACGGTGCCCCATAAGCATCAAAAAAATGAAAAAAGGGGGAGCAAGCTCCTTTTTTGCTGAATCTTGGTGATGGTGTTTTAGAAGCAACAAAAAAAAAAGAAAAAAAGGTTTCTTAACTCCCTTTCTACCGAAACTTGGTGATGGCACCCAAGAACTAACAAAAATAAAAAGGGGGAGCAAGCTCCCCTTGTGTTAAAACTTGGTGATGGCACCCACTTGCACTCAGAAGCAACCAAAAAAAAAAGAAAAAAAAGGAACTTGGGCTCTCTACCGAAAGTTGGCGATAGAGCCCACGTGCACCCATAAGCAAAAAAAGAAGAAGAAAAAAAAAGGGAGTTTGGGCTCCCCTCTATTGAGAATCGACAATGGAACCCACTTGCACCCACAAGCAACAAAACATAGAAAAAAAAAAAAGGAAAAACAAGGAGTTTGACTTTTTGCCGAGACTTGGCGATGGTGCCCACCCACTCCTAGAAGTAACAAAACAAAAAGAAAAAAAGGGGAGCTGGCTTTTGTCAAAAGTTGACGATGGTGCCCACCAAAACCAAAACCAAAAAAGAAAAAAAATAAAAATAAAATAGGGTGCTTACTTTAAGCTTGTGCTTTCAAACTCTCCGCTCCTCAAGCTCCAAGCTCTCCACTCTTCAAGCTCTAAGCTCCCTAAATCCAAACATTCAACCTATTCGTGATGGAGTGATTGTAAGAAGAATGTGGGGAGGGTGGACCAGTAAGATGAGGGAAGTAGATGGGTTGGTAGGAGGAATAGTGGTAAGGTTTAGGGTTTAGGTTTGTTGGAGAAAAATTAGGATAAAAGGGCAGGCCAAAAAAACAAACACAAAATAACTAGGAAAACAAATCCAATTCCCATTTTTGGAAAGGTTTTTCAAGTAGAGCAATGATTAGCTTTGCCATATTTTGTGCTAACAAGTTAATTGTTCGTTGGCATAAGTCACAGGTTCGATAGAGTTAATGAACATTTCGGTTCATGGTTGGCCACCAATAGCCGACATAAATAATCTTCCTCAGAGTAATGTCTAAAGAAAAATATCCTCCTCCAACTCCACTATGTACTCCTGTAATATAAATAATACTTGTTATGGTGCAAAACACAACAAAACTTCTTATCTTGTCCATAAAATATTCCATCTTGTAACACAAATGGCTTAGCTTTGTGAGCCAAATACTATTTGTGAAATAGTAAATATTTCTAGCATATAACCCTTCTAACAAGCAATCATACACATTTTGTAACCACTTTGGTTGCGATGTGAATAGGTGAACATTAGTGGGTCTAATCAGGTACACCAACCAGTTCTGCTTGGTTGGGCAATCTACTTAATGCATTTGCCATTAAATGGGATCTACCAGGTTTATAAACAATTTTGAAATCATATTCCAAAAATAACAATAACCACCTAACTATTTTGCCAAAAACTTGTGGCTTGTTAATTAAGTACACAAGAGCCATGTGGTCAACATAAAATACAAACCGATTACCTGGCAAGTAATGTTTGAACTTGTGTAGGGAATAGACCATAGTTAAAGCTTCCCTTTCAATAATAGTATAATTCCATTCAACTAAGTTTAGTAATCTAGAGGTGTACATAACTGGTTGATCAAATTTACCAGTTGGGTTTTGGGCAAGTATGGCTCCTATTGCTAGCCGAGAGGCATATGTGTGAACATGAAATTCAAGCTCCTAGTTTAGACTAGTCAAGATAGGGGCTTGTACATATCAATTCTTAATCTCTTCCCAAGCTATTTGACATTCTCTAATCCATTAAAAAACTTTAGACTTCTTGAGCAATCTAGTAATTAGTGACATAATAGAAGCAAAGTTTTTGATAAAACACTTGTAAAACTATGCCATCCCAATGAAAACTTGGATGTGCTGGGGGTAGTAGGTATGGGCATGTTTACTAAGGCTTGAACCTTCTTGGGATCCATAAGTTTCCCTTTTTGGATAATTAAAGAAAAAAATCTAATCTTTCATAGCAAGTTGAAGAAATAAAATATCAAATTCTATGTGAACTTGTTCATAAACCAAAATATTAGTAAGAAGTAATATCTAAAAATAAAAAGAAGAAAGAAATTCCAAAGGTTCAAAAGTTTACAAGAAGTTTTGAAAAGATCTCTATCTATCTTTCAATTCCTTTTATTTATACCAAAGGCAATATTGTTTTAAATTACACAATCAATAGCCAATAAAACTTTAAATTTAAACTACTACGACTATTGGTCTCAGTTTTAAACCAACTTATTATTGTCAACAACTAGTTACTATAACAAATTGATTATCAATTTATTTTACCCATTGGTTATCTTATCACTTGTTACTAGTTATTTCAAAGGACTAATTCACCTAAGGTCATGTTACCAAGTAATAACTAAAATAATAAGTTTCAAAATCATATTGCTTCAATGGTTACCAATTGGTAACAACCGGTTAGTATATATATAGTTGAAAAATTGGGTTAACATAGGTATTTCAATTTTCCACCCCTCCTAGCTCTATCCACTAGCTCTTTCCATTTTAATATTGTGTACCTAAACAACTTCAATATGAATTATGTAACTTTTAGAACTATTGAAATTGACAAAACATATTAATTCAAAGGAAAAAACTATGAAGGAAAATAAGGAGTGTTTTAATATGTACAAGAATATATATTTTTACATGAAATCTTCAAAATAAAATAATTATTGCACATTGAGATGTTGAACTTGCCATGATACTTAGTGTTTTTTTTTTCAAGTTTTTGTTGGAGTTTTAGTACTAGCTTGTGAACATCCCAAATAAAAAAATAAATAAATGGTGACTTATTATTAAAACCTTTAAAAAATGAAATAAATAGTCTATTTATCAGCAATAACCAAAAATAAGCATCAGGAGAACATTACCTAAAATATTTCTTTTTTAATGATTTTTTTCTATATTTATTTATTTATTTATTTTCAAGAAAAAATTCACAATAGTACAAAATTTCGTAGGTAGAAAAATTGCTGAAGGTATTTTTATACACAAGTCCCCTCTCACTGGAAGTTGATCTTCAATACATATGGCTCAAGTTTGCCATTTCATTCTTGTAATGAAAATCAATAACTAAAAAACATTTCGAGGATGAATTGCATTACAAATTGGCCTAGTTCCCAAAAGAAAAAAACATAAGTCAACTTGGGAACAATAACATAACACAACACAAGGTACATCATTTTTTCATTTCCAAATATCGATATCATAAATGTGGTGAAAGAAGGCAACATATAAGAGGACTAGAAGCCCCCCTATGTATAGGGATAAAAGCATATGTCGTATGTAAGGATCTGACAAAATTATGATTTGTGCTAGCATTCACGGTTTGAATTGGCTTTCCTTTTTTGCTTTGCATGTGATTATGGCAACAAAGAGTCGGTATTTTTCCGAGGGGAAGGGGTGGAGCTGGTCCAAGACCTGTTAAGGGTTTAATATTTGGAGGATTACATGTGTTCTTACTAAAGTTTTATTCATCAATAACCCGCCAAAAAGTTTTAGAAAGGGTTAGGTAAGATTAATAACAAGGTCTTGAGTAGCTAGGAGGTCATCATCTTATGGTGGCCCAAATTATTTGGTTACTTTTGCAATAGACCCACCTAATTTCTTTTCTTATTTTCTTACTTAAAAAAAGAGATCCAATCTACTTGTTCATTCCTTCGTTTATTTATTCACTATCGGATTTGATTGCGTTTTAGTTTCTTAGTCACAATTGATCCAATCACTTGCTTGTTGGCTTCACTTATTCATAGTACATATAATTGCTTCATACCTACCAGATGACTAGAGCGGTCCAAACTCTAGACATCCAGACCCTCTTCCCTTTGGCAACTTAGTCTATTTGTTATAACATATGAATTTTTTTCTAGAAAATTCTTCTTGTGAAGTTTTATTTTTTCAGATTTGTTTTTAGGAGGGGACTTTTTAAACTATTAAAGTATTAACCATTGTCAGGAATCTCCACACAAATCTAGGTCACTAATGATAGTACCATACCAATTAACATAGTCTGGCATATTAATTATTCCTCAAATGGTGTGCAAGAAAAGGAGAAAGTAAGGGGAAAAGCTTCTCTAACTTCCCTTTCCCTTTGCAACTAGGAAATTGTCATAATGGTTTTTTTAAATAATCATGTTGCAAGGTTCTTAATGTTTTGGTCTACAAATTAACATGTTTATGCTTTTGTAAGTAATTTATTTTATTTTTATGTTACACCACAAATATCATAATCTCTAAAATCACCATCCAAGAAGAGGTTTTTCTTTTGCAATAGTAGTATATCACAAGGAATTATTATGATAATTAGAACCTTTTGACTGGGGAAAAAAAGCTTTGGATTGATCCAAGGTTATGTAATTTAGTTGCACTTGTGATTATAATATTAATATATTTAAATGATTAATTTATTGTGTGGTTAATAATATTTTCATTTCCATCTCCACTAGTTTCAATAATTTAGTTTAAATATGTAATTATAATGGAATATCATATCAATTCACATATTAAAGTGTCAAAGATGTGAAAATGCGACAATGGCTCAAATAAAATAATATAAAAATGACATCCATGTACAATAACTTATGGAAGAAACAAGATCAATTTTTTAAATTATTCAAATTGGTGGTAAATCATATTTGCATGAAGGACAAAAAATATCAAATTTAAAAGACATACAAACCATTTGATATCATTAATTAATTCTGTTTGTTCTATAACAATATTTTCATCTTCTATCCTTTTTTACAATGTGAATAATATTTTTTGAAAATTTCATAAGTTACAAATATATTTAATTCATACATACATTTTGCAAAACAATGGTCATATGTTGAGTTCACTTTATTTTGTAATGGGTTCACATTGAAGACAACATATGTTTCATGAAATATTGAATTTAAATGATTCACTAAAATTGAACAAAAATCCAAAATATGAAAAAAAATTAATTTTTCAAAGTTTATCACATTAAGATATTTCAAAATTGTAAGGTTTCCAATTACACACTTGGTATTCTTGGAAAGCCCTCAATGCATAGGGGTGCACACATTGACTTTGTGACATTTCACTAGAAGAAAAATTCTCATTTGTAATAAATAAAAATGTTTGCAACTATATTGACAATTTTTCATTGCAAAAATTGGTTACATTTACAACAATTTTTCTTCTAGTGTTTGGAACCATGTTACACAAGTTATTGAATATTGAACATTTTTTCAATGACAATTGAATCAAATCAAAATGAAAAAAATTAGAAGAATTTAGGTGCATTCTTGGTACTATTGGAAAAATCTTGAATGACTAAGATTTATTTGAATTTTTTGTCATTAAAATTTCAAAAAAATTAGAAAATTTAGGTTTTGGAAGAAAAAAATTTAGTTCAATAATGTGTTCACACTTAGAGGAAACATGTTTACCATGTAATTCAAGTAAGATTTCCTTTCATATTGGGATCTTCAAAAATTGAATATATATAACTTGCATAATAATGTTCATATATTGAGTTCACCTTATATTTATGTAATGAGTTCACACTTGGACCAATCGTGCATGCCACACTATTTGCCTTGTAAAACAATGTTTATATGTTGAATTCACACCATGTTGGGCAAATATCACATTAGAAAAAAATCATTGGATCTAGTTTTCAAAATAGATTTTGAGAATTGAACTAGTTATTAAGAAAACCCATTTCAAATATCCAAAATGGATATCAAATACATTTTAAAAATATTTCACCAGTTTTTGAGAATGTCAAATATATTATGAAACACTATCTATTGGATATTCAAGTTAGTTTTCATAATCCAGATTAACTTTTTTCAAATCTAATTAAAAGCTTCCAAAAACTTAGTATACTTCATCTACTTACCTTTAAACACTCACTTTCTAGCCCTATCAACAACCCTACACATTGAAACCCTATACCTTCCCCAAAACCTTTTCCCTTACCCCCATACCTACTTGATATCCAGATCTAGGTAAGATTATGATTATTCATGATATCTTTCCTAGATTTCAAAATTTGAAATCTAGATTCTACTTTGGATATCACAAGACCATAACCTTGAGATATTTCATCAATATGATATCTCTCAACTATCACCTTGTCCGAGGTCCCTTATTTTGAAAATATCCCCGCCCTAGGGCTTTACCCTACACATAGTGACTTCTAAATCAATTGAGCTGACAAATAATTGTATTTAGTTGACCAAAATTACTCTTATTTCCCGAAAGGATCAATCCTCAAATAGTCCTCTTTTTTTTATCTTGTAAATTCAAATTAGTCTTATTATTAGCCAAGTATATATTTACTCCATGTAAAATGAATCCCAAAAGAAGAAACCCCCCATAATAGCTTTTCCAAAAAAAGGTCAACTCCCAAATTCCTTTTATTCCCCAAAAGGATTTACCTTCAGAGTAATCTTATTTCTTAGAAAGAATTAACCCCAGATTTATCATATTTCCCAGAAGGATTAACCCTCAAAGTAATCTTATTTCTCAAGATGAATTAACCCCAGATTGATCTTATTTCCCAAAAGGATTAACCCTCAAATTAGTTCCCATTAGTCAAAATAATTTTTTTGAAAACAAAATAGATTTCAATGTGAGAGAGAGAGAGAGAGAGAGGCTACACGTGAGAAATCAACAGATTGGGTGGAAGAGAGAAAGAGACTCAGCAAGAGAGCAAGGGAAAGAGAGAGAGAGAGAGAGAGAGAGAGAGAGAAGAACAAATCAGGTCTCAAGCTCTCAAATTGGCAGGAGGAGTTAAGTGGCTTTACTAGCGTCCAGAATTTCTTGCAGGCGCCATAGGCCTCCTGCTCAAAAACTGGTCACTAACTTTTGACCGGGTCACTGGCTCACTAATTTTTAATATGGACTGCGTCAGTAGTGGTTGGGTCGCCGTTGATTCCCAATAACTTGGTACACGTGAAAGTGCCTTGCGTGCTGTGCCCACCAACGCCTGCTTTGACAACACATCCAACACAAATTTCTCTTGTGTACAGATGCGAAGCCCAGGAAGCGCTCATTATTTCATTGCCCCCCTCCCGCGTGTCACTCGTGTCTACCGATATCAGTGTCCGGTGCAAATTTGATTTTCTTACAAAATAACTGCCTGGGTTTTCGAGCGTTTCACAGATCCCTAGAACCGCCGGTTCTGGATATAGAAAACCCCTAAAGAACTGCCCAGCTTCAAAGAAGAACCGGTGGTTATTTGACTCATTCAAATTGTTTTGTGGACCATCGCTTATACATCTGAAAATGGGTATTTCATATTTCTGAGAATTGTGATCACGAAATTTAAAAACCGCCATGATACCCAGCAGGGGTTTGGTGCAGTTCATAATACCCGCCCCAACAATAGTCTACATCCCTAGTGAGTCATAGGTCTTCTCAGGACTCTTCCAAGACGGTCATCGATATATTTACCTCCAAATTGGTAGGGCGGCCAACTTTCGAGATTTGCAAATAACCAAAGTTGCAATAATTCGGAAGATGCTTCTAAAACTGGTTAGCATCTACCTTACGAGGTAGTAGATTCACACATGCCAAACCCATGGTCCCATGCCCAACACCCACCTATGCATAACATATCTACCTCTCTACAATGTACTTTTTTCCACTCTGGATTTATTTGCTATGACGATCCATGTAGCTTCCTCCTCACTCAAAGGCTCAAGCTACTGTAATCATAGTCACCCATGTCACCAAGTAAAGATGACTTGCCCAACACGATCTCTGCCATAGGGCTAAATACTGACACTGGGTGAAATCAGCAAACAGGAAACGTCTGGATGTAAAACAAGAATGGTGACAATAATGGAGCCTGGACGGAACCAATAAAAACATGTTTACAGATCAACCCTACATTGCCAACTCTATCCTCAATTATGAGATGGAAATCAACTACACGTGTCCAAGACAGAGATGAATGAATGGTCCAGTGCGCACGGAATCGGTAAACATGTACTGCCGTCAGTGGTGCCGCAATCCTTCTAGGAAGTTTTAGGGGAGGAGAAAACAAACAAGAAAGATATGTGAAAAGAAGTGTTTATGAAGAAATGGGAGCTATGGAGTAAGAGAAGAGTGTGGAAATTTCAGGGAGATCGTGAAGAGGAAACGCATCAATATGTCTAGAGAGCTATAGGAAAGATCAGGTTTTGTGAATCTATGTTGTGATGGAGACACTTTATAACATGTATGCTTTTGAGAGGGTGAAGGACTTTTAGCAGGTTTTAGGAGAGCAGAAAGTGAAGAGAGAACATATATGAGAGCAGTTAATGAATGGAATTTGAGTGGTCGGAGATATGGAAAATTCGTTCTCTCAACATAAGAGAAAAGATGTTGATGTTTCACAAGGGCCACCAAAAAAAAGAAAAGGAGATGTTATGCAAATCCCTGATGTGATCAACACACCTCCAGTCCAGGGTGAAAATGCTCCTTCAAGCTCTAGACAAGGCACCCATGTGGTATGTCCTCTTGATTTTATGATTGAACTTGTTTTGCACAACTCTTTTTCTTGGGTTTTTTCAAGCTACATGTTGAAATTTGATATAAGTTTATGAGCTTCCTTGTTGAATATGAATAATTTTGCTTGCTTTTTCGGTGCATCATTTAAATCAACCAATATGAAATGAAGTGATATCAAAACAAACTCTTACAAATTGGGATTCATTTTGCTATAACAAGTAAAATTGGCGAGAAGAAAATTGTCAATTGGCATTGGCTATGTTCATATATAGAATGTGTAAAGATTGCAACTTTGATGTAGATTGTGAGGAACTCCAAAGTGGTTTAAATCCAGCAACATAATTATTAAAGAATTCTCTTGGACATTATTCTTGTGATTGTGTCCTAATCCCTTAAGAATTGCAACCCTTGGTAGCAAAAATTTGTGGAAAAAAGTAGTGAAATGAAAATGAATAAGAATAATTAGGTGGTTTTAATTAAAGAACCCAAATTTTGAAGATTTCAATTTTTAGCATGAGTCTTTAAATTTATTGGCTAATATTCCATCATACCATTATGTGATGATAATCAATTATTGAATTATATTTCGAAACTTACTTTGCATGTAAATGGCCTTCTTTTGTGACTCACTTGACTTTTTGAAAGAAAATTAACAAGCCCCAAAAAACTACAAATATGGGAATGGAATCAAAATTTAAATTAGAATTATGTTGTAAGACGAATATGGTATTGTTTGAATCATAGATTATTGTCTTTATCTACTTTACATTTTCAATTAACTATATGTATTTTGTCAAATATTGTGATTGTACATTTTAGGAATCTTGAACTTTTTTGATTTTATGTATAATCAAATTATTTTCAAGACTTGTTTGATGAATCTTGTTGACATTTTATTTTTTCTTTTGCAGAAATATCCAGTGCATGATTTAAATCCTAATTGCATTTCAAAGAACCCAAATTTAACCATAATTTTTTTCCATGGGATTGTTTATGGGATTGATGACGATTGGAAACAAACATGGACAACACGCCCCATCAATGCTAAAGAAGAATGCATATGCTGGCCACAAATGTGGATCCCAAAGGACTTGAATGACAATGTCAAAATTTTGTCACTATCATATGATTCTAATGTTGTGGCAAGTGTCCACAACGATGTGACTGAAATTGGCAAAAACCTCATTCAAAGCTTGGTTACAAATTCAAGGTGTGACAATTTCCTTATTTATGGGCATCTTATTTTTCATTGTGTGTTTCAAGTAAAGATAATTGATTGTATTTTGACATCTTTGAATAAATTGTTCATGTGAAGCATTATTGTGGTACACACTAAATCTTGAAGACTTTGGAACTTTCAAACCCATTGAAAAGGACATGAAATGGGCTTTGGTGTTAATTTTCATGTTGAGATGAATTATTAACAAATTTTATGTTCACATTATCAAGTCATGGGAATCCAATTTGGTTGTAATGACAATTTGTGACAGGAACTTTTTGAAGTTTCATATTCGGCACTCGAACTAAATTCAATTACATATATAATTCATTGAATTTGAATCCACTTTGTACTTATATTTAATTTCAAAACAAATATATTTTACTTCCAATTTCCTACATTCTATTATTTGAGTTAGATTGTCAATGTAACACATAAAACCTTGTCTATACATTAACACTTGGAATTAAATGTCTACATGCTTGTGCATAATAGCTTATTTACTCACATGTGATTAAAACAATTTATAGGTAGACTTTTAAAAGAAAATGAAAAATGAAAAAAAACTTACAAACAAATATGTTATGGACTCATGGCTAAGGTTGTTGTGTTAATTGACAAATTGCACCATATACAATATATGATGTTGTGACTATTTCTACGTTTATATTACCGTAAAAATTGTTGTTGATGCATTTTTGGTGTATTTTGAAATATTTTGTACGTATGAAATTCTTTGGGACAAACCAGTGGCAATGGTTGCTTATAGTTTCGGAGGTCTTATCCTCAAAAGCTTGGTGGTTGAAATGCACAAACATGTGTATCAAAAGCCAACGAATAATTTGGATGTTAAAGCACAAAATTGTTGTGAGAAGTTTTTGAAAAATCTTAAAGGTGTGGTGTTTTATAGTGTACCACATGCCGGTGGTACCCCAGATCTATCAAAGTATTTCAAGTGGCAATGTCAACAAATTGCCAAGGATACAACCCCATCAGGTCTTTTGAAAAATATGGAATCTTTTGACCAAAAAATGGAACAACTTTCAATAGATTTTAACAAATCTATTTGCGAAGACATCAACATCTATGCATTTGTTGAAGGATTACCTATTGACAATGAATGGGTAAGATTTTCATTTGAACATATTGACTATCCAATTAGGTTCTATACTTGCACATTTTTTATGTCACAAAAACTTGTGTTGGTTTAACTTTTGAAACTATTGGTGTTACTTTTGAAATTGGTTTTAAGTTTTTCTTTTTTTGTCCGTGAATCCATTGCAACATGTATTCATAGTAAAAATTGCAAATTCATTGTGAATAAAATTTCAATTGCAAGAAACACCTTTGTAGTTTTATTTTAAATTCATTTGTAACAAGGTTAAATGAAATTATGTTACAAATTTATTTAATTTATATAGTTTGAACATAAAATTTAAGTTATTGTTCCAATCATCATTTGGTTACTACATTACATTTGACAACTTGCATATTAAGATAAATCCAATCATATCAAGGAATTCTAACTAAAATAACTTTTTGCACATGTATAGGGAATTTTAGTGCCAACGGCTTCAGCTATTCGATTGTCAAACAATAACAATTACAAAGTCGAAGATGCTAATCACTTGACAATTTGCAAGCCACCATCAAAAAGGCCATTTAATTTATTCCAAATTATTGGAATGTTTGAAATTTTTTATGAAGGTAAATAATAATGGTTTTAATTTTTGGAATTATGTATGTTCATTTAATTTGATAGCAAACATTACATCATTTCACTTAAATTGTGTGCCATACTTTTTAGGGTATTATGCATTATTTGAAATAAAATTTATTTTTTGGGTGAACTTTGACAGGAAAAAAAAAACCAACTATGCCACCTTTGCCATGTTATGAGGTGGCATTGGAAGAGAAAGCAAATGCCATAAATAGTTTATTACAAAAGGAATCTATTGTTGCATTGGTTGGAATGGGTGGGATTGGGAAGACCACTTTGAGTAAAAAAATGTATCATTTGTTCCACGACCAATATGAAAAATCTAGCTTTTTGGAGGATGTGAAATCAAAAGACATCAATGATGTCAAAAAGAAACTTCTACAAGATTTGTGTGATAAAGAGTTATGCAAGGATCAAGATGGTGATAAATACCTTGATGAAATCAAACAATGCATGATATCAAAAAAAGTTTTAGTGGTTGTGGATGATGTTGATATGACAAAAAACCTTGGAGCCTTGCAACTTCTTATTCACAAACATGCAACTAATGTAGATTGTAAGAGCAAAATACTCATAAATTGTCGAAATTGGCAAGAATTGAAAAGTCATGTAAACGAGTCCGCAAAAGTAGACATGTCATTATTGGAAGAAAAACAAGCAAGGGAGCTTTTCATGTTCCATGCATTCAAACATGCAAATCGTGTGACAAATGATTTCAAAAACATTTCTATGGATATTATAAAAGCTTGTGGGGGCCTCCCTTTAAGCCTTGAAGTATTGGGTTGTTATTTGTGTGATATTCGTGATTTGGAAATATGGAAAGGTGCACTGCACGAATTGAAAAGTGGGCGAAATATAACAGGGGGTTCTAATAATGAAATGCTTTGGAAAACTTTGCGAATTTCTTACGACCACTTGATTAGAACACATCAAGACATGTTTTTGGATATTGTTTGTTTTTTCATTGGTTTTAAAAAAAATACGCTTTGTCGAGTGTATTGGAATGGAGATAATCCATGGAGCCCTATGATTATGTTACAAAACTTGAAAGATAGATCTTTAATCAAATGGGCAGAAGATGGTGGCTTGTACATGCATGAACAATTACGAGACATGGGTCGAAATATCGCAACAGAAGTTACAATGAGTCGATTTATTTGGAAACCAAATATATTTTTACAAAAAAATCAGGTTGGAACCAGATGTGTTAATTCAATCATGTGGTATATATTTTTTGTCAAAATTTCAAATGAAACCATAAGTTTTAGTACATGCATGAACAATTACGAGACATGGGTCGAAATATCGCAACAGAAGTTACAATGAGTCGATTTATTTGGAAACCAAATATATTTTTACAAAAAAATCAGGTTGGAACCAGATGTGTTAATTCAATCATGTGGTATATATTTTTTGTCAAAATTTCAAATGAAACCATAAGTTTTAGTTTTATTTAAGGATATGTAATTTTTTTCATTAAAAACGTGGCATTAGTATGAAATTTTATTTTGGTTAATGTTGACATTTGTTTGTAATTTGTTTGATGTGATAGGTGGTGAAAGATTTAGAAGGCATTTCTTTTAAAGAATGTCAAAATTTGCCTTCATATTTCCAAAATGGCTCAAAGGAATTTCACAACCTTAAGTTACTTGACCTAACAAAAGCCTCACCAAATACGGTGGAAAATTTCATTGAAGGTCAAGATTTGAATAACCTTCAATGGTTGTGTCTCCAAGAATGCATGATCCAAAAGTTGCCAAATAAATTGTTTAATTATAATCAGTTACAAGTACTCCATTTAATGAAATATAATTGTTTACAATTATTTTTTGATATTTTCAACCATGACCTTAATATGTCAATATCTATTGGCAATTTGAATGCACTTTTAGAACTTAATCTATCAGGGTGTTCAAGCTTGCAAAAATTACCTAAATCTGTTGGCCAATTGAATGCACTTCAAGAGCTTAATCTATCAATGTGTTCAAGTTTACAGAAATTACCTATATCTATTGGCCAACTGAATGCATTAAAAAACCTTGATTTGTCGTGGTGTTCGAGCTTGGAAGAATTACCTACATCTATTGGCCAATTGAATGCACTTGAAGATCTTCATTTATCGGGGTGTTCGAGGTTGCAAGAATTACCTACATCTATTGGCCAATTGAATGCACTTCAAAAGCTTCATTTGTCGAGGTGTTCGAGGTTGAAGGAATTACTTACATCAATTGGCCAATTGAATGCACTTCAAGAGCTTCATTTGTCGGGGTGTTCGAGTTTGCAAAAATTACCTACATCTATTGGCCAATTGAATGCACTCCAAAACCTTCATTTACAACAATGTTCGAACTTGCGAGAATTACCTACATCTATTGGCCGATTGAATGCACTTCAAAAGCTTCATTTATGGGGGTGTTCAAGCTTGCAAGAATTACCTACATCTATTGGCCAATTGAATGCACTTGAAGAGCTTGATTTGTCAAGGTGTTCGAGGTTGCAAGAATTACCTACATCTATTGGCCAATTGAATGCACTCCAAAACCTTCATTTAAAGCAATGTTCGAGCTTGAAAGAATTACTTACATCTATTGGCCAATTGAATGCACTTGAAGATCTTCATTTGTCGGGGTGTTCGAGCTTGCAAGAATTACATACATCTATTGGCCAATTGAATGCACTCCAAATGTTTTGTTTGTGGGACTGTTCGAAGTTGCAAGAATTACCTACATCTATTGGCCAATTGAATGCACTTAAAGAGCTTGATTTGTCGGGGTGTTCGAGGTTGCAAGAATTACCTATATCTATTGGCCAATTGAATGCACTTCGGGAGCTTAAGTTGTTGGGGTGTTCGAGTTTGCAAAAATTACGTACATCTATTGGACAGTTGAATGCACTTCAAAACCTTCATTTAGAGCAATGTTCGAGGTTGCAAGAATTACCTACATCTATTGGCCAATTAACTGCACTTCAAAACCTTGATTTGAAGTATTGTTCGAGGTTACAAGAATTACTTACGTCTATTGGCCAATTGAATGCATTAAAAAACCTTGATTTGTCAAAGTGTTTGAGTTTGCAAGAATTACCTACATCTATTGGTCAATTGAATGCACTTCAAAAGCTTCATTTGTTGGTGTGTTTGAGGTTGCAAGAATTACCTTCATCTATTGGTCAATTGAATGCACTCCAAAACCTTGATTTGAATTATTGTTCGAGGTTGCAAGAATTACTTACATGTATTAGCCAATTGAATGCACTCCAAAACCTTCATTTAGAGCAATGTTCGAGGTTGAAGGAATTACCTACATCTATTGGCCAATTGAATGCACTCCGAAACCTTCATTTAGAGCAATGTTCGAGGTTGCAAGAATTACCTACATCTATTGGCCAATTGAATGCATTTCAAAAGCTTCATTTGTCGGGGTGTTCGAGGTTGAAGGAATTACCTACATCAATTGGCCAATTGAATGCACTTCAAGGGCTTCATTTGTCGGGGTGTTCGAGTTTGCAAAAATTACCTACATCTATTGGCCAATTGAATGCACTCCAAAACCTTCATTTACAACAATGTTCGAACTTGCGAGAATTACCTACATCTATTGGCCAATTGAATGCACTTCGAAAGTTTCATTTGTTGGGGTGTTTAA
Organism: Sphagnum contortum; assembly: GCA_963920785.1. Taxonomy (NCBI): domain Eukaryota; kingdom Viridiplantae; phylum Streptophyta; class Sphagnopsida; order Sphagnales; family Sphagnaceae; genus Sphagnum; species Sphagnum contortum. Next base: position 3,971,190 of record OY987293.1, on the reverse strand, counting down.
GCTTGCAAGAATTACCTACATCTATTGGCCAATTGAATGCACTCCAAATGCTTCATTTGTCGGGGTGTTCGAGGTTGCAAGAATTACCTACATCTATTGGCCAATTGAATGCACTTCAAAAGCTTCATTTGTTGGGGTGTTCGAGCTTGCAAGAATTACCTACATCTATTGGCCAATTGAATGCATTAAAAAACCTTGATTTGTCGGGGTGTTCGAGCCTGCAAGAATTACATACATCTATTGGCCAATTAAGTGCACTCCAAAACCTTAATTTGAATTATTGTTGGAGGTTGCAAGAATTACCTACATCTATTGGCCAATTGAATGCACTTCAAAACCTTCATTTGCGGGAATGTTCGAACTTGGAAGAATTACCTATGTCTATTGGCCAATGAAGTGCACTCCAAAACCTTGATTTGAACTATTGTTTGAAGTTGTAAGAATTATTTCCATCTATTGGCCAATTGAATGCACTCCAAAACCTTCATTTGTGGGAATGTTCAAGGTTACAAAAATTACCTATGTCTATTGGGCAATTGAATGCACTCCAAAACCTTGATTTGAACAATTGTTCAAAATTAGAAGAATTACCTACGTCTATTGGGCAATTGAGTGCACTCCAAAACCTCGATTTGAATTATTGTTTGAGGTTGCAAGAATTATTTGCATGTATTGGGCAATTGAATGCACTTCGAAACCTTCATTTATGGGAGTGTTCAAAGTTGCAAGAATTACCTACATGTATTAGGCAATTGAGTGCACTCCAAAACCTTCATTTATGGGAGTGTTGGAGCTTACAAAAATTACCTACATCTATTGGGCAATTGAGTGCACTCCAAAACCTTCATTTGACCAATTGTTTGAAGTTGCAAGAATTACTTATGTCTATTGGGCAATTGAGTGCACTCCAAAACCTTCATTTATCAGGTTGTCGGGGCTTGAAAGAATTACCCACATCTATTGGCGAATTGAATACACTTCGAAACCTTGATTTGAACAATTGTTTAAAGTTGCAATAATTACCTATGTCTATTGGTCGATTAAGTGCACTTCAAAACCTTGATTTGAAGCATTGTTCGAGGCTGCAGGAATTACCTACATTTATTGGCGAATTGAATGTACTCCAAAACCTTCATTTGAATTATTGCTTAAAGTTGCAAGAATTACCTATGTCTATTGGCCAATTGAGTGCACTCCAAAACCTTCATTTATCAAGTTGTCGGGGCTTGAAAGAATTACCCACATCTATTGGCCAATTGAGTGCGCTTCGAAACTTGGATTTGAACAATTGTTGGAGGTTGCAAGAATTACCTACATCTATTGGTCAATTGAGCGCATTGCAAAACCTTCATTTAAAGCAGTGTTCGAGCTTACAAGAATTACCTACATCTATTGGGCAATTGAGTGCACTCAAAAACCTTAATTTGAACTATTGTTCAAGGTTGCAAGAATTACCCGCATCTATTGGCCAATTGAGTGCACTTCGAAACCTTGATTTGAACAATTGTTCGAGGTTGCAAGAATTACCTACGTCTATTGATCAATTGAGTGCACTCCAAAACTTTCATTTGTTAAGGTGTTCGAACTTGCAAAAATTACCAATGTATATTGGTGGATTCAATGCATTCCAAACCTTCATTTGTCGAGGTGTTTGAAATAGCGAAAATTACCTAGATGTTTTGGGGAATTGAATGCATGTCAAAAGTTTAAGTTGTTGATTAAATGTAGATTATAATGTGTAGGATTTTAAGCAAAACTAAAATAATATATTGTGTCAATAAGATTTCATTCATTTTGAATTATTATACAATCACATAAAAATGATTTAGGTTTGAAAACAAAAATTTGTTATAAAAATCATGCATTTTTAATTGATTCATAATTGCACTTTTCTATTGTAATGAACACAAATAAATTATAAAGGTTTAAAAAAAACTTTTGCATGATAACATTTTTATTAATTTAAAAAATCCAATTTATTGTTGTCAAATGATTAAAAATATATTTAGCCCAAATACATATTTTAATGGAAGAACATTTTACAATCTTAAAAATTCATAATCATCAACATTATCATAACATAATGTAATAATGAACATTTAAATTTAAATTTAAATTTCATGTGATTGATCTCGATGACTTCAAGAAATTTGGAAAGCTTTGACGAGGAAGATTGTTTTAATGGTTATTGTTTTACATGGGTAAAATTTCATGGACAAATTTTCATTTAAATTGGTACTTTGCAATTTATTTTTATAATTAAGATTATATTTGTTAAATGGTATTGGGGTTACAAAAACATTGATTTTTTGTTTTGCATCCAAATGTAAACCTAAAATGCTTTAACTTTCACAAAAGACATAAGAATTCCAAGATGTGATTGAATTATAAATATGTAATAAATAATAGATAATAGAACAAATTAGTACATGGATGAAACATGAAATATTCATATTTGAAAAATGCATCAAAATTCAAACTTGAAAAAAAATCATCAATCAATATATTATTTGATTAGTGATTAAAGTACATTGAAATGATAATTTTTTTCAAAGTTTCAAAAGTTTTCAATTGAACAAGTTATGAATCTAACAAAATTTTAAGCTCATTATTTTTATATATGAATTTCAATTAATTGAAAAACATTCAAAGATCTTATGCAAGGCTTGGTGTAAGTGCATGGTTGTTTCTTTATCCAATGATCCTTTTTTGGGTTGGTTTTAAACTTTTTTTTTTACTATGTTACATATTTACTTTGGGTTTTCCATCTTTTAACCTTTGGTTCATGACATTGCATCATGGGTGACCCTTAATATAAAGTATGTTAATATTTCGTTTGGTTTTTCTATCTTTTTTATCTTTGCTTTGTGACATTGCATCTTGGGGAGACATTTAATATAAAGTTTGGGATCTATGTGTGTCAAATGACCATTTTTAGGGGTATTAGACAAACATAGATCCCAAACTTTTCATTGATGTGTTAACATGGTGTGAATAGGAAGAGCATTGGAAGTCCTTTTATTTCTATTTTGTGTTCATTTTATAAACAAAGCTAGAGTGTTAGTGATGTTGCAATGAAGGGGGATGATTTCTATTTTAAAATGTGTTGTTTGCTGTAGGTGAGGTTTTTATGGCTAAATGTTGTTTTTAAGGTTCTTTTCTTTTCTCATTATTTCATATACTTATCATATTTAAGAAATTTAGATATTTGATTTGTTCCTATCCCATCACAATCTACCTTCGTTGGAGGATTCTTCATTTGCTAGGACATGAGTCCTTTCATCTTTTGTCATCTTCTCTTGCTTTGTTGGGTACTTTGTTTTATTGATGATTAATAGGTTTTCATCATTCAAAAGCAACGTTAAAATTCTTGGAAAAGACTTTACAATGATGTATTATGCAATTTGAGCCGTTGCATTGCTACACGCTACCAATGACAATCAATTATTATTTATTTATTTTCTTATGGTTTTCAATAATTCATTATTATTTATTTCAATGTCAATATTAATTTAAATTAATATACATTTCCTGGACATGAAAAGATGCATGTTAATTTGTTTTTTTATATCTATGTTGGTGGATAAGAAGAAAGAGCGAGTGAGATATAAAATGGAGATAGTTGTTTAAAAAATTAATAAAAAATCATTATTAAAAAATGAAATAATTAAGCTTGAAAATGAGACAGTTATTTTTGAAATTGTCTTTGGAATGGTCCCCGGGCAACCATACAAAGAATTCCAAAAAATCCCCATATACCAATTCTAATTGCTCGTCACTGAAATTAATCTTTCTTGTGGATGGTTGCCAATGTGACTATATCACAAAATCCGAAGAAAAAAAAAAAAAAAACCTTGGTATATACTTGAAATATAACAAAAACTTATTTTCTCTGAAAATTCATTTCCCAAAACAATTGTTGATTTTTTTCTTCTTTAGAGACAAAAAATTACGAATGAATCTTTGTTTTTTGAAAATTTGAGGCCAAAATATTGCAAAATCTCGCCACGAAAAAAACCAAAAAAAATAAATCAGTTGCCGCCAACTCTTATAAACCCTAAAGTCATTGAGGTTTTCCAAGATTGGATACTAAAAGGGCGGGGGAGCGCGGAATGTAGAAACCGCTACTGTGTTTTCTCTTGCCCACATTTGCAACACTAGAGAGAGAGAGAGAGCGCGAGAGGGCTACAGTTTGCATTTTGCATGATGCAGGAGCAATTGCACTAGGGGTCCGAGTTTCTGTCGTGGACGAGCTTCTGGATTTGCACCACTTAGTTCAATCGCTTCGGCCATTATCGACTCTGATTTCGCAGAGAATTCAATGCATGAGAATCGCCTCTCCTTGCGTGACCTCCTCTCCATTACTCTCCCTTTCTCCTCCTCATCCTTCTTTCTCCACAATACTTATTCGTTGCCACTAGCATCTTCTTCCAGTGATGCCGCAGAACAGACATGTGTTGTTGATTCAGGCAGCCACCCGAAGCGTACAAGAGAAGGAGCTGCTGCTGCTTTTCGTGTTGTTGAGTTCTGTAATTCCGTGAGGAAGAAGAAGAATTAGAGACTAGGTTTGGAGTTGCGACAGATTTCGAGGGAGTCGTGGTCGATCGTCGGTCGATTGCAGCTGTGGAATACGAGTACGAGTACGAGTACGAGTAGTGTTGCGGATCTACAACGTGATCACCGCACAATCGAGTGTTTGGCCCTAACTGATGGTGAGATCAGCATTTGTTGTTCTGTTGCCAGCCTTCACCCGCAGTTCCTCGGGCAGCTTGTGCAGGTCAGTATCCTCTGCCTTTTCTCACCAGCTTTTTAGGATTCCTTTGAGAATATGCGGAATGGAGGGCTCTGTGTCATATCCAGAGCACATTCTCCACATGCGAGGTTCAGATGGATGCGAGAGGACATTGGATTTCAATTGCTCGAAGCAATTCTGGTGCTGATGAATTGTGCAATGCCACACAGATAACTTATCGGACGTTTGTACCGAGGACAGCTTATTCCGCAGTTTGCAGACATGCTGTTGTCAAGTGCAGCAGTGTTGTGGAAGCAGCAGCTGCAGAAGGATCCAAGCAATTGTTCTCAAGGAGTGGCAACACAAATGCGTCTCAAAAGTATGTGGGAAAGGGCAAGATAGTGCATGGACCTTCCTGCAGTGGTGAGGACTATAAGCGCAGTTTGAGTGCTGGAGGATGCTCGGAGATTCACAATCTGAAGTTGCTGGCAGGGTCTTCTGCACTTTCTTTGCAGGTTCATAAAACTTTGTGGAACACTGTCCTTTGCTGCTCTTTGCAATATTGTTCAAACCACTTGAGAAGTTTTGGACATGTATGGGTATGTGCACATGTCTTGTCTTTGGGAAAAACACAAATTACTATCTCTTTTCATCTCTCTGTAAACTTTGTGTGACATAATGTCTCCTTTGACATTGTGTGCAGCTGCCAACCTTTCCCTCACTTTCTCTCAGTCCTACAGCTGCAGACATTGGGAAGATTGTCTGTGAGAGCCATCAACTGAAGAAATGAGTACATAATTCACAGGTGGAGATATGGGGCTTGCTTCATTGCATCAGCACTCCATTTGTGCTTCCTTCAAAGGCTTCTCCTCTAAGTGCATCAGTTGCCAAATCTGCCAAAAGTCTTGCTTGGAATGGTACCGAAAAGTTTGTCTTCAAACAGGAATCAGCAGGGCAGACTATGTTGGGTTTCATTGTGGAGCTACACATGTGTCCTCACATCCCTGGCTGTGAGCATAATGCTCTACTGCCTGCTGTTGGCAAAGAATGTGTGCACGTCTACTTTTCTGGTTCAGTGGCTTCTTGGCGTCCAGTGTTGTCTGTGGTGATTGGGCAGTGTGTGACCATCACTGAGCATCAAAGTAAATTGATTCTGGTAGGGCCTGAGAAAAATGAGCACTTCCTTTTTGTGGCAACAAAGAGTAGCCTGGTGTCACAACTTTCTCCTTCAGGGTGTGTCCCCATGGATTGTGGGGGGAAAGAGCCTTATTTTAGGGCAAGAGAAAGGGATCCAAGCACTAGCGGAGTCACAAGAGCAACTATTCACAAGGAATTAGCATGTGACTCCAAAGAAGGTACATGTGTGGCAACAGCATTCTGGCAATCTTCATCCAGTCATATATTTAATGCAGGGTCTTAGGGCTAATGGATATTTTGAGTTTACATTGTCTATTCATTATTGATCACTCTGTCCACTGATTGGTATCGATCAATTTGGTCTGTTCCTTCCCACAGTTATGCTAGATTGGATTTCTTGATCTGAACAGCCTCATGCTTGCAGGTGCATGAATTGGGTCATACATTGGGATTGTTACAGATATTCCCATACCGGGGCAGCTAGTGGAGCTCAACAGGCGAGCATGGCTACTGCTAACACACTACAAACTCAGCCAATTGCACGGGCTTCGTGTTGGGGCTATGGTAGGCAAGAGTCTCTTCAAACTTTCTACTGAATTTGCAGTGCATTTAATCAGATCCATCATGGTGATAGCATGACCTGATCCATGATATCAATGTTCTGCAGGTAGCTGTAAGGCATGCACATCATGGTCCTTGACAGTGCAGGGGAGAAGGGGCTGCTGCTTGGTGATTGCTTTCAGTCACATGTGTGTGTTGTTCTTTTCTCTGATTTGAATGTTATGTGAGTCAGCATCCACTCCAACAAGTCTTGTGAGGGCCATCTAGCTGAGCATGTGGTGTTTTTCCTTTTCTTGTAAAGCATATTGAGGTTTTTGATGGTTGTACAGTACTGGGAAAGCATCTGTATTTGTGGAGCCCACTTCTGAAGGGGGCCATTACTCAGTAGGATACCCAGTAGTTCCTCTTATCTTAGAGAAGACATGCTGATTAGCACTGTGCTTTTCCTAGCCTGTTTCTTTCACATGTTCAATCCTGTGAAGAATGTTGATGTAGTAGAGCTTCAATGGAGGTGTTCCTAAGAGCACAGATTGTATGTTTGAACAGGCCAGTGTTGCAGCAACCTTCACGAAATCATCTTAGCAAGCACATGGAACACCTTCCTTTTGCTTCTGCTTTTTGGTAAGTTTGTTTCTGGCCACATATTGTATTCAGTGACAGTGCCTATAAGATAGTCTTCTGATATCCATTGTCTGATTGCTCTTTGAGTATTCTACAGGGTATTGCAAGTTATTGTGAGCCTAAGGTGCAAGTTTCAAGGAGTGTACACTCAGAAGCAGCTGATTGGATCAAAGAAGGTACTTGGCAACAACTTCTCTTTTTTTTAATAAGCATTGTAGGCTGCAGTAATTGTTATGCTTTGTCCTCTGCTTTTCTGTCCAAATTTTGCAGTTATTTGTATGTTGAAGGGTTTTTATTCTAGCCAATCTTATCAGATCATGATCTATTATATCAATGCATTATTGTCTAAGAGGAGGGGCCCTTTATCTTATTCCTCACTTCTCACATCTTTCTGATTGCCTGTATATGCCAGTCTCTGTGTGTGCAATAAGAATTTGAATAGCAGATAAGCAAATTCAGCAGTTCTGCTTAAAATAATCATGCTTTTAAAACATGCTATAAAGTGTCTGATTTCACTTCTGGTTTCATTGTGCAAGGATTCTTCAGTGTGTTGGCATAATACAGGCATGCCTTCCCATCCTTCTGACCACACCTGTGACTCTGCACCGAGTAAGCACATTCTTTACCGGTGCTGTAATCTCATCTTTGTCCAGAGAACTCAGTTGGGAAAGGAAGGTGGTCAAAAAGTGTAGGGATGAGAGGATAAATTAGCAGTGTCTGATTGTTTCCCTCTCTTTCTCCCTAAGGTTTAGATCTGTCAGTTGTCTGCACCATGTGTGGGCTACAAGAATTCTACCTCTAAGTCTGAATGGGGTTCCAGATCACATCCTTCAGTTCGGTTGTAGAAGGCAAATGGAGGACTTCCACACAGTCTGCAGAAGCAAACTGTGGCAGACTGCCAAACTCTCCTGTGGCATGATCTACACTACTCAAGGGGCTGGTCTTCAAGATGGAGCCTTCAAATCTGCTTTCATACTATGTGCATTTCCAAATACAGCATGCTTCCTGCTTTAAAAACCTTGTATGGCCATCAAGGGAAACTTGTACAAGCAATCCAAGTTGGCTGAGAAAATTCAATCAAATAGAAGGTCATGATAACTCCTGGAAAGGAAGACAGTTTGAAATATTGATGGTTAAGCATAAGCATCCAGTCAGGCTCAAGGTACATCAAACTTCTTCCATTTCTTTTCCTCTTTCTTCAAGGTTGACATCACAAATTTTTTCCTTCCCTCAGCATTGGCTTGAGTACTTCAATGTCATGTTTGGATGTCTGCAATGCAGCCTGGTGTTGAAGCTGGAGAGGGAAATCAATGGACATTGTATGCTGAAGCTATTTTGCTTCCCTTTTGCCTCCATATATGTTGGAGAGAGCTCTGCACCAAATGAGTGCAGCTATCTGCCCATGGCCAACATACAGATGGATCTTAGGAATAGTAGAATGACCAACTTGAACAAGAGACCTGATGCAAAATACCAGGAAGGAGGATTTGAGGGCTCAAATGCAGATCTTGATAATAGCGCCACTGGGAACAGAGCGGTTACAGGGTGCAGTATCCGATGCTGTGTGTTTCCTACTGAATGAATATCCTGGAGGCAAGATGAAAGTTGAACAACATGCCCACACCTATTCATCTTCCCTGGATATCAAAGGCTGCTTGAAGATGAAAGAAAAATTGGGAAGTGAAGCATACTGTTGTCAAACTGAGGAGGAATGTTTGGGCCACATCATGGACGGTGACTTCAGGAAAGTTATACTTGAATTTGACCAGAGTGGAAGTGAGTATGGCCAGGTACACCACAGAACTATATAGATTTTTTCTTTAGATGTAATTCAGTTTGCCTTGCATCTAGTGTGTATTACTCACATTCCTTGCCATCTGGTAGTTTCTCAAGCTGAATAGCAAGTTGATTCTTGCCTGTGGATCTGTGTATATGGTAATAACTAGCAATTTCTGTTGCAGATATTGCATATGGGATTCTAAGAATATTCTAAGAATTAAATAGTGGTCTAAAGAGGCATGGTTGGACCCCAAGCTGATTCCTAGCAACACATGAGCATTATTTTTATAGTTCGGCTATTCACAATAACAATAACATTGTGAAAAAATGAAACAATGAAAACAAAACTGGTTACAAAAAATCATGGTTTTTTTTATTAAACAAATCGATAAAGAGAATCCCTTTGACCTTTTTGACCCTTGTCCAATTTGACCGATGTCATTTTGGACAAACCAATCTTGACACACTTGTTTTGACCATTGTTTTTTTACCATCATTTTTTATCATCAATATGTCCAATTTTTTTGTCAATGTTGGGCAACAATGTTTTTGGCAAAAAAATGATGCTCCATTTTAAAGTATTATTATTATTTTATTTAAATTTTAATTGACAATAATGTATTAGTGGTAGGTAGGCAAATGGGTGCAAGTACAAAGATAGGAACCAAAAAACATGTTGGATAGTGATGACAACTGGGAAGTTTTTTACATATGTTTTTTTTTTAACAATTTAAAGTTATGTTAATCATTCCAAGTTGTGCTAAATGATTAATATGGATGTTGAGGAATTCAAAAATTCATTATATTAAAATGATTTTATAATGTGATTTATTTGGGCAACTCAAACATTTTTCATAAAAAATTTCAAAAAAATTCATTCATATGAAAAAATTAATTTGGTGAAAAAAACATGCAATCCTAATATAAAGTAATGTTGTTGGCTTTTTTGAGTGCATTTTGACCCATCTCCTGGATTAAACATTAGATTTGTATAAACAATTAATCGTGATGTTACCATGCTTAGTATAATGCAAGATATATAGGCCCATGATCTACTTGAACTCATGTGATTATATTGTAAAGTCTATTATTTATGAAAATGAATTCCGTCTTTGTTTTCCATGTATGACAAAGCTTGCACTCATAAGCTTTTCCAATATCAAATTTCTAGGATCAACAAAACTTGATGAAAGGTTTGATTTGTGAATGGGTTAGAAGTCATGATGGTGTCAAAACTACAATACATGACATGCACATTTATGATTCTTAGAATGTGATTTTTTTCCCCCTCCACCCAATTACGTCAACATTCCATGCCTCTTATTTTCGATTATTGGTTTTCTTTTGTTCTTCAACGTAGCTAATAGTTCATATTAACTATGTTGTGCACATTAGTTGTGTCCTTGAAAGAATTAGAGAAAGAAATCAAAGGAAAATTGTTTTGTATAATGTTGATAAATGTCTTGTACATGAATCATAGTCCCTTCACAAAACTACAAGAGTTGCAACTATTGATTATTACACCTCTTGGTATACAAGAATGTCTTGACCTTTCAACTATGATTTTTACTAAATTTCATTCCACATCCTTTCCTTCACGATGGCAACTTTTGTGATCATCATTTTCTTCTTTTGTTGTTACAAGGAGCTCCCCTCCTAACAACCTCTTTTTATTTCATATCCTCTTTTCACCTCTTTCTATGTCACCTTTTCCTTGTGTTAGGAGCCTACATGGTCATCATCTTTTGTTGTTGTTGTTGTTGGGTTATTTCATTTTTTTTTCATTGTTTTCTATTTTTTTGGTTCTTTTTGTTGTTTTTGTTTTGCGAGGAACTCAACTCCTCACAACATTCATGTTTTGTGGTTACATAATCATAGTTTTTTAGAAAGTTCAACTTGATTAAAATGCCTTCATTGACCAAAATGAATGTCCATCTTTTTTAAAGGCTTGTGGCATAAAAAACACATAGTTATTTTGATTGATAATATTGGTTGACATTTGGAGAACTATCAAAATGGACTAAAAAAGGTCAATCAAAATGGCCAATGCTTATTCAAATTGACCATACTTTCCAAAAAATGCTTAACATAGCCTACCTTTCTATTACATGGGAAATAGTAGGTAGGTAGGTAATACTTATAATTTAGTTAAATATAAATATAGTTAGCCTAAATAATTATTATACAATTATTATAATCTAAAATTCATAATGTAATAATTAACCCAGCCTAAACAATTTGCTAGCTAGGCCAAAGCCTAATAGGTTCACTAGCAAAACTAGGATAGTTAAGTAACCCAGGCTTAATAATTAACGTACATTGGGTAGGTAACCTTAGTTAGACCTAGCTTACAAATTATTTGAGTTAAGTAGGTTAAGTATATTAAAGAAACCTAATCAGCTAGGTTTTGGTTAAATAAATAGCATAGTGGATTAACTTGCCTACATAATAGGTAGGTAGGCACATGGGTATGTTAAGTTAGGTAGGCTATGTTTAGGTTATGTACTTGTAAATAGGTCATGTAGTAGGTATGTAAACAGATAATACACACACCTACTTACCTCCAACCTACCCATTACCTACCATCATACCTACTTATTTATGAAAATTTGGAATAAACATGTTAAATGAATATTAAATTGACAAAAAGTTATCACATGTTGAGTTGTGGTTCATTGATTAAGTATTCAATTTATATTTTCATGGAGATCAAAAGTTCAATTTTTCATGCTTACAACCTATTCACATGCTTAGGGGGTTGCCCTCTATAAGTTAATTAACCTAATTTTAAATAGGTAGCTTACAGTAGGCTAAAGTAGGTAGGTTACCTACCTACATATATTTATTTGGGTGCGAGTACATAAATAGGAGCCAACGGGATTACTTTACAAAAGGACTATGAGTTCTTTTTAATCTTTTTTCACTTTTTCATATGAAATATTTTTTGAATGAAATCTTTTGCAACTTGTTATTAAAAATACATATAGTCGCTCCAATAGATCAAATGTTTTGTGCTAATCATTGTTGAATAAATATGAATGTTTCAAAAATGTGTAAATTTTGTATGCTTTTGCGTTTCATCTTGAAAATTTATCATAATTTTGAATCATACCAAAATATGTTAACTATTTTAAGCTTTTGTTTTTTATATCATAAATTACAACTTTGTTTTGTATGTCATGCACATTACACCCGATTTACATGTGTTAAAGGATTCTTGAAATTTTAAAAATTTGAAAAATATTTTGATTTTCTAAAACCTTAAAATTTCATATCTTTTAAGTTGTGAGTGCTTTTTGAACTTGGGTAATAAGTTATTATTGTCTAAATTTTTTTACCTTCAAAATTATGTTATTACAATAGTCCTTTATTAGTTCTTTGTAAAAATAACCACAATTTAATGCAACACCTATTCAAGTTCAAACATCCTTGTTTAAAACCAAAACTCATTTGAATAAATAGGAATTTGTAAAAGTTTGTAGGTTCCTTGCAGATTCTATGTTTCATCTTGAAAAATGATGATAATTTCAAATCATACCATTGAAAAATGTTCATTATTTTAAAAGTACAATTTCATGTATTATAAACAAAAAATTTGTTCATACAACATGTACATGTGTATATACATAGCCCATATATATGTGGTAATGTACTTTTCAAAATTTGAAAATTTGAAAACATATTTTGAATTTTCAAAGTTTTAGAATTCCACATTAAAAAAATTATGAATGGTTTTTGATAATGTATAATAAGTTATTATCATAAGTTATAATAAGTTATTATCATTTTATTTTTCTTATTGTCAATTTAATTTTATTATATTATTCATATAAAATTCCTTTGTAAAAATTTCCTTTTTTAATGAGACAAATTTTGATTTCAAAAATCCTTAATTAAACTAAGACCTAAAGTTGAATCAAATGGATTTTAAAATTGAGTTTATTGACATTCATATGTGTCAAAAAATAATAACTTGCCATGATCACCATGGTTTAAAATGGCCCAAAAAAAAAATCTTTAAAGTTTTTTGGTAGTTTTTGACATTGAACACCTTTTTTGGTTCCTTTGAATGTGTTTTGACTTAGATAGTCATTTTTTTGGAAATTTTTAAAGTTTTTAAATCTTCTAAAAATATGTGGGGGTGGAGGTGGGGAAAGGGTAAGGTTCATTCTTTGTATGATCGTATAGATCAATCAACTAGGTTGTTAATCAAGAAAAAATTCACCTCTTTGATGATTCCAAAAAGTGAAATTGTGATACATGTTGAAATATTTGAAACCTTGTTCAATAAGATGGTTGAAATGAAACACATAATCATTGATGATGATGTTGTGATGCAACTTCTTTTCGGGTTTGTCGGGTTTCATATGAATCATTTGTTACCTTAATTGAGAGTGATTCCAACTTAACATTATACACATGAATAGGCTAACTTCATCACCATGAAAACATGCATTCAAATTTTTCAAAGAATGAAGTTGATTCATTTTTATTTTATTTAAGGAATTGGGGACCAATCAAACTTGGGAAGTTATAACAATGCTAAATAACAATCCAACAACTCAAGAGACAAGACAAATAAGCTTTAAGAAGGGAGACTTTTTGATGTGGTTGAGAGGGACACTACATGAAATATTGTAACAAGAAATGTAAAGGAATCAAAAGATACATGAATAAAAATGGCAAGATTGAATTAATATATATAAGTTTTATGCCAAAAGTAACTAACAAAAGGAAATAATCTTCAAAAGCTTCAAGCCTTGACAACAATATGCAAAGAATTGATGGAATCTAATGTATGCCTAATTGATATAGGTTTCACTTGGCATATGACTTTTCATAAGGAGTGGTTTCAAGGATGCACCTTATTATCTACACTAAAAGAGGTGTTACTTAGGAGAAGGATGAATTCAACAAACAAAGGGAAAATCAACCGCAAATCTTTTTCATGATTTTGGCTTAAGGGTACATGTTCACAACATACTTTGTGTTTTGGAGGTATCACAAAAAAATTACTTCCTATCAACCAAGCATCTTCAATCAACATGAAATTGGCATTTGACAAATTAGATAACTTTCTAATCAATATAAGAGATTTAGCACTTGCCTTTGTAAATTTGTGAATAAAAAAGTAGGGCAACTTGTACCGATTAAAATTCATGTTGAAATAATATTCTACAACAATTTCAAAAGTTTTCATATCCACAATTCAATGGCACCAAAGACTTGGACATTTGTCTAGAAAAAGAATACAAGAAATGAATCAATAAAATGTAGTGATAGGTCTTACATGTCCAATCATTGAACTACATTGTGTAAAGGCCATCTAGTTGGGAAAAAAAAAAAGGTTGACTTTCAACCAAGGGTGAAACATGAGACACACAACTTCTAAAGTTGGTGCAATTCAATATTTGTGAACCAATGCAAGGCTATTCGATAGGTTGTGCAAAACACTTTGCCTTATTCATTGACAATTTTGTCAAGGTACACAATAATGTGTTTTTCTAAGACCAAAAACAAATCCTTGAAAAATTTCAAGTTTTCAAAACCATGGAAAAATTACAAACCAATTTTACTATCAAATTTTTTTAAGGAATGATAACGGTGAAAAATATATTTCACATGTTCAATCATTTTTGTGAAACCCATGGCATTCTTTGAAAACTCATGACTTCATGTGCATTTTGGAACAAAATGGTGTTCAAGCATAAGAATTGCACACTTGTGGAAAGTGCTCACAACATGTTCAAGCAAGCTAGAAACTATTTAATAATTTGTCAATTGAAGTTAACACAATGTGTTACCTTTCATAATAAGTCCTTGACCACTACAATTTCTAACAAGAGACCATTTGAAACGTGGTGTGGTAAGAAACCAAATGTGAACAATTTGCATATCTTTGGTTGCATTGCTCATGTTGAAATCTCTAAAAACGTGCAACTATTATCTCAAATTAATTTTGATTCAATTTCGTTTAAATTTGATTGAAATTTTCATGCCATCTATTTGATTTTTTAAGGCCATCCAACCAAGACATCCATCCCAATTGGTTTTTGGTTCATATATAAAGTTAACCATGTTTTTCATGAGGATTTTAATGAGGTTAAGTCTTAAGGTCATGTTAATCTTATATTCACATCTTTCATATAATTTCATCCATACCCTTCCTTGCATATGCAAGTTTGAATAGGTTAAAGAAGTAGTTGACACTCAAATTTCCATAATACAAATAAAGGTCATAAAAAACATTTCCAATTAATTTGTGATGAAATTCATTTTGATTTTCGTCAAAATTTAAATATAAATATTCATTCAACATTGCCAATAGTCTTGCATCAATTTAAGTTCATATTTCCTTAAGTGTAAATTGATTAAATACAAATATTGTTGATATAAAAGAATGTTGCAACACTTTAGTGATCCCAAATATAGTTGTATGGTTTTTGCATGCATATACATTCACTAGTATGTCAAATGGAGAAGAACGCAATAAAAGTGCAAGTTTTGGTTTACTTTGTTTAGGGCTTAGGGTTTTTGTAAGGTTTATAATGATCCCCTCTGTTTTTGTATACTTCTCTTGACCTAGTTTGTTGGTTTTTCACTACTTTAGGGTGGGTGGGCCTATTCCCATGAGAAATGAAATCACAGATTAAGTGAAGAATGAAATCCATGGACATCCTTTTTTAATAATAGAAAAAAAATCATTTACATTCAACTAATTACAAGAATTTTGAGTATGTTTTGTATCATTTAATTTTTTTTAAAGTTTGAAGTTTTGTTCTAGGTGTGCATGTGAATGTGACTAGGTAGCTTAGTTCCTCTCATACAAAGCGTTTATATTCAAAAACATATGAAGCCAATACACCATTATTAATATACTCATCAATAAAATGCTTTCATTATATTTACAAAGTTATTTCATTTACTAAGTATATGACCTAACTAGTTCTCATTTTTGTTATGAAATGAAAAAATATTCATAATGGACACTAAATAATTACCCACCAAAGAACTAGAAAATATGCTTCTATTCCACTCTCCTTCAACTTCTTTTTTTCATTAGTATGTCCAATATTGTGACCATGTGTACTTACCTATTTGCAATATTTTTTTATTGTGATGGATGGGGGGGTCCTTTGTTACTTGGCTTCTAATGTTTGGAATTTAACTTGCACATATCTAAGTTATAATGGATGCATTTCATAGAATTTGAATATAAGACTCCTCCTCATAGAAATATGTTCACCTTTCGATCAAATAGATGAGTGTTTCTTTAATGAATTATAATGTGTTCTTTCTTATATGCTTTGTGAGATTGGTGGAGGGATGCTTTGGAACATGATTTGTTCCTTTGCCCTTTAGTGACCCACTTTGGGTATTGTTGAGTGTTGGACTAGTATAGGGTTTTTAACATACCCATCTAGTATGGGTATTTGATTTTTTTGGAAATCCATATTCCATGGCAATACATGTATTAGGATGAAAATACAAAAACTCATATTGGGTGGTATCAATATGTACAAAGTTTAAAATTTTCATACAATGGTATGAGTATCATGGTATTGAAATGTGTGATACTAAAGGGATACATAATATCAATATGAATGTGCTGATTTAATGTGTGATACTAAAGGGATACATAATATCAATATGAATATGCTGATTTAATGTGTAATGCCACAAAAAAATGCAGCTTTTTGCATGTTGAAAGGAAAAAATTCTTGATGAACCTTTAAATAAACCAACAAAACATTGGTCACAACAAAATCGATTTGCATATGCCCCAAAATTATCACAAATACATCATTGATCAAAGGCTAAGGTTGCCAAGTTGGAAAAGATTGATATTTTGAATATTATAAAAAGTGTAAAATGAATAAAATGCATTTACACATGTAGATCCTGAATTGGAAAAAGAAAAAACCACCACTTGATAGTCATATACAATAACTTGCAAAAAATATTACGAACTTTGATTTGAAGAGGTTTTATGTTCATCATTAATGCATCATTGATTAGAGGCAAAGGCTACCAAACATAAAATTAATAAAATTAATCTGTGTGAGTAAGTTCCAAGTTGGAAAAAAATCCATTACTTGATAAATCATATAAAGTGACCAAAAATAAGCATTACAACAAATTTGATTTGAAGGGGTCCCAAATTTGTTATTAATACATCATTGATCAGCGGGTAAGGCTAGGTCAAGCATAATCAAACACAAAAATTAATTTGCAAGTTCATAAGTCCCAAGTTGAAAAAAATCATCACTTGATAACACATAAAATATGGTACCAATTACGAACACAAGCACTACAAATTATTTTGATTTGCTGAAGTCCCATAATTATCACAATTGTATGAGACATCATACAAAGCTTCAATGTGTTGCGATTGGGGGAAAAAAAGTGGTCACTTGATGAATTAAGTAAGTTAAACAACTGGAGCATTGCCAAATATGTGATTAGCAAAGGTCCAAAAACCCACAATAATGTATGTCATTGATCAAAGGTTCATGGGGCCAAACATAATCACAAAATCTTAAAAAAACATAGCCGAGTCCCTTGAGATGGAAAAAAAATCAATAGTTGACCAAAAAAAGACGTAGCAAATAACCAATAGAAGCATTAGGAGAGAATTTCCAACTTGAAAGAAAACAAAATCACAAAGTATTTTTACTCGTCTTAAAGGTAGCCTTGTTCCTGAAGTTTTTTTTCATGTTCATAAAGTAGTTTGTCTTTTGCACAAAAAAACCCATGACGCCTTCCTCAGTGAATTTGCAATCTGTCCATGTATTGTCAAGCTAGTTGTTGTAAATCATCACCAAGGCATCCAAATTATCAAGACCCCTTCGGCAATGTTATAAACTAATCAAAACATCTGTAATGCTAAAAATGCGTTCAATTTTGATTTGGCTTCCTACAATTCCAAAGATTTGTCTCGCCAAGAATCCAACATTTGGGAATTGGGATTCATGTGTCTTCCACCAAACAAGAGGACTTTGCAAATCCTCCTCTAAAATCACAATCCAACAAAATAAAAAAAACTCAAATTTTAACAAGCTTTCACTAACTTCTTCTGTGGATGCCAATTCACCAAACAACAAATCATCAAGAATAAGTGGATTTAGAGGTGGTGTTTGTGGGTGGCTAGGATTAAGGGACTTGAAGACCGCAATTGAAAACAGAACCAAAATTTATTTTGTTCTACTCCTCCATTAAAACTTGAGTTCTATCCTTCCCAATTAGGTTTGCCACACATTTTAAGCCCTTACATCTAGGGTCTAACATGAGTGCCATCATGCTATGGGCCATGGTTGCATCAAATTGAATGTAAAATTCAACCAAAAGAGGTTTCACAAGCTTTGCCCAATGTAATTCCATTAATATTTGTAGCCTCAAATAAGTCGATAGTCACATGGCAAGGTACCCAATCCCAATCCAAGAAGTTCACAATGAACATAAGGGAGTCAAACCTAGTTCAATTCATCCATAAGTCGAATGTGATAGAAACTGTATCACATTGTGCCAATGCAGGTAAAACATAACAATCCATGCACTTAGCAAACATAAAAAGTATGTGTTCTTTGACAATTTGTTTTTGAGTAAGGTAGTAACAAACTTTACCATTTTGCATATGACCAAGCGTTGTAGCCAAGAAGACTCCACTATAAATAGTGGCACATATCCTTTTGCAATGAATAAAACTAGGTCTTCAATGAAGACTAGCTAAAGGGGATCAAAACTTTTGTAAGGTTGAACGTTTGAAAAAAATTTAGTTATTGCAAAAGGTGTAGCTCGTTTGCACTTTTTGCTCTTTTCATGACTCAAACCGGAAACTTCGTCCTCACTTTATGATGCAAAACATACTTGGGAACAATGGCCTCATGTTCATTGTCAATGTGTTTCTTCATGGAGGTGATGCAATGTGTTGGATTGTAGGTGAGAAGGCCCTTGCACTCATGAATGGTGTTGTTTGAACTTTGAAACTATTTTGTGATGTGGCAAATAGGGCACCTCATGGTTTGCAGTGACCCCCACAATTTTTTTTCAAGAAGGTTGTTTAACAAAGAAAGCCCACTCTATGGTAGTGTGGTGGTTTGTGAACCAATACTTCATGTTTGCTTCTAGCTATTGTAGTTGCACTTTTTAGATTGCTTCTTCCTTAGTAAATAGAACTTCCACTCGAGTCTTTGAAGTTTGAATTTTTTTTAAAGTCATGTGATTAACCCCTCAACATCCCAAAACTCATTAGTTGTGATGAACTCCCTTGTAGGATCCATTTCACCATGTACCCAAACTTGACTTGTGAAGAATACTTTTAAGAACTAAAATTTAGAAGCCCATGCACAAATCTTGAAACTAGCTAATGGCTTATAACTCAAACACCATCATTGCCAAGATCACTAGGGTCATGAATGAGCACCACAAGCATGACACGAACCACCATATGATCAAAATGATGCACACACAAATCAACATTTTGGGAGAATATTGAATTCAAGACATGAAGAATGAAATATATTGTGAGTGGTAGTAGTTAACAATGTTTGTTTTTTGATTTTCCACCTTAGATATTCCTATTAAGCTTATGGAACAAGGAGCCATGCACATTGAGGCACCTAGTGGGCTTATCTCTTCTTTTGTAAAGTTAGATTTCCAAACTCGATTTTTGCACCACACCACCCACATTGAAGAGCCGCCCTCAATTGTAATGTAACAGCTTCCCGCCATGCTAAAGAACAACATAACTTACAATTTACAACTCATACCTTACACCCTAAATATGTTGATACTCATACCATGGCATCAATGCTCATAAATAGTTGTATATGAATATAGATCAAGGTACCTAACATGTTGTTATCAGTCATATTTGATATGAGTTGAGGTGTTCAATTTTCACATACCATGGCAATATGATCTCAACCGTAGTATGATGAGCAAAACATGCCCGATTGGTCAAGTATTCTCATACTCATGTTGATACCTGAGCTGATATCTGAGTGCAACCTATATACCATTCCAACACTGGTATTGTCCTTTTGGCTCGGATTTGGGTTTTTTTTTTTTTTTCAGTTCATATTTGCAGGGTGCTTTGTTTAATGATGTTTACCAAGCTTTAATCAATCATAATGTTCTCTTGAGTCTGGGAAGCCCATGTCTTGGGTCACTCTGATATTTGGAAAAATGTCATATCATGTTGTCCCTAGTGTTGAAATCCTTGGAACATTAGAGTTATCTGCAAAGTCACTTTGTCTTTGGGCATGCTTTCACCCCCTATCCCCTCTTTCAGTGGTATTCGCAAAATAATGAAATTTTATTAAATCTCAGTACGAAATGCCAAAACTCAGCATTTAATGCATAAGGTTCGAGAGTAATTAGAGTATAGTAGCCTCCCACCTAAGTACGCAACTTGAACCTGGGAGGAATGTGCGTACTTAGCTGGTAGGTGTGCACTTAAGACCAATCACTTTTTTTAACCACAACAGCAGCTTTTGCAGCATCCTTATCAGTATCCTAAACCCTAAACCCTAAACCCTAAACCTTAAACCCTAAATCTAAACCCTAATTTAAACCTTAAACCTAAACCCTAAATCTAAACCTAAACCTAAACCCTAAATCTAAACCTAAACCCTAAACCTAAACCCTAAACCCTAAATCTAAACCTAAACCCAAAATCTAAACCTAAACCCTAAACCCTAAACCTAAACACTAAACCTTAAACCCTAAATCTGAACCCTATTTTTTCAGGAAAATAATGCGTACTTAAACGGGTGCGTACTTAGGCGGGAGGCTACTGTAGTTGTACACGCAGGAGCAAGAAAAAATATATATAGCAGCAGTGGAGGCGTTCAGGAAAAAGGAAAGTCAGGATGAAACTTAGTTACCCTCCAAAACTGCTGGAAAAACTAGTTTGGGGTCTCAGATGTTTTGTTTTATAAAATTTTCATTCCCAGTTACACGTTTGCTGCCATATGATGCGGAAACTGATCGCTCTCACCCCCTAATCGTGGGACTTTATGGAAACTCTATTGTCGAGTCTTTTAGGGGAAAAAGGAAGAGGCAAAGTCTGTATTGTGTGTCTCTGTAAAGAAGTCAATGACCACAGAAGAAGCTACCTGCAGAATTGTGGGCTGGAAAGTTACTAACTCCAAAATGAGCTTGGCACCTCTGCAATGCATGCATCCAAGCAAGCAATCTGGGTCCCAGAAGTTTTGATCATTATTCTTTTGCATTACAAAACCAACCCATTGGATTCAAACATTTATACACACACACACATGCACAAGCACTCAAAATATTTAGTGCACACCTCTGCCAAAATCAAGCAATGGATGGTGAGAGATAGTAGCAAAGCTGAATAATCGAGTTCATGTGCAACCGACCATCACACAAGTGCTATCATCCAACGTTGGATCCAAAGAGCTTCACTTGTCAAATTTTTGTTGTGACTTCTGACAAAACTGTAACAACACATACACCCAAAATAGTAGGGAACCCGACAATGATCATGTTAGATAGATGCTCATGATGTAAAGGCTTACTGCATGTCAATGACCCAATCAACAAACTGTCTGAAAGCTTGTAGAAAGAACCAAACAAGCAGGAAAAAAAGAAAAGAAAAGAGAAATATAGTTTAAATTTCCAATCATCCATACCCATTTCAAATCCCAGTAGGATTTACCAAATTATCAATCATGGTAATAGCAACTTAGGTGAATTGCCAAAATGTTTCATATTTAAAAAGGAATGTATGAATATGGGCTAACACTTACCGTTTATCCTACATGGAACTTATTATACACATACCCAATTGGGCAAATGCCAAAATTTCAAAGTTTCCTGTTATATTTTAAGGGCTATTCCAAAGGTTTTTAAATGTACAGCCGACTCTAGTGCGTGTAAAGACCTAACCCAATTATTTTAAATTTATTTTTCCTGTGATACTTGTCAGGTCTCACACAAAAAGGAAAAAAGAAAAAAAAAGAAAAAAAAAGTGGGTGTTCTGAAAAATCCGTTCCTGCGGGCATTACATAAATTTTCAAATGCCTGCCCTTCATTCAGGAAAATTATGGACTATAAGGCCCCCTCTCCAACTACACTAGAAATATATTGTAAGCTCTTTACATTTGGAAAACAAATTCATATCACACGGACAATAAGGTTTATGTTGGTGTGCTGATGTCCTCTATGGTCTCATCTATGTTTCATAAGGCTAATTACATAGAAGCTTAAATTTTTTCCTTTCAAATCTAGTTTATAATTGAATGTAGCTATCATATTGTTAATGAAGATTGCGATTATGGCTACATCACAAAATTTTGAGGAAAAAAAAGACACATTAATCAAAATTCTCTCCCTAAAACCCTAATTGTGTATATTGGCTTTAGAGCTACATATCCACCAACAACCTGACATTGTCAGAAACACACATTTTCTATACCACCAAATTATTACCCATTAAGATTTCATTTCTATCAATATTGTGTTGAAGGAAGTTTTGTTGGTAGCCAAAGTGACCATCATCCATAGAGTATATGAAGAACAAAATCTTGCTAGGGATGATACCAAGTACAAAATTTTAATCATCCTTCTCTATTTTTGGCTACACACTGAAAACAAAATATAGAAATTTGGCAATTTTTACCAATTTTAACCCCCTCACTTCTGGTGATTGAAAACCTTCAAAATCAGTTCATTTTCAAATGTTTAATCTTTAATTTCACGTTTTAAAAATATATGTCTATATATCTATTTAGGGTAAACCAGCCCATCACCAATTGTCTGCCTATGACCGAACACTTTGGCAGGTCTTTTCAATTCTTCTCCATTTTGAGTCATTTGTACATGAGAGCCTTCTCAAGCTCTACAAATCATCTTTGAAAATGCAATGTCAAGGACCAGCCCAAAAAGGGCTGTAAAGAAAATACATTTTTCGCATTGTAAAACATGATTTAAAATTTTTTCTTCATTTTGACCTGTCCTACTTTCAAACCTCATAACTTTTTTATTTCTTATTAATTCTAAATGATTTAAAATGCTATAGGAGCGTCACCTGAAGTTTTACAAATCACCTACAAACACAAATAGAAACACAAGGAATTTTTTGTGTGTTCAAGAACAAGCCTTTGTATAGCATTCGGTGGTTTGTTTTTTT
Source organism: Sphagnum contortum (assembly GCA_963920785.1). Lineage (NCBI taxonomy): Eukaryota > Viridiplantae > Streptophyta > Sphagnopsida > Sphagnales > Sphagnaceae > Sphagnum > Sphagnum contortum. The sequence goes on along the minus strand of OY987293.1, from coordinate 3,948,202 downwards.
TGAGTTCTTGACCCCCTCTACTTGGGGGCTTGTAACTTTTTCAATTTTATTTCCTTTTTGACAATTTTTAGTGTGCCAAATGTGCCAATAGGAGGGGCTCAAGTTTTGTTTGAACACTAAAAACAACAAAGCCCTCCCCTTGGGTCTGGCCTACCTTGAGCGCTTAAGTGTTCAGTCATTGGCCGGATTACCCTATGAAGGAAGGTAATTTGTTTTGTTTTGTAACTATGAGATCCATCGAACCAGGATGCTTCAGATCATGTTCTTGGTGTCTTTGGAAAGCTCTTGACGAGGAGAGGTGCATGGGCTTGGTTCCATGACATTTGGACTTGCGATGCAGAAAAATCTTGAATATTGAATGATTTTTTCATGAAAAATTAAATTAAATTGTAGCTGAAAATTTCGGAGGAATTGGAATGTGCCTTTGGTGTTGTTGGAAGGATCTCGATGAGCAGGATTTAATGGAAATTATTTGGTAAGATTTGGATTTAGAGATTGATAATTAAGTGATTTTATTTGGTAAGATTTGGATTTAGAACATGGGAGAGATTGATAATTAAGTGATTTCTGCCACTGAAAATTCAAAAAGAAATTCCAAAAAACCAGGTTTTGGAAGAAAAATCAGTCGAGGACGTGGTAACACTTGGGCCAATGCACAGGCCACACTCGTAAATATTAAAGATGCTGATTTCTATCCATTGTCCGTTCATCTTCATTCTTTTCATCAATGGTTCCTTCTCGTCATGCACTTATTTCATTAATTGACCACCTGCCTCTGTCTTATGATTGCGGCTGCTCGAATGTTGATTTGCACAAAAATTTAGTTCTATTTACCTTCATCACCTTACGTACCCCATGTTGGGCGGTTCTCTCTCTTTCAAAGAAAAAAGCACTAATGGGTTCGGATACACGGACCTTCGACTGCCGGTGGTTTTCAAAAAAATCAACAAATGGGGTTTTGATTGCATGCGTAAGGTACAAAAAGGGTTTTTATTGCATGCAATTAGCAAAAATACTCTTTTTGTACCTTACAAGCTGTATCCATCCAAAATAAATATGCTAACTAGTACTTGAATAACAGGTTCAACATAAAAAAAATTTAAATTTTTTTTTATAATTTCTAGATTTGCCTGCCTGAATATTTTCAAACAAGACAATTTTCTCCAAAGAATTCTTTTCCTGAAGGAAAATGAAGTCTCTTTTTTAGGAATTATAAATAAAATTTTGGAAACTTTCAAAAATGAAAAATTGATCTTCTTCCTTTTCCTTTCTCAACTGTTTCTTTATAACCCCCACCTTTGTACGTACGAGGAGGAGCGCGTCACAATAACGTTGAGTTGTTGTGCATGCGGGTCGATCATTGCACCGACATGCTCCAAAATATTAGCTTATTATTATTATCATTGTAGTACCTTTTCAGGTTCGGCAAAAATAATATTGTTTTTTAAAATTTCGAAATTTCAGAAAATTAACGTCCCTTCTTGTGGTAAATTTTAAAACATTTATTATTTATTGATGTCAAAATTTCATATTATTCAAAAATTGTTACAAGGTAGTTTTAGAGTAGTTTTAATATGTATATTATTGCATGTACTTTAAGCAATTTCAGGCTGTTGTCAAATATAAATATATAAATATTATATATATATATATATAATTTTTTTCAAAAATAAAATAATTATTTGGCAGCAAGATGCTGAACCTGAAAAGGTACTATGGTATTTGGAGCATCGAGAGCTATTATGTGATGAGTTGTTAGTTTTAATTGCCCACATTTGCATGTGTATATGTTTTTTTGCCTTTTGACCTAGCCCACAGAAACCCCGACATTGTCAGAATACACACAAAAGTTTCTAGACCACCAATTCTTTCATATTTTTTGCTTTTTTTCATAATTCTTCTCTTTGCAATTGGTTTTGAAATTTCTTTGTGCAAAATCGTACCCATATCTTGCCTATCCTTCATCACATTCACATTATTTATGGAAGGATGAGAATGCAACATTAAAAAAATTATTAAATTTATTAAATTTATTTATAAAAAAATGTTTTATATATACAAAAAAGAAAACCCACTGATCAAATCAATCCATTAGCTTTGATTTGCATGATGGATTTCCATTGCATGTCTAGCATGCAATTCAAATATGCAGAATTCTTTTTGTTCAATTATTTACCTACATTATTAACTGAACTAACTACTACCTTTCTCAGTTGTCCTACTACCTACTTCCTAATGGGTCCAAACCATGGTGAGATGGAGAGTTATGATGATGCCTATGCTTTGAAGACCCATTAAGAATTTGGTGGTTAAACTTGCATACAAACTCAAAAAAAAGAAAGTAAAAAAAGATGAAAATCTATATATATTATTAGAGTTATCTGTAATAATGTACCCCAAGCTGGGCATACTAGACCCCAGTTTCACCAAAACTGGGGACCAAAATGAGAAGTCAGGATGAAAATGGTACACAAGACAAAAATTAAAAAAACAGGGGATCAAACTAGTTTTCTCACTTAAATTAGTCCTCACTGGAGTTTTGGATTCGCCTTACCTGTGCTTTCAATGCACCTCATATTTTTTTGGGTTGGATAAACTCTTGTCTGAACAAAACAAAATCCTACAACTCTTGTGAACTGATACCCGGTTTTGCTCACTTTACAAGTTATTACACTCAAATTGAGGATAAAAAAGAGGGATTACAGGGTCAAACTGGGGACCAAAAACAATGACTTTTAAGGATAACTCTACTACTAATAATGCATTCTTCTACTCTCAATCT